>CM057048.1:57167073-57477073 GCA_029948455.1 Solanum rostratum
ATTTGATCTCACCAAGGACATGACCTTAGACAGGAAGGAGTGGAGGTCGAGAATTAGAGTACCAGGCTAATAGGGTAGATAGGAAGGAGTGGTAATTGTCTGCCTTTTATATGTTATTTATCTGCCTTTATATGTTTACTATCCTGTATCTACGTATTATCATGTGTTCTTCTCTTTCTTGCCTGTTTAACATATCTAGCTTATTCTGCTGATGGGGTTTTGTGATGAGGGTTTCCATGAAACAGCCTCTCTACCTATGTGGTAGTGGTAAGGTCTGCGTATATCTTACCCTCCCCAGACCCCACTTGTGGGATTTCACTGGGTATGTTGTTGTTGTTGTTTGTTATAATAGAGGATTGTACATGTGACACTAGTATTGTCTTGGATTGAGATCATGGTTCCTGTTCTTTATTGCTAATTCTTAATATATAGACTACTATTTGTGCTTTATTTTTCGCATTATTCCGTTATATCTTGTTTAGGCTGACTTGTCTCAGTGGGTTAAAGGCAAGTGTCATTACACTCCATTCGAGTCGTGATATGGATGGGATGATCATAAATTTTGTATGGAGTCATGATTAAGTTATAATTTGACTAATTCTAAGCCGTTGTTCAATGATTGTTGTATTTTTGTTGATGTTTTAAAATAAGGGAGGGAATTAATAAAAGGGAAAGTTCAAGTTCTTTAGAGTTTTAAAGGCTTGAGTCGAGGTAGGTGATGGCTTTTATTTTTCAATATATATAATATGTGCATGCTAACTGTGTTAGAGTATTATTTATGCAATGCATGGTGGAAAAGTGTAAGGAAAAAATGTTAACTGACATCATGTTGTTAATCTCATGCAATTAACCTATTTTATTTGTTTAAGATTTCAAGTGTGAGTGTTCATTGTGATTTGAGTACGCATGTTGTCTGTAAATTCATCATTTGCATGGGTATCATACTTCATATGAATAATTTTGGTTGGCTCGGATACCAAGGATGGTACATGATATCTATTGATTATCTTGGATACCACATCTAGTTTATACTAAAGGTTGGCTTGAGAATCACACCATGTACAAGATATCAACAGTTGGCATCAATACCATGCATGGTATAGGTTATCAAAATGGTTGACTCAAGTACCACATGTAGTATGGTTGCTTCCGTATGTTTATTGGTTTCTTGAGTGCATCAAATTTGATTGTGATCATATGGTACATTGTTCATGTGCTTATTAAGTCAAAAGATTTGTGAAGGATTTTATTTTGTTGGTTATTGATAATATATATGTTGTCTTGTATATGTCACGACCCAAGCTACGCTTTAGGTGTGACACAACAATTGGGATGCCTGAAAGAACCCTAACCAAGCCTCTTAGCATATTAAGCATACATAAAGTAAGGAATAAATACCATCACAATCCATATGAGAATAAGGCTCATCTCACTATCATTAAGGAAAAGGAACTAGTTTTAACAAGTAATGAAAAAACAACATAGACTTTCTACACAATCTAACATACCTCTAGATAATGTAATATAGGCGGGTCTAAGACACATCCATAACTCACCATCAAAGAAAAAACAACTTAAGATGTAGTCTAATAATGTCCTAAAACTAAAACAACAATGATTAAGAAATGTTAGGCTGGCCATCCCATGAAGTCTTCAAAGTGAACTCCAGAATCTAGCCACAAGTATGAAAAGCAAAATGTGAACACTCTTATATATTATAATAGATTGTAGAGAAAGTATGCGTTAGTACATTTAAATATACTAAGTATGTTAGAAATACAATGTATAATAAATCATAACATGTAAGTAACTGTAACGACCTTACCCAACACTGTGAAGTATTGTCCGCTCTTGGGCCTAGCCCATCACGGATTTGTCCCTTTGGGCTCACCCCAAAAGACACCTTACAATATTAGGTCCAATCCTTTACTTAAATAGCACAAAACTTTCTCCCTCCCTTTTCTTATGTAGGATTTGCCTAAGTGAGCCAGGTGTTACGTATCATCATCCCCTGCACTCACCCCCTATAAGGACTCAGTGTCCTCACTGAGGTTTTCCCTACCATGGTACTAGTCAATAATCAGCTCTGATACCACCTGTAACGACCTTGCCCAATACTGTGAAGTATTGTCCGCTCTTGAGCCTAGCCTATCATGGATTTATCCCTTTGGGCTCACCCCAAAATGTGCCTCAGAGTATGTAGACCAGTCCTTTACTTATATACCCGTCATCTCTCCTATTTTTTGCCGATGTGGGACATCTCGTCTCAAGATGGATTGTTACATACCCCCCCATAGACTCAACATCCTCGCTGAGGTTTGCCCTGCCTCATGGGATTCGCTTAGACTTAACACTGAGGTTTGCCCCGCCTTACCAGGATTCGCCTAAACTCAGTTGAACTCTAGCCCCATATCGACAAGACTGATATAAGAGTCGCTCTGCTACCACCTGTAATGACATGGCTCAATACTATGAAGTATTGGGTTGTCCTGGTGGTAATTGACTTGAGCCTTGGGGTTTTCTCCCTTTCATGGTCTCAAGTTCTAGTTGCAAACAATTTATATGTAACAACCCTTATTGAGATGAGATGTCCCACATAGGCAAAACATGAGAGAAATGCTGGGTATATAGGTATAGGACTGGTCTACATACTGTGAGGCACCTTTTGGGGTGAGCCCAAAGGGACAAATCCATGATGGGCTAGGCCCAAGAGAGGACAATACTTCATAGTGTTGGGCCAGGTCGTTACAGGTGGTATCACAACCACTCTTATGTCAATCTTGTCGATGTGGGTCAGAGTTAAGTTGAGTTTAGACGAACCCCGGTGAGGCGAGGCAAATCTCAATGCTGAGTCTAGTTGAATCCAACGCAGTGGGGCAAACCTCAAAGCGGACGCTGATTTCATAGAGGGGATGTATGTAACAACCTATCTTGAGATAAGAAGTCCCACATCAGCAAAACACAAGAGAGATGTTAGGTATATACATAAAGGACTGGTCTATATACTGTGAGCCAACTTTTGGGGTGAGCCCAAAGGGACAAATCTGTGATGGGCTAGGCCCAAGAGCGGAAAATACTTCATTGTATTGGGCCAGGTAATTTCAAAAGCCTCTAGCAACTCATAAGAAGGGGCCAAGATAAAACCGCAGCTACCTAAGAAAACTACTCAATAATGAAAAGAAATAACTAATTAGATTTCCTAGGATGTGAGGAGGGTCACCAATAAGCTGGATAAAATAGATCTTCAATCATGCACTTGTTGAGGATCTCTAACATTGATAAGTCTGTAGGTTGGACTTACATTCTAGCCAAAATAGAGCTTAATACTATCCTCTATATGTGATTTTATCTTGGGAACTAACTTAATTTGGTGTCAAATGATAGGGTTGGTGACCAAGAAGAAGACAAGGATAATTGATAGAGAAAATGAGATAAAATAGGCAAAAATACACAAAATACGAGCTCAAAGTCTGTCTGTGAAGCACTTCAGTGGATCATCAAAGGATCACACCCATCACCTAAATACTCAGCACATGGACCCCATTGGTTTGTTGTAGGTTGGTGATGAATGAACAACTCGACAGATCGTCAAATTTTATTGGTAGTCCAAATGGGTATCATCTAAAGTTTCAGAACCTGAAAAAAGTAAATAGCAAAAAACATCATGTCAATTTGATGACGAAGGTAAATGTTTGGTGCATTGCTCAGGAAAGTTGGTAAGCCAAATGAACTTCATCAAAAGTTGCAGTGAAGGCTTGGTCAAGATTAAGTTTGAGGTGTACAACTCAGCGATAATACTGCGCATCGGTGGATCATTGAGTATGTGGGTGAAGCCCGATTTATGTCGCCGAGTGGCACTTATAGTTCAAATTCAAAATGGTGTATAAGCATTTTCAAAGGAAATTTTCAGTACACATTTTTGATAAACTTTTCAATTTATACTCTTCTTCTTAGAAAGTGGTTGCACTTAGTGCTTTGTACTTGGGTGAAAGAAGTATTGGAAGAATTCCATTCAACTTATTCTACTCAATTCAAGTTCTGAGTTATGAAAGATAATTTTGGTATAATTACTTGTTTTCTTTTTATGAGTAGC
The DNA here is from genome assembly GCA_029948455.1 of Solanum rostratum. NCBI lineage: Eukaryota > Viridiplantae > Streptophyta > Magnoliopsida > Solanales > Solanaceae > Solanum > Solanum rostratum. The sequence continues at coordinate 57,171,167 of CM057048.1, forward strand.
TAAAAATATCTCATGCTTGTAAGTGTGCAATGTAATTGAATAATGAATCTATGAATGAGTCTTTGATTTTATTAATTATTTATGTGTTAATTAGCATGAATTTATGCTTTCTTCCATGTATAACTGAAAACTCGAGATTTAAAAGTCGAGGTTTAAGTCTCGATCTTTCCATATCGCATAATTTTGGATATTCAAAGTGGATAAATTTCATAATAATCATGGATAATTGTGATTGGGGCTGAAGTCCCTTAGGAGTTTTATGTAACTCACATGTGAGATCGTTGTAGATTCACATTGATATACTACTTTCAATGCATTGATGATTATAGCTACCAGCTGTTTAGCCTACTAATGTACTGCAAAAATACAACACTTTTGATACTTAAAATATAGGATTTTGTGTGTTCTCAAAGCAACTTTAGTTATTTGTATGTGTTTTTGTGTTTAAATTTGTAGGAAAGCAGTTCGGCCATGATTTGGGGAAAATTGTAGAAATTGCTAGTTTTTGTTGTTATACGAGACCTTCCATGGGTCGTAGAGCATTCTAAGAGTCATAAAGGTGTTTCTTGAGGAATTCCAGTGAGGGGAAAAATTTCAATAGTTAATTCTACGAACATGCAGTGGAGTCATGGATCATTGTTTGAATTGTAGAAGACCTTTCTTGTCTTGAGGATCAGAGAAGTGGACTTATAGGAAAGTTATCAGACGAAACCCCCTTTACGGGTTGTAAACCACTTTAAGAGTTGCGAAAGGGTGTCCTAGAAGAGAGGTCTAAAATTCCAATAGCTGATTACGAGACCCTGACTATGAGTAGTAGAGGACAATACGAGTCGTAAAGTACTTTTGTGGTGTTTGCCGACCAGTTTTCCTAATTTGTTTAGGATTTGTTTTTACATATTATAAATAGATTTTTTAGGGTTATTTTCAAAGAGGGGAGGACAGTTCATGTGACTTTAGAGTAGTTTAGGTTAGAGAACTCAATATTCCAAGAGAGAAAATTGTGAGAGAGTCTTTGAAACACTTCTGGTTTAATTCAATCTTCAAGCTTGTGATTTTCATTGACATTGGATGTTCTTGTTATTAAGTCAGTTGTGTAAGTGTTTAATTATGTCTTCTAAATTCATAATCTCTTCATCTAAACAAAGCATGAGTAGCTAAATCCATAACTAGGGTTGTAGGAACCATAAAGAACTAACAAAATAAAATCGGATAATTCACAGTTCTTGGAAGGTGTATATACATATATCAATTCTCTTCCTTTTGTATGTTTCTAATGGTGGCGAATATTAGAACCTGCCTAGTGTTACTGACTGGACCAAGGTAGTAATGAGAACAAAAAGAGATTAATTAACTGGATTCAATTGATGTGGTCACATCTAATCGACCAAATTAGGCCAAGGAAATGTTGTACTTGGACTTATAGGCAATGGTTAGTAATGCACACTAAAGAGATGGGCCAAGTCGCATAGTGAAATTCACCTCTCACCTTTGACCTAAGGGCTTCATGAACTTAGATTACCGTCCGAAAGCTATTCACTAGACAAGAATTAGGTTATCCAATGATACTGAGTTGGGGAATTATGGGAAACACAATACTGTAGTTTCTCTCTTTTATTGATCTTTCTCTCATGGTAGTTAGTTAGTTTACTTTTCTCATTGATTTTTTCAACCCCCCCCTCCCCGGGGAATTGAGTTGATTAACTACTCTGATTGCATGTTGGATAATTTGTCTTGATTCTACGTATTCCTTATGGGTTCGATCATAACCTTGGTTAGGTTTCATTTCTTGACAACAACCGCTTTATCCTAAAAAGGAGGTGTAACTTGGGCGACAATCTAGATTTTGGTGCCGTTTCCGGGAAATACGACTAGACTTAGTAAATTCATTAGTAATTTGAGTGTTAATCCTTAGTTCCCTTTATTTTACTTTTGTTTGTTATTTTTGTTTATTCTCAGGGTGTACGAGTAGTGTATGACCAACACTCGGATTCAAGGAAATCATTTAACTCCATTTGATCCAAAGATCCAGAGAACGATAAGAAGGATGGCCAAAGATAATTCCAAAAACGCGGCAAATGCAGCTCTAAATTGGAACAATAATGATGATGATGGCAATGAGAACCCATCTCCTTTGGATGACATTCCACAGCCTTAGGACTCCAACATTAATGCTTACTAGTGGAACCGATACCCGTTGAATCCCATGGCTATAAATGTGACTTGAGCTATTGTGTTGCCACCACTACCGACAGACACAAAGTTCACAGTCTCGAGTGGGTTACTTCAGATGCTGCAACACCAAGGGCTATTTTTGGGCTTACCATCAGAGGATTTAGATAGCCACTTATACAATATGTCAGTGATAAGTCATAGAAATACAATTCTTATGATGCTTTTAATGTAGAATATTTGCACGTTCTCAGGCAAATATATTGGTTTGATGTGTGTGTTTTGCTACTTTTTAGGAAAATGATGAAGGTATGGAACGATGGAAGAATTGCGAGAAAAAGAGCGAAAAAAGCTGAAATAGTGGGATACGGAGACCTTCAAGGCCGTGTATCATCAAACGTACCATGGGAGAGTACGTGAAGGGGCTCCCAACAAAAGAAGCTGTGAATTAGACCAAGTGAAGGACCACAGGGACCTTCATGGACCGTGTCACGGTACACGGGCTGTGCACCCCGCCGTGACCTTACACTTGGCGTGGAGGTGAGATGGAGCTGGAACGAAGCTAAGGTCATGAGGGGCTCACACAGACCGTCGAAGCTGACATGGGACGTGTCACAAGCTGTGAGGTTGACGTGAATTGGGTGGCCTTCATCTGGAATATAAAGAAAATTCATTCATTTCCAGATGGGTTCTTTTCGCCTGGTATGCTCTGGTGTCCTCAGGTGTTTTATCCTTTTGGATCACCATCGAAAATAACAGGAATCATGCATGTGAAGGAAGATGAGGCATGTCACGGACTGTGGCATGGGCTTTGCCGATGGAATATCAAGAAGTCGCTCAAAATGTGTGCAAGGAAAGATTTACGGGCCATTTAACTATCTGTGAACCTCCACACGGGCAATGTCGGTTGGCATAAGAGGCAGAAGCAGTGAAGACTCACGAACTGTGTGACGATCCATTTGGACCCACACGACCCGTGTGAAGACCAGTACCCATGTCGAAGTCTATTTTCCTATTTTAAATTGGATTGGTTTTTCCTTGTATATATATATTTATTTTATTCCATTTTAAGAGTTGTTGAACGCAGAGTTAGAAAACAAGCAAAGAACAATATTGTGCCATTACTTTATATTGAATTCTTGTGTTTTGATCATCTCTTCGAAGATTTTAATACGTGGATTCATCATTATATTAACAGTAAGTCAATTATTATGATTTCTTCGTATTGTTGTAAGCGAATTGTATTGAACATGCTAGGCTAAACCCACAACTAGGGTTGTGTGAACCATGACAATTCAATAAGATAACACAAGCTGGGGTAAACTCGTAGGATTCATTATCGCATGCATTATAGCATTCTTCGCTTTAACTTCTCCCTAATGAGTCGACACGTTAGGATAAAGCCCGTATTTGTTACATGCCAAGGAGGGATGTAGTAATTAGGAAAAGAATTCTACAACAAAAATTTGGGGTTTGTAACCTAGCCTAAGTACTTGAGACGGACAGGTGAGAGTATTCTGAGATCTATAACAAAGGTTGAAATTGCATACAATTCTAAGATCAAAAGGTGATGAGTGAAATATATCTAGGAAGGATCAGAAGGTGAAGTAGGTATTATCTAACATGTTTGATCTTGTATGCGCAGTCATGAATGAGTTTACTGCACCAGTTTGGTTATCGTATTAGACGTCATGGGGATCACAACTCTAGCTTCTCATTAATTGTTTGAAATCGAGTATCAACATTAGTTACTTTACAATAGGAATTTAAGTGAGACATCGCAACCCCCCATTTACATTATGCAACTTTATTTTGGGAATACAATTTACATCTGAAAAAGGGTGCTAATAGAACCATTCTCACGCTTTCCCTGTAGGATCGACCTCAACGCTGGTTGAGTTCTATATTTGATCAATGACCACTTTACTCTTCCTTAGGAGTGTAAATTTGTGCGTATCAAATTTTGGCACTATTGTTGGGGATTGCATCGAAGAAATAGTCTATTAGTTGCTACTTTCAGTGTGTAATTCTACTCCCTAATTTTACTTTTTTTTCTTGTTTTTGCTTATTGTAGGGAACCAACATTGCATGCCAAAGACCCGAAGTAAGGGTGAAGCACTTTTTCCCTACGACCCCGAACTCACCAAGTCAATTAACAGATTGAACGCTCAGGACCGTGAAGCAGCAAGGCAGAGGGAGTTAGCAGTAAATCTTGCTGACAGAGGATACGACGGGTTGGGTGAGGATGACCTTGCCAGTAATGTGGTACCATCAGCGACACCACTTCGACAGGTGCCACTTGTATCACCACAGTAGCACCAACCCCCTGTAAATCTTGCAGTTGAAAGGGCTATTCAGTGGAGCCATCACTGAGGACGCAAATCAACATCTGATGAATTTCTTGGCGACATGTCAGTCGTTGGAGATCCCATGAGTCAGTCAACAAGCGCTGAGGTTGAGATTATTCTCGTTGTCTCTTTCAGGTGAGGCGATAAGGTGGCTAAATGAGCTCCCCCATGATTCCATCCATACTTGGGGAGAATTAAAAGAAGCTTTCTTAGAGAGGTTCTTCTCCGCTTCAAGGCAACTAAAGATCAAAGACGAGACTGGATCTCACAAGCAACTGCCAAATGAAGCACTGTACCAATCATGGGAGAGATTCAAATAGAAACTCAAGCAGTGCCCCAACTATTATCTCACAGATGAGCTCTTGAAGGCAATCTTCTACTGGTCCTGCAACTTTGTGACTAAGCCTATCATTGATGTAGCATCCAGAGGGTCATCCATGTCTAAAACGTTCCCTAACGTTATGGTGATGTTAGATCAAGTAGCAAAGAACAATAGGGCATGGTACACCAGAGATGGAGACCGCTTTGGGATGGTCTTTGAGATCAATGCAGAACAATGAAAAAATGAGGAAGAGCGGGATCAAAACATGGCCCATATGCGGACCAAGATAGACTTACAGCCGAAGAGGCTACTTGGTGGAGGCATGGAGAAAGTGAAAGCTATAGAAACACTCCCTAGGTATGAAGATCAAGGCTACAACTATGATGAAGAAGCTCACTTTTTGGGAAATCAGGGGGGTTACTAGGTATTAACCTCCAGTAACCAATGTCAGAACTATGGTCGTGATAACTACCAAGGGAACTAGCAGAATAGAGATGGCTATAGAAATCGGGAGCGCCAAAATGAGGGTGGCAAAAACTCGAGGCTATAGGAGATGATGGAAAGGTTCATAACAAGGTGGAGTCCACCGAGGCAAGGGTGCGAGATGTGAAAGGAGAAATGTCCAATATGCAGCAATTGTTAGACTTGCACTCCACCTCGATCAAGCAACTAGAGCAACAACTGGGGAACTTTCAGCTTCACTGAATCAAAGGAAGGCTGGGTCACTTCTCAATGATTCTATGCAGATCTCGAAAAATTATGGCCACTGCATGGCGATCACCACGAGAAGCGGTAAGGTACTTTCTAACCCTGTTGTTGCTAGTGATGCAGGTCAGGATAAAGCAGATGGCAAGATACCTAGTCCCGTGGAGGTGCATGATGATGATGGGGACTACAAGATTGACGCAACACCAACGGAACCAAAGATTGCTAAAAAGGCAATATAAGCAGACCAACCCACTACTCCGTCCCTGCTAGCTATCCTGAAGCCACCACCGCCATTCCTACAAAGTTTGAAAAAGAAGGTTGAAGATGGCAAGTTTCCGAAATTCTTATCTACGTTGAAGGAGCTATCCGTGAACATTCCTCTAGTGGAAGCACTTGAGCAGATGCCAGTCTACGTTAAGTTTATGAAATACTTAGTCCCCAAGAAAAGGACAACCATGATTGAGCCGACTGATAATCTTCATCACTGCAGCACCATTGCTACAAGGTCCTTGGTCAAGAAGAAGGGTGATCCGGGGGCTTTCACCATCCCGTGCACTATTGGAGCCTATGATTTTGCATGGTCCCTCTGTAACTTAGGTGTGATGAGTCATGAAAATATGACTTTTATGACGCTTAAGACATAGAATAATTGTGCGTTCTTAAGCGCTTTTGTTAGTTTAATAGGTGTGTTTTGATACTGTGCAGGAAAATAGCGAAGGCATAGACTACTGAGGGAATTGCAAGGAATGAGTGGAAAATAAGGCCATGTGAAGGACCACAGAAGGTCTACATGTGTCGTGTGATGCTACATGGTCCGTGTGACCAACCGTGGCACCATACAATGGTGAAAAGAGCAAAACAAAAAAGACGGAAGACACTCATCACTCGCACGGACAGGTACATGCACCGTCTACCTTCAGACGGGTCGTGTCACGTGCCATGTGATTCACGTGAACTCGGAGGGGCTTCGTCGGAATTCAAGGAATTTGTGCATGTGGAGTCACACGGACAGGCAAACAGACCATCTACCTTCAGACGGGCCGTGTCACACGCCGTGTGATTGACGTGAACTCGGAGGGGCTTCGTCGAAATTCAAGGAATTTGTGCAAGTGGAGTCACACGGACAGGCAAACCGACCGTCTACCTTCAGATGGGTCGTGTCACGCGCCGTGATTGACGTGAACTCGGAGGGGCTTCGTCGAAAATCAAGGAATTTGTGCAAGTGGAGCCGCACGGATGGACAAACGGCCCGTCACACGCAACACGGGCCGTGTCGCGGCTCATGCAGACGCAGCAGACAGAAGTAGACGGACCGTTTGATGGGCGGTCTGGCCTCAGATGGTCCATGTAACGGACCGTGTCCATGCCGAACGCTATTTTCCTAAATTGTATCGGATTAGTATTACCTGGTATAAATAGTATGTTATTTTATTTCATTAGTACGTTCTTGTTGACGGCAGAAACAATAGAGTAAGAGCAAAAATAATAGTTTGGCTTTGTAATACGTTTGATTCGTGATTGTGATCATCGTTCGAAGATTGTAACACAGATTCTTGTTCCTTCAATTGTAAGTCAATCATTATGCTTTCATCTTATTGTTGTGGGCATATTATCACTAATATGCTAGGCTAAACCCACAACTAGGGTTGTAGGAACCATGACGATTCAATAAGATAACGCAAACTGGGGTAATTCGTGAGAATGATTATTGTATGTATTGTTAAATTCTTCATTCTAACTTCTCCTTAATGAGTCGACGCATTAGGGTAAGCCTGTATACGCTACATGCCCAAGAGGGACGTAGTGATTGGGAAAAGAGTTTAACAACAGAAATTTGGGGTTGTGAACCTAGTCTAAGTGCCTGAGACTAAAAGGTGAGGGTACTCTGAGATCAAAAACAAAGTTTAGAATTGCCCACACTCTGTGATCGAAAGGAGATGAGTGAAATTGAACTAGGAAGGATCGAAAGGTGAACTAGGGATTAGCTAAGTTGTTGGATCTTACATGCACCATTAAGAACGAGTTTACCAAACCAGTTTAGTTATCGTATTAGATGTCATGGGGAACACAACCCTAGCTTCTCTCTATCTGTTTGAAAACTAGAACAACGTCTTTATTAGTTACATTACACAAGTATTTAAATTAACCAACGCAACTCCCCATTTACTTTATGCATTTTTATCTCGGGAATAGCATTTACATCTGAAAGCTGGTACTAATAGATCCATTCTTACGTGTTCCCTGTGGGATCGACCTCAACTCTGGTTGAGTTCTGTATTTGACTAATGACCGCTTTACTCTTCTATTCGGAGTGTAATTTGGGCGTATCAAATTTCGGCGCCGTTGCCGGGGAACGCGGCAAAGAACTAGTCTATTAGTTGATACTTTCAGTTTGTAAGTCTAGACCCTAAGTTTACTTTATTTCTTTTTTTTGTCTTCGTAGGGAAACAACATTGCATGCCAAGCACCCGAAGTAGGGGTGAAGCACTTATTCCTTACGATCCCGAGCTTACTAAATCGATTTGCAGAAAGAACGCCCAGGACCGCGAGGCAACAAGGCTGCGGGAGTTGGCAGTGAACCCTACTGACAAAGGACAGGATGGGTTGGGTATGGATGATCTCGCTGGTAATGTGGTACCGCCAACGGCACCACTTCTTCAGGTACCACTCGTACCACCACAACAACACCAACCCCCGTTGAGACCTCAAGGACCTCAGTACCCACAAGCAGTACATGATGATGATGACGGTGCTGGGACCACTGGGGCAATCGTGCTGCCACCTCTGCCTGCTGGGGTCAAATTCACTATCACTAGCACCATGCTGCAGATGTTGCAGTTGAAGGGCTTGTTCACTGGAGCTGCCACAGAGGATGCGAACCAACACTTGATGAATTTCTTGGCGACCTGTCAGTCGTCCGAAATTCCAGGAGTTAGTCAACAAGCACTGAGGTTGAGACTATTTCCACTGTCTCTGTCTGGGGAGGCAATAAGGTGGCTGAATGAGCTCCCCCATGACTCCATCCGTACATGGGGAGAACTAAAGACAGCTTTTCTAGAAAGATTCTTTCCTGCTTCACGGCAACTGAAGCTCAAAGATGAGATCGGGTCTCATAAACAAATGCCGAATGAAGCACTGTATCAGTCTTGGGAGAGATTCAGACAAAAGCTCAAACAGTGCCCAAACCATCATCTCACTGACGAACACTTGAAGGCAATCTTCTACAGGTCCTATAATTTTGTTACCAAGCCAATCATAGATGCAACTTGTGGAGGGTCATATATGTCTAGGACTTTCCCGGACATAGTGGTCATCTTAGATCAGGTGGCAAAGAACAACAGGGCATGGTATACCAGAGAAGCAGATTGCTCTGCAATAGTTTTTGAGATGAGTGAGGAGCAGCGCAAGAAGGAGGAAGAACGGGACCAGGATATGGTCCATATGCGGATACAAAAAGATTTGCTGTCAAAGAGGTTCCTTGGTGGGGGCACTGAGAAGGTAAAAGTAATGGGAGCAAGCACTCCCCAGGTATGATGATCAAGGCAGCAACTATGATGAGGAAGCTCAGATTTTGGGCAGTCAGGGGGGTTACCGGGGTTTCAACTCTGGTAACCAAGGTCGGAACTACAGTCGTGACAATTACCAAGGGAACTGGCAGAATAGAGATAGCTATAGAAACCGAGACCGCCAAAATGAAGGTGGCAGCAACTCTAGGCTAGAGGACGTAATGAAAAAAGTCCTTAGCAATGTGGAGGTCACGGAGGCAGGGGTGCGAGATGTAAAGGGCGAAATGTCCAATGTTAGACAACTTGTAGACTCGCACTCCACCTCGATCAAGCAGCTAGAGCAGCAGCTGAGGCAGCTTTCAGCTTCATTGAATTAGAGGAAAGCTGGGTCACTTCCGAGTGATACGGTTCAAAACCCGAAAAACAATGGCCACTGCATGGCGATCACTATGAGAAGTGGTAAGGTACTTTCTAACCTTGTTGTTGCCAATGATGCAGGTCAGGAGAAAGCAGGTGACAAGGTACATAGCCCCATGGAGGGTCGTGTTGACGATGGGGGTGATGAACCTGAGGCAGCATCAGCAGAGCCAGAGTCGACCAAGCAGGTAATAGAGATGGACACCTCCAAAAACCCGAGTCTGCCAGCCATCCCGAAACCAAAACCGCCATTCCCCCAAAGGTTGAAAAAGAAGGCGGAGGATGGCAAGTTCCAAAAATTTCTGTCCATGTTGAAGGAGCTGTCTGTGAACATACCCTTGGTGGAGGCATTTGAACAGATGCCTGGATACGCTAAGTTCATGAAGGACTTAGTTACTAAGAAGAGGACAACCACAATTGAGCCAGCTGATAATTTGCACCACTGTAGCGCCATCGCTACAAGATCCTTGGTCGAAAAGAAGGGAGATCCAAGAGCTTTCACCATCCCGTGCACTATTGGTGCATATGACTTTGCACGGGCCCTTTGTGACCTGGGTGCCAGCATTAACCTGATGCCGCTGGTAGTATATCACCAGTTGGGCTTGGGAGCCCCCGCATCCACGACCATGCGGCTACTGATGATAGATAGATTAGTGAAGAGGCCCGTGGGGATACTGTGCGATGTTTTAGTTCGGGTTGGCATGTTCATCTTCCTTGCCGATTTCATGATCCTCGATTGCAAAGTGGATTTCGAGGTACCAATTATACTCGGAAGACCATTTTTGGCAACTGGCAGGGCATTAGTGGACGTAGAGCACGGAGAACTCACCTTCCGGTTAAACACCGAAGAGGTGAAATTCAGTGTGTGCGCCGCCATGAAGAGGCCTAAGGAGTTGGCTGTGATGTCTGTCATGGATATTGATGACGACGGTTCCTCTGAAGTCTCATTAGAGGAAAGGATGACTGTCGACACACTGGCGGCAGTGCTTATGAACTTTTCAGGAGATGGTGTTGATGGGTATAAAGACACCATCTATGCATTACAGGGCATGGGTACCAGACCATTTGTCCCTTGGAAGTTGGACCTGGACTTGAAAAATAGGCCAACACCACCGGCTAAACCCTCTATCGAGGAGCCGCCTGCTTTAGAGCTCAAGGAGTTGCCTCAACACCTCAGGTATGCATTTTTGGGTACAAATAACACTCTTTCTGTGATTGTGTCTGCAGATCTTCAAGAAAATCAGGTGAAGGCGCTATTGGGGGTCCTCCAAAAGTTCAAGCGAGCTATTGGGTGGACCATTGCAGACATAATTGGCATTCTTCCGGGCATCTGCACTCACAAAATCAAAATGGAGGATGATTGCATGCCCAACATCGAGCATCAGAGAAGGCTGAATCCACCCATGTAAGAGATGGTGAAAAAGGAAATCATCAAGTGGCTGGATGCTGGGGCGGTATACCCCATCTCCGACAGCAAATGGGTAAGCCCAGTGCAGTGTGTCCCAAAAAAGGGGGGCATCACAGTGGTGGCCAATGACAAAAATGAGCTTGTCCTGCTGAGGCCTGTCACCAGATGGCGAGTGTGCATGGACTACAGGAAGTTGAACAGATGGACTCTAAAGGATCACTTCCCCATGCCGTTCATGGATCAGATGTTAGACAGGCTAGCTGGGCGTGGTTAGTATTGCTTCCTCGATGGGTATTCGGGCTACAATCAGATATCTATCGCCCCAGAGGATCAGGAGAAGACTACCTTCACTTGCCCCTATGGCACATTTGCCTTCAGGCGGATGCCATTTGGACTCTGCAATGCCCCAGCCACTTTCCAGCGTTGTGATGTCCATCTTTTCATACATGGTTGAAGACACCCTCGAGGTATTTATGGATGATTTTTCGGTAGTGGGTGATTCTTTTGATGATTGTCTGCAGAATCTAAGCAAGGCACTGCAGCGCTGTGAAGAGGCCCAGTTGGTCTTAAATTGGGAGAAATGCCATTTCATGGTCAAGGAGGGCATAGTCCTTGGCCATAAGGTGTTAGATAAGGGGATTGAGGTGGATAAGGCAAAGATTGAAGTCATTGAGAGGTTGCCACCTCCTATCTCAGTAAAGGGGGTCCGGAGTTTTCTTGGGCATGCTGGGTTCTATCGCAGGTTTATCAAGGACTTCTCCAAGATTGCATACCCATTGTGCAAACTGTTGGAGAAGGATGTAAAGTTCCAGTTTGATGATGCGTGCCGGCATGCCTTCGAGACCTTGAAGCAGAAGTTGATCTCTGCGCCCGTTGCACCAGATTGGGGTGCCCCATTTGAGGTAATGTGTGACACAAGCGGAGTTGCTGTGGGTGTTGTGTTGGGGCAGAAGCGCAACAAGATCTTCCATCCCATTTACTACGCCAACAAGACACTAAACGAGGCTCAAAGAAATTACACTGCGACTGAGCAGGAGTTGTTGGCTATGGTGTATGCATTTGATAAGTTTCGAGCATATCTACTGGGAACTAAGGTAATTGTACACACTGACCACGCAGCGCTCCGGTACCTCATGGCCAAGAAGGATGCTAAGCCTAGATTAATCAGATGGGTGCTTTTGCTACAAGAGTTCGATTTTGAGGTCCAGGACCATAAAGGCACGGAGAACCAAGTGGCAGACCACCTATCAAGGCTGGAAGACGCGGGCCAAGCCAATGAATGGTTGAGCATCGATGATTCATTTCCCGATGAGCAGGTATTAGCCGCTTCTGCGGACTTAATCCCTTGGTATGCTGATTTAGCTAACGTTTTGGTGAGCGATATTATGCCGGAAGGCCTTAACCCTCACCAAAGAAAAAAGTTTTCTCATGATGTGCCCAGGTACTTTTGGGATGACCCATACTTGTTCAAAACATGCGCAGATGGGGTCATCGGAAGATGCGTCCCAGAGGCAGAAATGTTGAGCATCCTGGAAGCCTGGCACTCCTCCCCAGTGTGGGGGCATCATGGTGGTGCCAGGACAACCAAAACGATCCTGCAGTGTGGATACTACTGGCCCACTATCTATAAAGATGCCCATGACTTGGTGCGAGGATGTGACCAGTGTTAGTGCCAAGTAAATATCTCGAGGCGACAAGAGCTGCCAATGACCCCCATTCTTGAAATTGAATTATTTGATGTATGGGGAATTCATTTCATGGGACCGTTCGTGAGCTCTTTTGGGATGAAGTATATCCTGGTGGCAGTGGACTACGTCTCCAAATTGGTGGAGGCTACAACTTTGCCGAATAATGAGAGCAAAAGCATGGTATAGTTCCTGAGGCGGAACATTTTTGCCAGGTTTGGGATACCCAGAACTATCATTAGTGATGGGGGCTCCCACTTCTGCAACAAATCCTTTTGGGCTGTGCTGGCTAAGTACGGGGTGCGCCAACATAAGGTTGCCATGCCCTATCATCCGCAGACAAGTGGGCAGGTTGAAGTGTCTAACAGGGCAATCAAGGAGATCCTGACCAAGTCTTTGAACGCCACAAGAACGGATTGGGTGCAGAAGCTAGATGATGCATTATGGGCCTACAGGACAACTTACAAGACGCCCATTGGTATGTCCCCATATCAGTTGGTGTTTGGTAAGGCCTGTCATCTGCCGATTGAATTGGAGCACAAGGTGCTCTAGGATCTTAAGGCTCTGAATATGAATTGGAAGGAGGCAGCCAACATGAGGATGGACCAGCTCAATTAACTGGACGAATTTCGTCTCCAGGCCTACGAGAGTGCTGGCCTGTACAAGGACAAAATGAAGTCCTATCATGACAAGCTTATTGCACCAAGGAGCTTTGAGGTTGGTGACAGAGTACTGCTCTACAACTCCAGGTTGAGGCTGTATCCAGGAAAGTTAAAATCAAGGTGGTCTGGCCCATACAAGATCGCACAAGTGTTTAATCATGGAGCAGTTGAGCTAGAGACGGATGATGAGCACCGCTTCAAGGTCAATAGGCAGCGCGTGAAAAACTACTTGGGAGCTGCAGATGAAACCTCTGTGATTGAGGTTCTCCATCTTGACGAAGTCTGAGTAGTCAAAACAACCACGTCGAGCCGTGACGTTAAACCAAGCGCTTAATGGGAGGCAACCCATAAAAACAAAATCTATTTATGCTTGCCTTACGCTTTCCATTGGCTTGTATTTTGTCTCAGGGAAGGATGAACATGGTGAAGGGAAGCATGATCAGGCGCGCGGGCGAAGGGACTGACCAAAATTCGTAGAAGGGGCGTCACACGGCCGTTCACACGGCCCGTCCGCCTATAGACGGACCGTTTACCAGTCCGTTTGGGCGTGCCCCCAGGTAAGTTCGTCCCAGCCCCCAAGGTAGACCACACGGCCGCCTACACGGCCCGTGTGCCCTCGAACGGACCGTGTAACGGACTGTTTGTGCATGCACCTTGGGAAGTGTCGCGCATGCTGGCACACGGCACGATACACGGACCGTGCCACTTGGCACGGCCCATTTGCCGGTTCGTCTTGGGCCACGTGTGCTTGGGTATTTATACCCTTTTTCCCACTTTTATTCTCACAATCACTCTCTCTCTCTCTCTAAGTTCCCTCTCACGCCCAAAAACTCTCTTCCTCACACCATAAAATTTTCATCTCTTCTTACACGATTTGTGCAACCCGCTCACGTTCCGTACCACTTCCCTTGGATAATTTTCGAGTCAAAGTTCTACTCTCCTCTCTCAAGTAAGTTTTTGTGTTGGTTTGTTCTTTGGTTTTAGTTTAAATTTTTCTTTTACTTTTTGTGCAATGTGTGATTTTATGTGTGTATTTGGTTGATTGCGAAGTCTATGACTCTATTGGGTACGGATTAATGAAGATTTGGTGCTAGGTTACCCCAAATCACCATTGTTGACATCTTGACCTCTTGAACATAGGGATTTTGTGCTTTTAGGGTACTAGAATTGGATTAATGATTGTATGATGTGTGGTAAGTATAAGATAATGGCCGATCTTGGGTTTTGAATGCAATATCTCATATATGAACGTGGATTCTTGGACGGTGGGGCTGACTGGGGGACGAAGGCCATGTCACGGCACCTTACACGGTCCGTGTGTCATTACACGGGCCGTGTCATGGGCCGTTCGGACCAAGTTCCGCATCTGCGCCAAGGCATGCCACACGGTCTGTTCGCACGGACCATCTGACCCCACACGGGCCGTGCGGCTGCCCGTCCCAAACCCCTTGAACACTGCCACGCCTATGGTCCCTTACACGGGCTTTTTCATGGACCGTGTACTGTTAAACGGCCCGTTTAAGGCCCTCCATGTCACCATACTATCCTTTTACGTGCTTGACTGTATTAATCCTCGTTAATTCCAATATGCATTCTAGTGCAAAATTCCCTGTGATAGACCGGGTGACGCCACTCTTAAGGGTTTTTGTCACTTTACTAACAAAGGGGAAGTCTGAGTACCCGTTTGTGTGTCGTCCTATGCATTCTGACGTGCCTCACCATTTATTCCTTTTGTGTCGCATGTTAATATGGGCCCCCGTCTACAATCCCGCCAGCCTAGGGACGAGCATGAGTCACGTCTCCAGGACTCGATCACTGAATCCTCCAGCCAACACCAGGGGAGTGACTCAGGTGATGACTCCTCAGGCGGGTCAGCTGTGCAGATCACCGGCAATGTCCCCCCACTCCCCTCGCACTACCCGTTCACGTGCAGTGAGACGCCATATAGCTCCCCACTCTGAGGAGGGAGTTTCGGAGGTGGGAGTGGAGGGAGAAGATGCAGCCCAGAACAGGAGGACGAGGCCGGCACTCCAGACACCGCGGAGCACAATGCTGGGGGTGAGGATGACATCCTTATCCTCCGTGACAGCAATGCCGAGGTTACTCACCAGGCGGTTGCTCGGACGTCTGACCCAAAAATTGCCAAGTGGCTTTTGGTGTTCTTGCGCAGACGGTGGACAGTCCCCGGGGCGAAAGAAATCTATGTGAATGGTATCACTAAAGGCTTCGGGGGGTCTCAGGAGAGGCCGATCATTCCGGAGATACGAGTCCTCATCCACAAACTGGATGCCATTTCGGAGATACGCAATGCATTTGCGGCTTACCAGTTCAGGTGGATGACCAGCCCTCCCGGATATTATGGGCCTGATATGATTGCATAATTTTACTCCAGTTACGCTGCCAGTCTACTTGCCTCCATCGAAGGTAACCTGTCCAGAAGAGTGAAGAAACGGCTCACAGCTAAGTTGTCCCACCGGGACTATGTTACCATTCGGGAAACACAGCTGGATATTTCGGCAGACACAATCAATAGGTTCTTATTTGGCCCGGACTACCGTGCCCCACCAGATGGGTTATTCAATGCCAGGTATGCGAGCATCACTGATGAGGTCCGAATATATGACCCCTCTGAACGGGCCAATGAGTTGAAGTGGGTTGCGGAGCAGATTACGCTCGGAGGAGCTGAGGCAGCTTGGGTGACAAACCCCAAAATTCCCATTACCAAGGCCTCACTCACATTTGTCGCCAAGTTCTGGTGGTCAGTGGTGTGGGCCCGACTACGACACACGGTGAATGACAACACACTTCAACTCTCTCATGCTTCTACAATAAATTGTCACTTTTTATTTAATTAATATTAAGGTCGCCCCAATACTTGGGGACTTAATTACTATCTTCTTTCTATCAATGCACATAGTGGTCCATGTAAATTGTTATAAAAAGGTAACTGAAGTCAAATAAAATAATCATATGATTTTAAATTTTAGGTATAATTAAGAAAATATGATCACGTAACGCTAATTGATCAAACTCTAACACTATCAATTCGATTTGTTACTGCAAAACATATTATAGAAAAGCAGTTGATCGTCTTCAATTTCCGGAGAAGAAGCCAAATGCAGAGAAGTAAGAGATTTTAAATTACCTGATAAAATAAAATAATACACACAAACAGACAAAAATTCTGTGAACCGTAAAAGAGAAGGTCGGGTCGATGGCATATTTTTGTTTCAAGCATAAACCGATCACTATTGAACAATTTTTTTAAGATCAGCGGATCCTTCACATATATGAGACGGGCGCAATAGTTATTTATTAATATATTTTTTTAATAATATAATTTAACGTTAGATTAATATTCAATAAATATTATTAATATTGATTACAATTTAAATCTAATAATAAAGTGATTTTAAATTTTTATATATATATTTGTAATATTTTCTTTTTAACACAAATATAATCATGGAAAAGATATTAAAATGATTATTTAATTTTATTCGTCTTTAGTTTATCCTAATTTCTACATTTACTTAACTCCAAATAACTAATCGGAGGATATAGTGAAATCACGTTGAAGCTACTGAGAAAATTCTTATGAAATCATAGTTGAAGCTACCGAAAAATTATTTATTAGGGGCAATATTATAAAATCATAATTGAAGTAAGCAGTCACTTTTCGTAGAACCCGCATAAGGTATAAGAGGTAGCGTGCTTGGTAGCCCGATATGGTATTAATGTGGGTCGTATCATCGCCATAGAGATCAAGGAGCGCGCCCTATTGGAAAGAGCAGGTATGTCATTCCCATGCCTGATTCGGGCACTCTGCAGGCAGGCCCGTGTCCCCACCACCCACTTCCTGGATAGAAAGATGGCTCCAACGGGCGTGGTGAACATTGCTATGATCAAGGACAAAGATAACCCATTGTACCACAGTAAAGCCCGTCGGCTTGGGCTTCCTACACAGCTTCCTCGGGCTCCTCCTCAGCAACCCTTGTCATTTGAGGAGCACACCACGGCCCATCAGCCCGGCACGGAATCTCAACAGCCTGGGAGTAGTGGCACAACACCCCAAATGCATCAGGGGTACACTTATATCCCCTATGATTTTCTAGCCCGAATGGTAGCAGGACTGAGACGGACATGGGCGATTGTCGACCAAATGGTGGTCCGGGTGCCTCAAGTGGTGCAGGCTCATGTTCAGCAGGCTGAAGACCGCCTCCGCGCAAATCTATTTGGCCAAATACAGAGTTTGCAGGAACAGGTCAACACTTTGGAGGGATACTTCCATAGCATGTTTGGAAGTATGTCCGGTGATGAGATGGCGCATTTGGTGCAGACTATGCAGGACATGAAAGAGAAAATTGCAGAGCTGACAACCCGGTATAACAGCATGGTGCCAGCTCCAGCTCCACTGCCAGATTCGTTGCTGTCACTGTTCAGTGCCCCGGTAGAGCTGAGCCTCACCGAGGGTTGGGGCATGCCACTCGTACCAGCTTCTTCCCAGGTACCTCCTCCAGAGGCTTCCGGTCATAAGGATAAAGGTAAGCACCGCAGCTAGCACACTAGCCCTCCGGAAGACCCGCAGCATGAGGAAGCACGGAGACTGCGAAAGGCATTGCGAGCCCAGCGTCAAGAAGCTGCAGCCGAGGAGGAGCGGGAGCGACTAGCTTATGAGGCTGCACGGACAGGTGCTTCTGGGAGTGCCGTCAGACATGATGCGGATGTTTCCGACACGGACCCACCTGCCGAAGCGGGCCATGACGACCCGCCTGACGCCTAGGGCGTCTCAGGTATGTTCCACTCCCATTTTTGCTTTAGTATTTGTCATGGTGCAATGAGGACATTGCACTGTATTTTGCTGGGGGTGGGGCATCCTACCCTGACGAGTTTTTCTTGCCATGTTTCTATTCTCTGAAGGTGTAGTATCTAGTAGAACTAGCATGTTTAGGTTTGTTTGGTTTGTTTTATTTGTGTAAAGACAAGTGTTTATAAGAATCTATTAACCCCATTTTTAAAAAAAAAATAATCCAAGAAACTTGTGTATGCAGGCAGCCCATACTGACTGATTTTGTGATCCTTTTAAAGCACAGTGTACATTGTCTAGTTGGCATCTTGAATAATGAAGCATGACTATGTTGGTTATGTGCCATGTGTGTGGGAGTTTACTTGCTTAATTTCGGTTGGCGCACTTGTAAGCTAGAACTTGCCTGGTTGGTCCCCCTAAAACGATTGAATGAGTGGATTAAGATAGGATCTTAGGCCATTTTTGTTGAGAAGTCACTAATCCTGAAACGAATCAACCAAATGAAGTTTCTCCCTTTGAACCAAATGATTGAGCATTAATAGACCTTTTCTTTCTTATTACCCAATTCACATGCCCAATCTATCTGCAGACCTGTACTCAGGCCCTGGTCCATTTAAGGACATCGTGAACCTCAACCCAAGCCAAAGGCCTAAGTTGAGGGTGGCTTATACTGGCCCTGGTCCTTGAAAAGACATTGCGAACCTCAACTCAGGCCAAAATCCTAAGTTGAGGGTGGCTATTGTATGAGAGGCAGGATAATAAGGATGGAAAGGAGACGAGTAATGAGAAGAAAAGCTGAATTGTGATCGTAAAAAAAGAAGAGTTTGGGGCGTGTAAACGAATGAACGAAAAAGGTAACCACTCCCATCCGCCAAAAAAATTGGTAAAACGGGGGAAATAAAGAGTTTGGGGGGCCAAAAGTAGAGGCTGAATCAAAGCAGGGTATTGGAACGAAAGGTTAGTCACTTTAATCCTAAATGTACCACACCAAAGCCCGAGCCTACGTTACAAGCCGCAAAAGCCTTAAAGTGATCCTAAAAAGGTCATTCAAGAGTCAAGGTAGTGAAAATAAAGGCAAGCATATAGTCTATACTAGTGTGTCAGTTGAAAATCTTTTTGAGCGTGAGTGTCTACATTTCAGTCTCTGTATTACATTCATACACTGTGTGTGAGACTTCTTTGTAGTGAGGGGCACTATCACCGCGTTATTTGGTTGCTATACTAACTTGTTCATCTTTATTCTCGGACTTATTTCGGGCCAATGGGATATGGTGTAATGCTTAGTTTGATCTGATGAGAGTCTGTTGGGGTGTGAACACATTGCAAGTCTACTTTTTGAGCATGAGTTTGATGATTAAGGGGCCTCTATTTACTTCTTGTTAAGTGCTTGTCTTTGTGCGTCGTTATGTGTTGTTTTTGGTCATCGCTTGAGGACAAGCAATGGTTCTAAATTGAGGGTGTTGATGAGTCATGAAAATACGACTTTTACGATGCTTAAGACATAGAATTATTGTGCGTTCTTAAGCGCTTTTGTTAGTTTAATAGGTGTGTTTTGATACTGTGCAGGAAAACACCGAAGGCATGGACTGCTGAGGGTATTGCAAGGAATGAGTGGAAAATAAGGCCAAGTGAAGGACCACGGAAGGTCTACACGGGCCGTGCCACGCTACACGGTCCGTGTGACCAACCGTGGCACCACACTTGGTGAAAAGAGCAAAAAAAAAAATGGAAGACACACGTCACTCGCACGGAGGGGTACACGGACCGTCTACCTTAAGATGGGCCATGTCACACGCCGTGTGATTGACGTGAACTCGGAGGGGCTTCGTCGAAATTTAAGGAATTTGTGCAAGTGGAGTCACACGAATAGGCAAATAGACCGCCTACCTTCAGACGGGCCGTGTCACGCGCCGTGTGATTGACGTGAACTCGGAGGGGCTTCGTCGAAAATCAAGGAATTTGTGCAAGTGGAGCCCCATGGATGGACAAATGGCCCATCACACGCAACATGGGCCATCTCATGGCTCGTGTAGACGCAGAAGACAGAGGCAGACAGACCATTTGACGAGCTGTTTAACTGTCTGTGAACCTCCACACGGGCCATGTCGGTTGGCATAAGAAGCAGAAGCAGTGAAGACTCACGGACTGTGTGACGATCCATTTGGACCCACACGGCCTGTGTGAAGACCCGTACCCATGCCGAAGTCTATTTTCCTATTTTAAATTGGATTGGTTTTTCGTTGTATATATATATTTATTTTATTCCATTTTCCTGTTTTAAATTGGATTGGTTTTTCCTTATATATATATTTATTTTATTCCATTTTAAGAGTTGTTGAACGCGGGAGTTAGAAAACAAGCAAAGAACAAAATTGTGCCATTACTTTATATTGAATTCTTGTGTTTTGATCATCTTTTTGAAGATTTTAATACGTGGATTCATCATTATATCAACAGTAAGTCAGTTATTATGATTTCTTCGTATTGTTGTAAGCGAATTGTATTGAACATGCAAGGCTAAAACCACAACTAGGGCTATGTGAACCATGACAATTCAATAAGATAACACAAGTTGGGGTAAACTCGTAGGATTCATCGTCGCATGCATTGGAGCATTCTTCGCTTTAAGTTCTCCCTAATGAGTCGACGCGTTAGGTTAAAGCCCGTATTTGTTACATGCCCAGGAGGGATGTAGTAATTAGGAAAAGAATTCTACAACAGAAATTTGGGGGATTTAACCTAGCCTAAGTACTTGAGACGGACAGGTGAGAGTATTCTGAGATCTAGAACAAAGGTTGCAATTGCATACAATTCAGAGATCGAAAGGTGATGAGTGAAATATATCTAGGAAGGATCGGAAGGTGAAGTAGGTATTATCTAACATGTTTGATCTTGTATGCGCAGTCATGAATGAGTTTACTGCACCAGTTTGGTTATCGTATTAGACGTCATGGGGATCACAACTCTAGCTTCTCATTAATTGTTTGAAATCTAGTATCAACTTTAGTTACATTACAATAGGAATTTAAGTGAAACATCGTAACCCCCATTTACATTATGCAACTTTATTTTGGGAATACAATTTACATCTGAAAAAGGGTGCTAATAGAACCATTCTCACGCTTTCCCTGTGGGATCGACCTCAACGCTGGTTGAGTTCTATATTTGATCAACGACCACTTTACTCTTCCTTAGGAGTTTAAATTTGTGCGTATCAAATTTTGGCACCATTGTTGGGGATTGCATCGAAGAAATAGTCTATCAGTTGCTACTTTCAGTGTGTAATTCTAGTCCTTAACTTAACTTTTATTTCTTCTTTTTGCTTATTGTAGGGAACCAGCATTGCATGCCAAAGACCTGAAGTAAGGGTGAAGCACTTTTTCCCTACGACCCCGAACTCACCAAGTCAATTCAAAGAATGAACGCCCAGGACCGTGAAGCAGCAAGGCAGAGGGAGTTAGCAGTAAATCTTGCTGACAGAGGACACGACGGGTTGGGTGAGGATGACCTCGCCGGTAATGTGGTACCACCAGCGGCACCACTTCGACAGGTGCCACTTGTACCACCACAGTAGCACCAACCACCTGTGAGGCCTCAAGGGCCCTTGTTTCCCCGAGCAGTGAATAATGATGATGAGGGTTTTGGGACCACTGGGGCGATAGTGCTGCCACCTCTGCCTGATGGTGTCAAGTTTACTATTACTAGCACTACGCTGCAAATGTTGTAGTTGAAAGGGCTGTTCAGTGAAGCCATCACTGAGGACGCAAATCAACATCTGATGAATTTCTTGGCGACAAGCCAGTCGTCGGAGATCCCATGAATCAGTCAACAAGCGCTGAGGTTGAGATTATTCTCGTTGTCTCTTTCAGGGGAGGCGATAAGGTGGCTAAATGAGCTCCCCCATGATTCCATCCATACTTGGGGAGAATTAAAAGAAGCTTTATTAGAGAGGTTCTTCTCCACTTTAAGGCAACTAAAGATCAAAGACGAGATTGGATCTCACAAGCAACTGGCAAATGAAGCACTGTACCAATCATGGGTGAGATTCAAATAGAAACTCTAGTAGTGCCCCAACCATTATCTCACAGATGAGCTCTTGAAGGCAGTCTTCTACAGGTCCTGCAACTTTGTGACTAAGCCTATCATTGATGTAGCATGCAAAGGGTCATCCATGTCTAGAACGTTCCCTAACGTCGTGGTGATCTTGGATCAAATAGCAAAGAACAATAGGGTATGGTACACCAGAGATAGAGACCGCTCTGGGATGGTCTTTGAGATCAGTGCAGAACAATGAAAAAATGAGGAAGAGTGGGATCAAAGCATGGCCCATATGCGTACCAAGATAGACTTAAAGCCGAAGAGGCTACTTGGTGGAGGCATGGAGAAAGTGAAAGCTATAGAAACACTCTCTAGGTATGAAAATCAAGGCTACAACTATGAAGAAGAAGCTCACTTTTAGGAAATCAGGGGGGTTACTGGGTATTCAACTCCAGTAACTAAGGACAGAACTATGGTCGTGATAACTACCAAGGGAACTGGCAGAATAGAGATGGCTATAGAAATCGGGAGCGCCAAAATGAGGGTGGCAAAACTCGAGGCTATAGGAGATGATGGCAAAGTTTCATAACAAGGTGGAGTCCACCGAGGCAGGGGTGCGAGATGTGAAAGGAGAAATATCCAATATGCGACAATTGTTAGACTCGCACTCCACCTCGATCAAGCAACTAGAGCAACAACTGGGGAAACTTTCAGCTTCACTGAATCAAAGGAAGGCTGGGTCACTTCCCAATGATTCTATGCAGAACTCAAAAAATGATGGCCACTGCATGGAGATCACCACGAGAAGCGGTAAGGTACTTTCTAACCCTGTTGTTGCTAGTGATGTAGGTCAGGATAAAGTAGATTGCAAGACACCTAGTCCCGTGGAGGTGCATGATGATGATGGGGATGACGAGATTGACGCAGCACCAACGGAACCAAAGATTGCTAAAAAGGCAATATAAGTAGACCAACCCACTACTCCGTCCCTACTAGCCATTCTGAAGCCACCACCGCCATTCCCACAAAGGTTGAAAAAGAAGGTTGAAGATAGCAAGTTTCGGAAATTCTTATCTATGTTGAAGGGGCTATCCGTGAACATTCCTCTAGTGGAAGCACTTGAGCAGATGCCAGTCTGCGTTAAGTTTATGAAATACTTAGTCCCCAAGAAAAGGACAACCATGATTGAGCCGAATGATAATCTTCTTCACTGCAGCACCATTGCTACAAGGTCCTTGGTCGAGAAGAAGGGTGATCCGGGGGCTTTAACCATCCCATGCACTAGTGAAGCCTATGATTTTGCACGGTCCCTCTATAACTTGGGTGTGATGAGTCATGAAAATACGACTTTTATGACGCTTAAGACATAGAATTATTGTGCGTTCTTAAGCGCTTTTGTTAGTTTAATAGGTGTGGTTTGATACTGTGCAGGAAAATAGCGAAGGCATGGACTGCTGAGTGAATTGCAAGGAATGAGTGGAAAATAAGGCCAAGTGAAGGTCCACGGAAGGTCTACACGGGCCGTGTCACGCTACATGGTCTGTGTGACCAACCGTGGCACCACACTTGGTGAAAAGAGCAAAAAAAAATAGAAGACACACGTCACTTGCACGGACAGGTACACGGACCGTCTACCTTCAGACGGGTCGTGTCACGTGCCATGTGATTCACGTGAACTCGGAGGGGCTTCGTCGGAATTCAAGGAATTTGTGCATGTGGAGTCACACGGACAGGCAAACAGACCATCTACCTTCAGACGGGCCGTGTCACGTGCCGTGTGATTGACGTGAACTCGGAGGGGCTTCGTCGAAAATCAAGGAATTTGTGCAAGTGGAGTCGCACGGATGGACAAACGGCCCATCACACGCAACACGGGCCGTGTCACGGCTTGTGCGGACGCAGCAGACAGAGGCAGACGGACCGTTTGATGGGCTGTCTGGCCTCAGACGGTCCATGTAACGGACCATGTCCATGTCGAACGCTATTTTTCCTAAATTGTATCGGATTAGTTTTACCTGGTATAAATAGTATGTTATTTTATTTCATTAGTACGTTCTTGTTGACGTCGAAAACAATAGAGTTAGAGCAAAAACAATAGTTTGGCTTTGTAATACGTTTGATTCGTGATTGTGATCATCGTTCGAAGATTGTAACACGGATTCTTGTTCCTTCAATTGTAAGTCAATCATTATGCTTTCATCTTATTGTTGTGGGAAAATTATCACTAATATGCTAGGCTAAACCCACAACTAGGGTTGTAGGAACCATGACGATTCAATAAGATAACGCAAACTGGGGTAATTCGTGAGAATGATTATTGCATGTATTGTTAAATTCTTCGTTCTAACTTCTCCTTAATGAGTCGACGCATTAGGGTAAGCCTGTATTCGCTACATGCCCGAGAGGGATGTAGTGATTGCGAAAAGAGTTTAACAACAGAAATTCGGGGTTATGAACCTAGTCTAAGTGCTCTAGACTTAAAGGTGAGGGTACTCTGAGATCAAAAACAAAGTTTAGAATTACATACACCCTGAGACCGAAAAGAGATGAGTGAAATATAAGTAGGAAGGACCGAAAGGTGAACTAGGCATTAGCTAAGTTGTTGGATCTTGCATGCACCATTAAGAATGAGTTTACCAAACCAGTTTAGTTATCGTATTAGATGTCATGGGGAACACAACCCTAGCTTCTCTCTATCTGTTTAAAAACCAGAACAACGTCTTTATTAGTTACATTACACAAGTATTTAAATTAACCAACGCAACTCCCCATTTACGTTATACATTTTTATCTTGAGAATAACATTTACATCTGAAAGTTGGTACTAATAGATCCATTCTTACGTATTCCGTGTGGGATCGACCTCAACTCTGGTTGAGTTCTATATTTGGCTAACGACCGCTTTACTCTTCTATTCGGAGTGTAAGTTGGGCGTATCAGGGTGCCAACATAAAGTTAATGCCGCCAGCAGTATATCAAGAGTTGGGCTTATGAGCCCCCACACCCACTACCATGCGGCTACTAATGGCAGACAGATCAGTAAGGAGGCCCGTGGGGGTTTTGTGTGACGTGTTGCTTCGAGTTGGTAGGTTCATCTTCCTTGCAGACTTTGTCATCCTTGACTGTAAAGTGTATTTCGAGGTTCCCATCATCCTCGGAAGACCATTTTTGGCAACTAGCAGGGCACTAGTAGATGTAGAGCGTGGAGAACTTACCTTTCGATTGAACGCTGAGGAGGTAAAATTCAGTGTGTGTGCTGCCATGAAGAGGCCTAAAGAGTTAGCCATGATATCTGTCATGGATGTAGAGGATGAATGTTTTTCTGAGATTCCACTTGAGGAAAAGATGATCGTTGACACGCTGGTTGCAGTACTAATAAACTTTCCAGGAGATGGTGTCAATGGGTACAATGACACTGTGTATGCATTACATTGCATAGGAATCGGACCATTTGTCCCCTGGAAGCTAGACTTGGACTTGAAAAATAGGCCGACGCCACGGACCAAACCGTCTATCGAGGAGCCTCCTGCGGTAGAGCTGAAGGAGCTGCCCCAGCACTTATGGTATGCATTTTTGAGCACTAATAACACTCTTCCTGTGATTGTGGCCGCAAATCTTCAGGAGGACTAGGTGACAACATTGTTGGGGGTCCTCCAAATGTTCAAGAGAGCTATTGGTTTGACCATTGCAGTCATTATCGAGATTCCTCCAAGGATCTCCACACACAAGATCAAGTTGGAGGATAACTTTGTGCCCAGTATTGAGCATCAATAAAGTCTCAATCCACCCATGCAAGAGGTGGTAAAGAGGAGATTATCAAGTGGCTGGATGCCGGGGTGGTATACCCCATCTCTGATAGCAGATGGGCTAGTCCAGTACAATCTGTACCTTAAAAGGGGGGCAATAACGGTGGTGGCTAATGACAAGAATGAGCTTGTCCCTTTGATATATGTCACGGGGTGAAGAGTGTGCATGCACTACCAGAAGCTTAATAGATGGACTTTAAAGGATCACTTCCCAATGCCCTTCATGGACCAGATGCTTGACAGGTTGGCAGGTAGAGGGTGGTAGTGCTTCTTGGATGGGTATTCGGGTTACAACCAAATACACATCGCCGTGGAGGATCAAGAGAAGATTACCTTCACTTGCCTTTATGGGATGTTTGCCTTCAGGCGGATGACATTCGGGCTCTGTAATGCCCCAGCCATATTCCAGCGTTATATGATGTTGATCTTTCCAAACATGTCGAAGACACCCTTGAGGTATTTATGGATGACTTCTTTGTGGTAGGTGACTCCTTTGACGATTGCCTGTTGAATCTTAGCAGGGGATTACAATATTGTGAGGAGGCAAACGTGGTGCTAAATTGGGAGAAATGTCATTTCATGGTCAAGGAGGGGATAGTCCTTAGCCACAAGGTTTCTGATAAGGGCATCTAGGTTGATAAGGCGAAAGTCGAGGTTCTCGAGAAGTTACCACATCTCATATTAGTGACGGGGGTTCAGAGTTTTCTTGGGCATGCGGGCTTCTACCGTAGGCTTATAAAATATTTCTCCAAGATTGCACATCCACTATGCAAAGTATTGGAGAAAGATGCTAAGTTTCAGTTTGATGATGCGTGTCGGCATGCCTTCGAGACTTTAAAGCAAACGTTGATTTCTGCGCTCGTGGTAGTTTCACCTGACTGGGGTGCCCTGTTTGAGGTGATGCGTGATGCGAGCAGAATTTTTATGGGTATTGTGCTGGGGCAAAAGCGCAACAAGATCTTTCATCCTATTTACTATGCCAGCAAGACCTTGAATGACACTCAAAGGAATTATACCGTGATTGAGCAGGAATTGCTAGCTGTGGTGTTCACGTTTGATAAGTACCGGACCTACCTATTGGGAAAAAAGGTGATTGTGCACACAGATCACGCAACACTATGGTATCTCATGGCTAAGAAGGATGCCAATTCGAGACAAATCCGATGGGTACTCTTGCTGCAAGAGTTCGACTTCAAGGTGCACGACCGAAAGGGCACGAAAAACCAGGTGGAAGACCACCTGTCAAGGTTAGAAGATGAGTCAAGAGCTAAATATTGGTTAAGCATTGATGATTCTTTTCGCGATGAGAAGGTATTTGCAGCTTCGGTTGACTTAATCCCTTGGTTTGTTGATTTTGCTAACTTTCTAGTGAGTGATATTATGCCTAAGGGCCTTAACCCTCACCAGAGGAAAATTTCTTTATGATGATCGTAGGTACTTTTGGGATGACCCATACTTGATCAGAACATGCGCAAGGGTCATCAGGCGGTGCATACCGGAAGCAGAGCATCATAGAAGCCTGCCACTCTCCCTAGTAGGGGGCCATCATGGTGGTGCCAGGACAGTGAAAAACATCTTACAATGTGGATACTACTGGCCCACCATCTACAAAGATGCCCATGACATGGTGCGAGGCTGTGATCAGTGTCAGCGCCAAGGGAACATCTCTAGGTGTCAAGAGCTACCAATGACCCCTATCCTTGAAATAGAACTGTTAGACGTATGGGGCATTGATTTTATCAGTCCGTTTGTGAGCTCCTACAGAATAAAGTACATCTTAGTGGCGGTGGACTATGTCTCAAAATCGGTGGAGGCAGTAGCATTGTAAAACAGTGAAAGCAAGAGCGTGGTACAATTTCTGAGGCGAAACATTTTTGCTAGGTTTGGGACACCCAGAACTATCATTAGTGACGGGGGCTCCCACTTCTGCAACAAATCTTTCTGTCCAGGGTACGACAACACAAGGTCATAGCACCTTACCATCCGCAGACGAGTGGGAAGGTTGAAGTGTCAAACAGAGAGATCAAGGAGATCCTAACCAAGTCTGTGAATGCCACAAGAATGGATTGGGCTCGGAAACTAGAAGATGCACTATGGACCTACCGGACGGCTTACAAGACCCCCATTGGTATGTCTCCATATCAATTGGTGTTTGGTAAGGCCTGCCATCTGCCGGTGGAATTGGAGCGCAAGGCACTCTGGGCTCTGAAGGCCCTAAACATGAAGTAGGATGAGGCAGCCAACGCAAGGCTTGATCAGCTCTATGAATTGGATGAATTTCGCCCCCAGGCTTATGAGAGTGCAACATTGTACAAAGACAGGATGAAGTCCCACCATAACAAGCATATTGCACCAATAATTTTTGATGTTGGTGACAAGGTTCTGCTGTATGACTCAAGGTTGAGGTTGTTTCCGGGTAAGTTGAAATCTAGGTGGTCTAGCCCGTACAAGATTACTCAGGTATTCCCACATGAGCAGTTGAGTGGAAACTGACGAAGGTCATCATTTCAAAGTTAATGGGCAGCGAGTGAAGAAGTATTTGGGTGTTGCAGATGAAACCTCATTAATTGAGGTCTTACATCTTGATGAAGTCTTCATAGGCAACATAACCGCGTTGAGCCGTGACGTTGAACCAAGCGCTTAATGGGAGGCATCCCATTAAAAATGTGTATTTTATGTCATGCATTTCATTGTTGTTGATTTTTGGCTCCAGGGAGATATAAGCACTGTGGTGAAAAGCGTGACCATATGCATGGTTGAATGGTGTGACACAAAAACACAGCGATCAATTGGCAAAGGAGAGCCACACGGGAGCCTACACGCCCCGTGTAACTCCATATGGACCGTCTCACGAACCGTGTGGCGCGTGGCCCCAGGTAACTAATACTATGTTCTAAGGCTAGGCACACAGATGGTCTCCACGGACCATGTCAAGTTACACAGACCGTGTGACAGCCTGTTTAGGCGACACGATAAGTAGGATATTTATACCCTCTTTTCCCAAAATAACGTTTTATCTTTTACTCTCACCCTCACACCGCTCATACTAGATTTTTCCTTCTCAGCCCACACGAAAATTTCTATATCATTTGGCACGATTTGTGAAGAACTTTCATGATCCGTAGCATTTCCCTTGGGCGATATTCGTGTTCTAACATTAGGTCTCTCTAGTCAAGTAAGTTTTCTAGTTTTTCTTCTTTCTTTTAGTTTAAATTTTCTGTAGTCTTTTTATTCCATGTGTGAATTTATGCCTCAATATGGTCCATTGCGTGATAGAAGGCAGTATTGTGTACAATTTATTTGGATTTTGTGTTGGGTTAGATTAAAATGCCATTTTTGAACCTTGTATTCTTGAACATGGAAGTTTTGGGATTTTAGGGGTTCTATTGTGAAAATAATGATGTCTTTTGTTCTGTAAGCGAGTATGATGGTAGATCTTGTGTTCTATATGCCGATTTGCTTGAATGAATGCGAGTTTTTATGCTTTGGGACTGACTGGGGGTGACGAGGTGTTTCACAGTGCGTTATACGGACCGTGCCATCCTACACGGCTCGTGTAGTGATCCGTGTCAAGTCACATGTTTCCCCGATATTGAGTACCTCTCACGAACCCTTTCCATGGACCATGTAACGCTACACGGGCCGTGTAGTCGTCCGTGTCAGGTCACTTGAGCAACCCAACCGCTAAGTCCAACATACGGGCCTTACTAAGGACCATGTAATGCTACACGACCCGTGTAAGGCCCTTCGTCCGAGTTACCTTCGTACCTAATGCTTTACTTCATTGATCATTGTTAGTTTCCACATGCATCTTAGTGCAAAATTCCCTATGATAGACCGGGTGACGCCACTCTTAAGGGTTTTTGTCACATTCATTACACAGGGAAAGTCTAAGTACCCGTTAGTGTGTCACCCTGCTTATTCTGACATGACTAACCATTTTATTCTTAATGGAATTTGCAGGCATAATGGGTCACTGCCTAAGGTCACGCCAGCCCAGGGACGAGCGTAAGTCACGTCTCTGCGATTCTATCACTGAATCTACTAGTCAGCACCAGGAGAATGACTCAGGTGATGACTCTTTTTGAGGGTATGAGGTACATTTCATTGGCAATGTCTCCCCTTACTGCCCTCGCACTGCAAGAGCTCGTGCAGCAGTCCAACCTCTAGCCCCGCAGTTTGAGAAGGGGGTTCCTCAGGTGGAAGTTGAGGCGGACGCTGATGTCTTGGAGCTGGATGAAGAAGCACGCACACCTGAAACAACCAAGAACAATACAGAGGAGCTCGGATGACATCCTGGCCCTTCGAGACTGTGACAATGAAGCCACACACTATGCCATTTCTCGGACATCATACCTTGAAACTGTTAGGTGGCTTCTTGTGTTTTTGCGCGGACGATGGAAAGTCCCCGGTACAAAGGAGATATATGTGAATGGACTAACTATAGGCTACGGGGGATACACGCGGCAGGCCATCGTCCCTAAGATGCGGGTCCTTACTGATCAACTAGATGGGGTCCCAGAGATCAGGGATGCATTTGAGGGATACTAGTTTTGGTGGATGGCGCAACTTCCCAACTACTATAGGCCCGATCTGATTACTGAATTCTACTCTTGCTATGCTGCCAGCTACTAGCCTCCATCCTAGGTAAACAGTCAAAGAGAGTCAAGAGGCAGCTGGCCTATAAACTATCCCCGCGGGAGAATGTTATGGTGCGTGGGGAACAGGTAGAGACCACTATCAACAAGTTTCTATTTAGGCCAGAGTACCGAGCTCCGCTGGATGTCTTATTCACCACCAGAAATTTGTAGATCAATGATGAGGGCTGAATGTCCAACCCTACTTCATGGGCTACACTACTCAAAGGATTGCGGAGCAGATTGCTATACAAAAAGCAGAGGTAGCCTGGGTATCAAATCCCAAAATTCCTATTACCAAGGTGTCTCTCGCATTTGTCGCAAAATTTTGGTAGTTAGTGGTGCGGGCTCGACTACGACCCATAGCTAATGACAACACACTCCAACCTTCTCATGCTTCGTTGGTAGCATACTTGATTGCTCAATATGGGATTAATGTGGGTTGGGTCATTGCTCTTGAGATGAGGGACCAGGCCTTAGCAGACAGAGCAGGTATGCCCTTTCCTTGCCTGATCCAAGCACTTTGCAAGCGGGCCCGTGTCCCTACCACACACTTCTTGAATCGGAAAATACCTCCAAAGGGTGTTGTCAACATTGCCTTGATTAAAGATGTTCACAACCCGCTGTTGCATAGTAGAGCACGTAGGATGGGGTTCCCTGCAACGTTTCCGCAGGTGGCTCCACAGCAGCCCTTGTCTTTCGAGGATCACACCCTCGCGCCACAATCAAGTATGGCTTCTGAGCAGCCCGTGGGTAGTGGTGCAGCTCCTCCGATGAAACAAAGGTAAACGTATGTCCCTTATGAGTTTCTAGCCTGAGTGGTGATCGATCAGCGGCAAACACGTGCAATTGTCAACGAAATAGTTGCACGGATGCCTCAGGTGGTGCAGTCTCACGCCTAGCGGGCGGAGGATCGTCTCCGAGAGGACTTACTGGCCAAATCAGCAACTAATAGGATCAGGTCAACACTTTAGAGGAATACTTCCATGATATGTTTTGGAGTAAGTCCAGCGATAAAATGTCCAAATTGGTGCAGACCGTAAATGGCATGAAGGCTCAAATTGCCCAGCTGACCACCCAGTAAAACTGCACGGCGCCGGTGCTGGATCCACCTCCATATTCTTTTATGTCAGTTTTTAATGCCTCGGTCTCTTTGGTTTTAGATGACATATGGGGCGTTCCGCTCGTGCCAGCTGCTACCCCGGTGCAACCCATGGAAGCACCCAATAGAAAGGACAAAGGTAAGCGATGCAGCCATCGAGGTAGCCCTCTACAAGATCCTCAACACGAATAAGAAAAGAGGTTGCGCCAGGCCATGAGATCCCAGCACCGAGCAGCTGCAGAGCAAGAGGAGAGAGAACGACTAGCACCTGAGGTAGCTAGGACAGGATCCTCTAGGAGCACCTTCAGACCGGGTGCGACTTTTGATGATAGGAACCCACCCGGTAGGTCTGACCACGACAGCCCCACTGCGCCTAGGGCGTCCCAGGTATGTTCTACTCCCGTTTTGTGCTGTATTTTTTATTATGGTGCAGTGAGGGCATTGCACCATCTTTTTGAAGGGGGTGGGGCATCCTGCCACATGAGAGTTTTTCTTACAAAAATTCTTTTCTCTCAAGTGTATTATCTAGTAGAACTGGCATGTTTAGGTCGTGATGTTTGATGTTTTTATAAATACATGTGCTTATATTTGCTTAGGGTAACAAATTTTTTGAGTTGAGTATTAAAAATATTGCAAAAAGCTTGCATGTGCATGCATCCCATCCTGATGAACTGTTATGCATTTTGGAAAGCATGTTACGCATTGTATGGTTGGCTTAGTGATGAATGAAGTGTGACCAGTTTGATTAGTACTTATTAGTGTAAGAGATGTGTCGTGTAAAATCAGGCGGCGCATTTGTAATGCTAGAACTTGCTTGGTCAGTCTCACTGAAATAATTGAATGGCTAAATTAGGATGTGATCTTAGGCCCTTTTTTGTTGATTAGTCACTTAGCCTAAAACTTCCAACCAAATGAAGTTGCCCATGTTGAACCAAAAAGTTGAGCCTGAATAAACCCTTTCTTTCATAAACCAAAGCACCTTCCATACCTGCCTATGAATTTTTACGTTGGCCTTGGTCTCTCTAAGGACATTGTGAACCTCAGCCAAGGCCAAAGGCTTAAGTTGAGGGTGGCCTATACTGGCCCTGGTCCTTTAAAAGACATTGTTAACCTTAACCTAGGCCAAAAGTCTAAGTTGAGGGTGGCTATTATGGAGAAAAGTAGAAGAATATGTGAAATGAAGAGCCAAACAAAAAAAGGGGGAAGAAAATTGGGAGTGTAACTAAAAAAAGGAAGAGAAAGGGAGAGAGAGAAAGAGAAGAAAAAGATCTTAGAAATCACTCCCAAATGGCAGAGAAACTAAAAAGTAGGGGCAGTAAGAACTGAAGACCAAGGGCAACAGGCCGAATCAAAGTAGTGTCTTGGAGTGGCCGATTAGTCACTTGATCCTAAATGTATCCAACTCTAACCCAAGCCTACATTACAAGCCACAAAAGTCCTAACGCGATCCTAGAACGGTTATTCGAGAGTGGAGTTGGTGAAAATAAGGGCAAGCATATGATCGATACTTGTGTGCCTACTGAAAATCATTTGTGAGAGTGAGTATTGCATTCCAGTCTCGATGTTTATATCTGAATTGTTGAGTGTGTGAGACTTCTTTGTAGTGAAGGCACTATCTTTGCACTGATCGGCTGCAAACACAACTGATTCATCTTTATTTCCGATCATATGAGGGCTGGCTATACATGCAGGCTGCCTATCTTAAGTTGTGTGGATCGGATTAGGGTGTAAGCACATTCAAAGCACGGTTTCTGAGCATACATAGTAAAATTGAAGGGTTACCTATAAGTTGATGAGGCACTTGAATTTATGAGATTTTTTATTTGAGTTGCCATTGCTTGAGGACAAGCAAACATTCTAAGTTGAGGGTATTAATGAGTCATAGAAATACGATTTTTATGACACTTTAAACGAAGATTTTTTGCACGTTCACAAGAAAATATGTTGGTTTGATATGTGTGTTTTGGTACTTTTCAGGAAAATTATGAAGGCATGGAACGACGGATGAATTGCATGAAAAAGAGCAAAAAATAACTGAAACAGTGACATACGGAGACCTTCACGGGCCATGTAGCATCACACGGACCGTGAGAGGATAAGTGAAGGGGCTCCAAACGAAAGAAGCTATAAATTAAACAAGTGACGGGCCATGGGGGCCTTCACAGACCGTGTCACGGTACACGGGTCGTGCACCCCACCGTGACCTTACACTTGGCGTGGAGGAGACATGGAGTTGGAACGAAGCTAAGGCAAAACTCACGAGGGGCTCACATGGACTGTTGAAGCTGAAAGGGGTCGTGTCACGTGCCGTGAGGTTAACATGAATTGGAAGGATCATCTTAAAAAATAACAAGAATCATGCAAGTGAAGGAAGACGGGGCCCGTCACGGACAGTGTGATCAACCACGGACCTTGGCATGGGTCGTGCCAATGAAATATCAAGAAATTGCTCAGAATGTGCACAAGGAAAGGTTCACGAGCCATTTAACGGTCTGTGAACCTCCACACAAGCCGTGTCAGTTGGCATAAAAGGTAGAAGCAGTGATGACTCGCGGACCGTGTGACGGTCCATTTGGACCCATACGGCCCGTGTAAAGACCCGTACCCATGCCGAAGTCTATTTTCCTATTTTAAATTTGATTGGTTTTTCCTTATATATATATATATATTTAATCCCGTTTTTAGAGTTGTTGAAGCGGGAGTTAAAAAACAAGTAGAGAACAATATTGTGCCATTACGTTTTATTGAATTCTTGTGTTGTGATCATCTCTTCAAAGATTGTAATACGTGGATTCATCATTATATCAACAGTAAGTCAGTTATTATGATTTCTTTGTATTGTTGTAGGATAATTGTATTGAACATGCTAGGCTAAACCCACAACTAGGGTTATAGGAACCATGAAAATTTAATAAGATAACATAAGCTAGGGTAAATTCGCGGGATCGATCATCGCATGCTTTGTAGCATTCTTCGCTTTGACGTCTCCCTAATGAGTCGACGCATTAGGGTAAAGCCCATATTTGTTACATGCCCGGAAGGGATGTAATAATTAGGAAAAGAATTCTACAATGGAAATTTGGGGTTTTTAACCTAGTCTAAGTACTTGAGATCAAAAGGTGAGAGTATTTTGAGATCTAGGGCAAAGGTTGGAATTGCAAAACATTCTGAGACCGGAAGGTAATGAGTGAAATATATCTAGGAAGGAACGGAAGGTGAACTAGGCATTATCTAACTTGTTTGATCTTGTAGCACAATCATGAATGAGTTTACTGTACCAGTTTGGTTATCGTATTAGATGTCATGGGGAACACAACCCTAGCTTCTCATTAATTGTTTGAAATCCAGTATCAACATACTCATTAGTTACTTTACAATAGGAATTTAAGTGAAACATCGTAACCCCCTATTTACTTTGTACAACTTTATTTTGGAATGCAATTTACATCTTAAAAAGGGTGCTAATAGAACCATTCTTATGATTTCCCTATGAGATCGACCTCAACTCTAGTTGAGTTCTATATTTGATCAACGATCGCTTTACCCTTCCTTTTGGAGTGTAAATTTGGGCATATCAGACATTCATCTGTAAGTTTTTGATGGGAACACCGAATCTATCTATGGATGTTGTGGGACTCCGTGTCTTCCCATTGTCTTTTATGGGCAATGTTGCATTATGGCTATCTGAACTCCCGCAGAGTTCAATCACCAGTTCGGCAAACTTGCAGAAGGACATTTTGGAGAGGTACTTCCATAGATCAAACAAACGCAAGTTAAAGGACCAGACCAACAACTTTGAGCAACTTCCTGATGATTCGATAAGCACTACTTGGGAGAGGTTTACTAAATGTATGAGGAGCATCCCTGATCACAAGATAGTTGATGAAGCCTTGGTGGAGATCTTCTACCGTTCTCTTGATGAGAAAAGTCAAGCATGTGCTGACACTATCATGGGGGTCATGTTTTTGGATCAACCATTTGCAAGGTTTGTTGAACACATGGAAAGAGTGGTTAAAAACATCGTGCATGGGGAAAAAGGATAGAGCTTCCACAAAGAGTGCATGTGCAGTCAGTGTGGGTCCAGAGCAAGCAAGAATCAATGAGGAGATCATGCAACAGCCAGCTCAGATTCATACAGGCATGAAGGCGATGATAAAGTAGAGCCATGAATGAGTAAATATAATGGTTCATCAACCTCCACGTGCAACCATGTACCAGGATTAATACTATGAGGAGGACACATGCTTTGTTAATGATAAGTCAGGGGTTTTTTTAACCAACAGCCATGGGTCTAATCATGTTTATTAGCGCCAAGGTCAAGGAACCAAGGTCAGAACTTTGGTAGAGATGGAGCTTACTGAGACAACTGCGGTGGTTACTATGATAGAAATAGGGGTTCGGATACAGATTGGGGTTATAGAGAAGGCTTCAAGAATAGTCTTTATGTGCCACCACATAACTGCGACACCGGTATAGGAAATTCCAGCATTGAGGTGATGTTTGATTGCTGTTAAAGAAGGCTAAGACATAGGATCAAACCCTAAGAGGCATGAAAATAGAGATCTGTAGTATCAATCAAAAGATAAAGTCTCATTCTGTGGCTATCAAGTAGCTTGAACAACAGTTCGGTCAAGTGTCGACTCATTTAAATCAGCGTCAGAGGGATACAATGCCTAGCAACACAGTGAAAAATCCTAAGAATGGTGGGCAGTGTATGGAGGTTACTATTTGGGGTGGAAAGAGCACCATTGATCCTTCTATGCCAGTCGAAGAGAAATATGTTCGTGAGGAGATGGTTATAGCTAAGCATGTTTATGAAGGAGATGGACGTCGCAAGGATGGGGTGAGTGAAGCAGTTGAAGCACCATAGAGGTTTAAGCCCGTCCTCAAGCATTCTCCCCCCATCCCTTCCAGGCTCAAAAAGAGAGAGGAGAAAGGAAAATTCAAGCACTTCTTCTCCTTGCTAAAGTAGCTCTCTATAAACATCGCCCTCATCGAGGCTTTAGATAAGATGTCAGGCTATGCGAAGTACATAATAAAGTTGGTCACCAAAACATGCACTATGAGTCAGGATCTTTCTCAAGAGCTTCAACATTGTAGTGTTGTCACTACGAAGTTCATAGTTCAGAAAAGAGAAGATCTAGGTGTTTTGACCATACCCTGCACCATTGGAGATGTGGTGTTTTGAAGGGCACTATGTGATTTAGGTGTTAGTATCAATCTGATGCCCCTTGCGGTCTTCAAGAAGCTTGGATTGGGGCCCCTACTCCTACTAATATGCGATTGATGATGGAAGATCACACTGTGAAGAAGCCTGTGGGGATACTATATGATGTGTTGATAAAGGTTAGAAGTTCATATTCCCTACAAACTTTGTGATCTTAGATTGAGATGTTCACTTCGATGTCCCAATCATCTTGTAGAGATCATTCCTCTCCACTGGACGAGCCTTAGTTGATATGAAAGCTTGTCAACTTAGGTTTGGATTGAATGACGAAGAAGTTGTCTTCAATATTCGTCAGTCCATGAAGCATCTAGATGAGTTGAAAAGTGAAGTCTGAGCAATAGGCGAAGTATGAGTAACCAATGTGTCAATGTCGTGCCGCGACAATTAATCAGGTGCTACATGGAAGGCAACCCAAGGTTTTTGATGTAATAGCATAGTTATAGATTTATTTTCAGTTTTTGGGTTCATAGGTAGTTTATTTTCCTGCATTTTATTGTAATTATTGGCAATGGGTTTGTTACATATAGGGTAACAGTGTATTTTATGAAGAGTATGCAGGTATAGGACTAAGTTAGTAAGTTTGGCTGAGAAAGAGCATCAATTTAAATCTTTACGACTGGGCTTAGGAGCCATAAAATAGTTTACGACTTGTACCCCATCTCATAGAGATTTACAGTAAGCAGAAAAATATGCACTCTAGTCCATGAGCCAACTTTACAATTTGTAAATTAGACTACAAGTCGTGTATGGGGCTCGTGGACACCAAGTAATTTTTTAAAATTTTGTTAAGTATTGAGGGTTCCATAAAACCATGATTTACAAGCCATAGAACTAGCTAAGACCCGTAATCGGGGTTTTGTAAGCTTAGGCCCAGTAAAATTTTTCAATTGACTCGATAAATATAAATACAGGGGCCAAAATTTGTTGACCCCACAATTACCCTAATTTAAGAAATTTACCCAACCTACCCCAAACCCTCAATCCCGACCACCTCTGGCCACTGTTGAGCCAAATTTCGGCATGAATTCTGGCAGACCTAGGGTTTTGTTTCTACTCACCTCATTGCACTTCTTCAAGTTAATATCAATTCTTGGTGAGTTTTTTATTTGATTACAACCTTAAATTTACCTTGTTTTAAATGAATTGTACGAATATTATGTTGGGTATGGTGTTTACCAACGAAATCATTGTTTGAATTTGAATGTATTATTTTAAATGGGGTTGCCCAAAATGGAATTGAGTGACTCTAAAATTTGTTACTTTGGCCTTGTATTGATGTTCATTGTGTGTGCCTACTTTGTCACTCACCCTATGTGATTGAATGATTTTGATTTTTAATGGTGGGTGATGACATTAGTACATAATCTTGTGTGAATTAATTAGAGGTGGTCGTAACCATAGGGTTATCCATGTTAAATCACATTTGATGGGGTGTGCATATATTGAACAACTTATTGGGGGTAGGGTTGTAGATTTGAAATCATGTGGGTGCATGTGTTCTTGCTTCAATGTTGATGTACTAGTTGTTGAAAATGTCTTGTGGATTCATGTGATGGACTTAGAAACTCAAGTGCCTGAGTTTTCTGGTTCACGAGTGGCTTTTACGACCCGTGGAGTAATCCACGAGTCGTAATTGCCCCTTGTGCACAATTCTAGAAACTTGATGTTTCTGAATATCCATTAGACGAGACCTTATATGAGTCATAGATCATTTTACGGCTCATAGATAGGTCTCGTAAGTCCCTGCCTGAGTTTAATTATTCACGAGAATCTTTTATGACCCAAGTCAACGAGTCATATACTTCTTTACGAGTCATACCTTGTCTCATAGACTTTTCCATGAACTAAAATTGTTTTAAACCACTGGTTTATGAAGGTTCTTTACGACTCATAGAACACACTACCGCTCGTAAATGCGACTTCATACAACCTATCTGCAATTAAACTCAGATGAATTTTACTATTCATTTCTTGATTTATAGGCTATCCACAGTGCGTATATTTTGATATTTCAGCTACTATGGCCCCTAAAGTGAAACGTGATGCAATTCTAGACCTATGGGGGAGGTTCCGGGATGAACCTTCAGATGCTAAGACATCAAATGCAGAGCAAACCCCTTAATTGAGTGATTCACTAGAGGTCCTAGATGTCAGACCGGACCCTAACGCTGCTCGACCTCAAACCATAGCTACTGCTAGAGCTGGGCAGACCAAGGCTCCGGTTGGTCGCACTCCCCCTCTAAAGAGGGAGGTAGTGATGGGGGCAACTTTCCACAAATGACTCCATCTATCGAGAGGACTCTAGTTTTGAGGAAGGCTCTGATGATAGATCAGAGGCAGAGTATTCCATCACACCATCATCATCATCTACACCGGATGCGTGCGCTAACCAGTGGTACATCAAGGGCATGGAGGTGATCTATAGAGAGAGCGTGCAACTAAAAGAGCGAGGCAAGCCTGCCTGTTCCATCTATGAGGAGCCTTGAGTTATAATAGATGGACATAGTCGTGTGCTCAATCTCCACGACATGATGATTTTGTACAGGCTTCAGTAGCTCACAAAGTCTCTTGGATGGTACTCCCAGACTGTGGTGAGAGAGTCCTACGCATCCTATGCAGCCACCATCCAGCTCACCTTTCTCAAGGGGAAGAAGACCCTCGCTCACCCTAGACTAAAAGAGACACGAGTGAGGGGTCGGCGGGTAGACATATCAGAAGAGACTATATGTCGTATGTTATTTGGTCCTGAGGCTCGTGCCCCTAAATCCACTGCAGAGTTCGATTACAGGGTGGTGCCGATGTGGAACCCGTTAGTGATGAAGGATCTTGAGAGACGAGCCATATCGATGAGATGGGTGGCAGCATTTATTGCAGAGTAGGGTATGGAACCTGCTTGGGTCACCACTCACTCGGAGCCTTTTATCAAGGCTTCGCTTAGCTTCCTTGCCAAATTTTAGTAAGCTATTGCTCGTTCACGCATCCGGCCGACGATCGATGATAACACTTTGATGCCAGAGCATGCAGTTTTGGTTGCCAGCATCTTAGCTGGCTATGATATTGATTGGGCCCGCCCCATCGCCGAGCAGATACATGAGGCCGCACTAAAGAGGGCCACCTCTATCCCATTCTTGAGTTTGATCCACATGAGCTTTTTAGAGTCTAGGGTGGAGATACTGCACTAGCTGCATTGGATGATTGAGGCCCAGCACACTTTGGAGTCCAACTAGATCAATGCTGATGAGAACTCGATGGCACTCCGGTAAGCACAACCCCCACCTATGCTACAGATGTTCGCACCAACACTATCGCTTAAGGGTTCTGAGATCAACATTACCATTATTGCTGCTACTACTAAGGAGAGGCCCCTCCAGCACGAGGAGATTGAGGAGAGGGCCCCACTATTGTTGCTCCTCCACCAAAGGCCACTTCTTCAAAGCCTACCACTGCAGGCATGATTTGGCTATCTGCAGCTTCAATTCACGCCTTGGCGCAGAGGTTATCACATGTTGAGTCCTAGTTGACACAACTTATTCATCAAATTGGGCCATGGGTCCTGCAGGCTATTACAGACTCTGATGATCGAAGTCAGGCATTCACTATCGCTACCATCCAGGATCATATTTCTATAATAGATGTCCGTTTTGACGCCTCCGAGGAGAGGGTATAGAGGAAATTGAGCAAGGCCCATCCTTCAGATTTATCAACCTTGCAGACAGAGATCCAACAGCTTCGAGTTGACATGGCAGCAGCACT
This sequence comes from Solanum rostratum, assembly GCA_029948455.1. Taxonomy (NCBI): domain Eukaryota; kingdom Viridiplantae; phylum Streptophyta; class Magnoliopsida; order Solanales; family Solanaceae; genus Solanum; species Solanum rostratum. The sequence goes on from CM057048.1 coordinate 57,211,762, forward strand.
CGCAGCACCTGTTGCATTTCTAATGATTACACCTCAAGTGACAGTAGTGGATTTATTTGCTTATGATGAGCCTATCCAGCCTTTCCGAGGGAAGAGACCCCTCATAGAGGCTGATGAGTCAGATGAGAGGCACGTACGCATGAAGCTCACAGAGGAGGAGGAGCCCGAGCTTGTCTTGAGGAGATCTAGACATGAGGAAGAGTGTGACGAGCTCAAGAGAAAGAGTAGTTGAGGGGTACTGGCCCCTCCGGACAGAGGACCGTTGCTGAGCAGACTGCTCCGCAGGAGGAGGGCGGCCACACTAAGCGACACACGGGTGCTTAGGCGCCCCGGTATGTATTTTTGACCCCTTATGTTCTATTTTGTTAAGGAACCCACTATTTTTTTTATTTCTTTTATTTAATGTGGATACCTGGGATTTAATTTTATGTGTTGGGGACAATGCATATCTTTTTCGATGGGGTGTAGGTAGTTATGGACCTTAGTGAGGGCTGAGTAGCTTATGGTCCAAAACTACCCCAATTTTTTATCCCAAATTATTGTTGCCTTTTTCCCTATGGATATTTAATTTTTGTCAAACTAGTATATTTAGGATGTTTAGATAATATATGTAACAAATAGTTCCAATACTTGTGGCATATAGCATGTTTTTGTGTTTTGTTTGAAAAAAATGGTAACCCCCCTCCCCCCCCCCCCAAAAAAAAAACTTTTTATTCGTAGTTAGATAGTAACCATGCATGTTTAGGTGATTGACAATTTTGTTCTGATAAGTAAAGGTAAATTGAGAAGAGAAGCATGATCTGAGAGTGTGTCGTTGATAATGTATGCACTGCCATGTGAGTGTGAGCTTTTTTTGATAAATTCATATGTTTTGTGTCAATTCAGAACTCTCCTAGTTACTCTAAGTTAGATCGTTGATTAGTTATATTAGGAAAGGACCTTAGGCCATTGTTCTTAAATAGTCCACTTTATTCCAAAAATGACCTACCAAATTGATGATATATCCCTTGTCCTAATGTTTGAGCTTAACATGTACATATTCTTTCAAAACACCTGATTAACCAAGCCTTATCTAGTGAAAAATCCTGAATTTGGCCCTAGTCCTTCCTTGAACATTGTGTACCTTGACTGAGGCAAAAAGCTTAAGTTGAGGGTGGATATTGAAAGTGGCTCTAATTCTAAGGATAATAGTGTGCACCTCAACACAGGCCAAAAGCCTAAGTTGAGGGTGGCTAGTGTAAGAGTAAAACACAAAAATATAAGGGAGGTGAGTTAGGGATAAAACAAACATAGAAAAATCATGTATTGGGTGCAAGAAAAATAAAAGATGCCTCAATTGAGATCTAAAAAGCAAAATGAAGTATAAAAAGAAAGCAAAAAGCTGAAAATAAAAAGAAAGGACCTAGAAAAACATGGAGGAAAATGGGGAATAAGGTGTAAATAACAAAGTTAGTGGGGCAAAAATGTAGGAGAACGAAGTTTTAAGAAGGGCCTTGAGTCACCATTTTTCCAAAATATCATACCAAATCCCCCCCTCCCCGAGCATACGTTACAAGCCTAGAAAGTCCTAGAGTTATCCTAGTCCAATTTGTTGAAGGCCAGAGTCATGTGTATAGGGGCAAGCCAATGGTATTAGTCATTATGCATGAATATTTGTTGTAAGAGTGAGTGAGTTTTCACATTCCCAATGCTAAAACATGGAAATTTCATTGAGTATCAGATATGGGACTTCTTTCTGTGAGGGCACTTGCATTGCATTATTAGCATTAGACTTATTTAGTGATTGTGGATTGGTGATAATGCCTTGCGAGTCATTGATGTGTTGTCACATGCACCAGTTTTCATTGGCTTGCTAAATGGCTATCTAATCCCATTTTGAAGAGCTGGTGTGGGTATCCAAGTCTGAGATATATTTGATGTATGTCATTGAGTTGAGGTCTGTGTGTGACTGTATTGTCTATATAGATTGAGTCCGTCGCTTGAGGAGAAAGAACTATTTTAACTTGGGGGTGTTGATGTGCTTCCAAAATACAACACTTTTGATGCTTAAACTTAGGATTTTGTGTGTTCTCAATGTGACTTTAGTTGTTTTTATGTGTTTTTGTGTTTAGATTTGCAGGAATACAGATTGGCCATGTTTTAAAGAAACAATTACAAAAGTTGTTGGTTTTTACTGATGTGCGAGACCTTCTATGGGTTCTAGAGCATTCTACAAGTCGTAAAGGTGTTTCGTGAGGACTTCAAGTAAGGGGCGAAATTTTAGAAATTAATTCTACAAACATGCAGATGATTCGTGGATTATTGTACGATTCATAGAAGACTTTTCGTGCCCTGAGGATCAAAGAAGTGGACTTGAAGGAAAGTTATTAGATGAAACCCCCTTTACCGGTTGTAAACCACTTTACGAGTCGTGAAGGGGTGTCCTAGAAGAGAAGTCCAAATTTTCAATAACTGATTACGAGACCCTGACTACAAGTCGTAGAGGAGAATACGAGTCGTAAAGTGCTTTCATGGAGTTTGCAGACAAGTTTTCCTAATTTGTATAGGATTTGTTCTTACTTATTATAAATAGATTTTTAGGGTTATTTTCAAAGATGGGAGTATAGTTCACGTGAGTTTAGAGTAGTTTAGGTTAGAGAACTCAATATTCCAAGAGAGAAAATTGTGATAGAGTCTTTGAAACACTTGTAGTTAAGTTCAATCTTCAAGCTTGTGATTTTCATTGATATTGGATTTGCTTGTTCTTAAATCAATTGTGTAAGAGTTTAATTATGTCTTCTAAATTCATAATCTCTTCTTCTACACAAAGCATGAGTAGCTAAATCAATAATTAGGGTTATGGGAACCATGAAGAACTAAAAGAGTAAAATTAGATAATTCACTATTCTTGGAAGGTGTATATGCATGTATTAATTAACTCTCTTCATTTTGCATATTTTCTAATGGTGGCCAACATTAGAACTCACCTAGTATTACTGACTTGACGATGGTAGTAATGAATAGGAAAGGAGATTAATTAATACGATTCGATTGATGTGTTCTCGTCTAATTAACCAAACTAGGCCAAGGGGAGGTTGTACTGGGACTTATAGGTAATGGTTAGTACTACACACTATGGAGATGGGCCAAGCCGCATAGTGAATTCACCTCTCACCTTTGACAAAAGGGCTTGGTGAACTTAAGTTACCATCCTACATGTTGTACACTAGACAAGAATTAGGTTATCCAGTGCTACTTAGTTAAGGAATCATGGGGAACACAATACCGTAGTTGGTTTTTTTTATTGATCTCTCTCATGATAGTTAGTTATTTTACTTTTCTAATTGATTTTTGCAAATTCCCCGCCCCCCCCCTCCTTGGGGAATTGAGTTAATTAAATACTCAGATTGCGTGTTTATGAATTTGTCTTGATTCTAAGTATTCCCTGGGGATTCCACCCTAACCTTGGTTAGGTTCTATTACTTGATAGCGACCGTTTTATCCTCTAAAAAGGAGGTGTACATGTGCGACACTCACCTACCCATACATAATTAATACTCATTTTCAATACCCAAGACTTGTTTGTATGATTCATGTTCAACTATGCACACCCCTAGAATGTCCTCTGCTCTTGGATAAAGTTTAAGTGTGCATTCTATAATTCTAAATAAATAGTCTTAAATTTTACTTAATTAATTGTTTACTCCATTTTATACACCTACAATTATTTAGATCAAATCTTACTTTACACTATCAATCTTTATAACATTCTTCTTGGGATCGACCCCAACTCTCTAGTTGGATAAAAAATATTACTAGCGACTGCTCTACTCAGTAATTATTTTGGAGTATATTTGAGAGTTATAAAAATATCACCGTTGTCAAGGAATAGCATATTAATTTAAGTTTAGAAGTATTTTCTTGAGATAATTTCTTGTAGTTGAATTTACTTACTTTTTCTTTTCTTTGTTTTTCTTTGCTGCCCACAGGTGAATATATGAGCGCACTGGGAAGTATGGTTGGTGGTAGACAAGTGGGGTTGTATGATGACATTTGTAATATAGTCAATATCAACATGGATCAACTAGGTAGTGTTGGTGCCATTTGATTGCCCCAATCTTGAGCAATGTGATGCTTCATGTCACAAGCGCAATGCTTCAATTGCTACACCTGGAAGAATTCTTTGGAATGCTCACCCTCAAGCACCTTCATGAGAATATTTGAAACTTCTTCGATGTATTCGGACCATTTACATTCAAAAATATTTCATAGGAGTGCATTAGGCTGAGGTTATTACCATTTTCTCCTTTGGGAGAAGTAATAAGATGGTTAGCGAAATTACCAACGGGCTACATAACTTCATGAGATATGTTGATTGAAGCTTCCTATGAAAGGTTTTTCCTCCTTCAAAGATGCTAAGATTGCATGATAGCATCAAAAACCTGAAGCATTTTAATAGGGAGCCTATTCATGAAATGTGGTAGAGATTTCAAAAGTTGTTGATTCAATGTCCTAACCATGGGTTAGGAGACAACTTGTTGCTACAAAATTTCTACCAGAGTCTTGATGCAGTAAACAAGGGTATTATGAGCCAACTTATTCGTGGTAGTATTATGAGAAAAACCTTTGTAGCCGCCTCATCATTTTTCGATGAGATGATAAAAGTTAGTCAACCTTGGTACACAAGGGATGGCCTTGTTACTCCACTCATCTTGAGCATGATCAAGGAGGAACTTGAGAAAGACCATGAGCGGGATGAGAATACAGATAAGATAATAAACAAACTTGATCTATAGACGAAACATGATATGGGTGGTGGCCAAAAAATATTAATGATATTAGTTCTAATAGGAGAGTCAAGTCGGATGATGCCAACTTTGAGGCATGGTATAATGAAGAGGTATAATTTGTGAGGAACCAAGTAGGGGTTCTCAACCCTTCTTTCCAAGGCAAGATGGGAGTGAAGGTTAGACTAATGGTCGTGATGAGAATCAAATAGATCGACATTGGAGAGAGAGGGATGGGGATAGTGTGATCAGGAAAGTGATCACGATGGATATGTTCCACCACATAATTGTCCCAAACCTAAGAAACCTATAGCTAACTCTAAAATTTTCCAGACCAAAGATATCCTTCCCCAAATTATTAACAAAGTTGAGGAAACTGACAAGGTCATCAAAGAAATAAAGTCACATTTCTCTTCATTGAATCAAATAGTGACCTCATATTCAGCCTCAAGCAAGAAATTGGAGAATCAACTTGGGAATATTTTTTCCCATTTATTACCAAAGGTCAAAAGAGGGTTTGGTGAGTGATACCATTGTAAACCCAAAGAATGACACTTCGTAATGTTTTGCTATTACTAGTAGAAGTGCTAGAATTGTTGGCAATGCTAAGTCTAAGCATATTGTGGAGATTAATGCAAAAGAGAAGACCTTTTTATTTATGGATAATGATGCACCCAAAGAAGATGATGATGGTATGCAAGATGTGGCAGCTCATGCCTAATCCTAGGGGTGACTGCAATCCTAATGAGAGGGAGGGGTCGTCAAGTAAGGCTATTCCTTCCATAAATTCCCCTCTTGAGGTAACTACTTCGAAAGTCACAATCAACCCACCTTTTCCTCAATGGTTAAGGAAGAAAAATGATGATGCTAAGTTTCAAAAGTTCCTATCTATGTTTAATACCCTCTCGATCAATGTCCCATTATTTGAAGCCTTCTTCGAAATTCCAAGAGATACTTAGTTTACGATGGAGTTGGTCACGAAGAAGATGAGCTTGGATTTTGAGATCATTGAAGTCTCTTATCACTATAGTGCTATTATATCAAAAAACTTATTTACAAAGAAAGCAAATCTGGGAGCATTTACAATCCCATGTACAATCAGTATGTTTTAATTTGCCAAAATTTTGTGTGATCTTAGAGCAAGTATCAATTTGATTTTTTGCGCCATTTTCCAATAACTAGGATTGGGTATTCCATCACCAACTTCCATGAGGCTTCTCATAGCGGACCACTCCATTAAACAGCTAATGGGAATTCTCTATAATGTATTGTTTAGAGTTGACAATCATATCTTTCTATCCAATTTTGTCATACTTGATTGTGAGTTGGATTTTGACATACCAGTCATTTTAGGCAAGCCATTCATAGCCACTAGTAGGGTGTAGATATTGAATGCGTAAACTCAAGTTTAGGGTGAAAAATGAGGAAGTTACCTTAAATATGTGTAAGTCAATGAAACAACCCAAATATACCAAGTTGTCTCTTACATTGGTGTTGTGGATGAAGTCATGGCTAGTGTTGAAGAGGTGTTTAGAATTGGTGAGTCTCTTGTGGCAGTATTGCTTAACCATAATGGGGATGTGATTGAAGATTATTCTAAGGTTTTTGTAGCCCTTGAGGGTGTGGGTTCTTATCATAGGAACCTAAAGAAGTTGAGCATTGACTTGTAAAATAGGAAGAATTCTCCAGCCAAACCCCCAATTAAAGAACCTCTGAAGGTAGAGCCAAAAGATCTTCCTTCTCATTTGAAATATGCATTCTTTGGCAAGGTGACACATCATTAGTGATTGTGGTGGCCAACTTATTATACCATCAAGTGGTGGCGGTGACTAGTATTTTATCAAGATTCATCAAGGTAATTGGTTGGACCATAGCAAAAATAATACGGATACCTCCCGATATTTTCTCGCACAAAATAAACTTGGTCAAGGATTGCAAGCCTAGTATTGACAATCAATGGAGAGTAAATACTCCAATTCAATAAGTGGTGAAAACGGATATCGTAAAGTGGTTGGATGCCATCGTTTTTATCTAATATTGGGCAGTAGTTTGGTAAGTCTAGTACAATATATTCCGAAGAGTGATAGTTGACGTGAAGACAAAATATAAAACTTTTGATGCTTCAAACTTGGGATTTTATGTGTTCTCTAGTGAATTTTAGTGGATTTAATTTTTTTTTGTTTTATTTTTACAGAACTACAGAATTTTTGTGTTGGTTGCAGCCTTTAAAAAGATTTGGCCTTATACGAGCCTATTTACGGGTTGTGGTTTGATCCAAGTCATAGATAGTGCTCGTGGATGAGATGCAGAAATACTAGAGATTTCAGAAGATTGGAAGTACAAAGAAAAGGATGGTTCGTAGTTCAGTTTATGACCCGTAGACTTGCTCGTTGAAAGAAAAGCAGAAAAATAAGAGTTTTAGTTAACGATGAAGACCACGACCTATATTCCAAAATAATGAGCCATGGATGACTATTTGTAAAACGGTCCTGATTTTTGAAGGAAGCAATCTGCGACTCCAGACCACATGTCGTATTCTATTTTATGTATCATACTTGGGCTCGTGGTCTAGCCTGAATTCAATTTTTCTTATTTATTTTGTACTTGGTTTCTTATGTCTATAAATAAGATTTTTAGTTATATTTAGACCTTTTCTATACATTATTTTTGGTTTTTAGTTTTATGCTTTGAGTTAGGAGACAAGAAACACCTCTGTTCATATTTTTGAATTTTTTTGGTGCGAAATAAGTGAGGATTTTGGATATTTGTTCTTAAATTCTTCATTGTAAGTTCGTAATTATGCAAAAACATCTACCATACTCACTTCTAATACAATTTATATGAGTAGATAAATCCACAACTAGGGTTGTGGGAACCATGAAGAACTAACAAAGTAAAAATCAAATAATTTGTATTCCTTGAAAAGTGTGCATGCATGTATTGTTTATATATTAGTTTTGATTGCTTTTTAGTTATGGAAAACATTAGAACGTGCCTTGTTCTTGCTCACCGGCCCATGGGGGTAACAAATGAGAAAAGAGATAAATAACAAAGATTTGACGTGATTATACTCATATAATTAGCTTGAATGGCCTAAGGGATAGCTAAATCTGGAACAAGGGCAAGGGTTAGTAATGCATACACCCGTAGAGGTCCAAGTTGTGTAGTAAAATTCATCTATTTGCCAGCCGAAGGACTTATGTAAAACATGAGTTACCAGTTCTGCATGTTACACACTAGAAAATGTTATATTATGATGTTACATTACATTAGAAAGTCATGGGGAACACAATACCCTAGTTAACCTCTCTCACTAGTTTCATGATACTTGCCCTCCTATTTGAAATTACTCTAGGTTTTATTTAATATTTTCTTTAAATCATAAAACCCCCCACTGGAAACAAGATGATTAATTACTCGACATTGGTTTGACTATTCTAAGTCTAGACCATATTCCTCGTGGGATCTACCCTTACCATTAGTAGGTTCTATATTTGACAGCGGCCACTTATGCTTCAATTGGGAGGTGTAATTTGGGGGTGATCAAATATTGGTGCCATTGCCAGGGAATATAGATTTTAGATTAGTTTAGTTAGAGTAATTAGAGATTAATCCTCATTTTTGTATTTTACATTTTTTTTTATTTTTTTTGTTTCTTTTCAGCATACAAGTTTAGTGTATGCCCAATACACGTAGTCGAGGAAATCCCTTGACACTACATGATCTTGAAATATAAGGAATGCTAAGAAGAATGGCCCAAGACAATATGAATAACAATGTAGATGATGCAATTGACTTACTCTGGAAACGAGAAAAATCGGCATTCAAACTCAATCTTAAATGCAAAAAACCCACCAACCCCACAAGTGGTGGATCGTCAACTCATGCAAAGAGATAGGGTTGACGCATTGAATATTCATGGTCTTAATCCAACTGCGATGGATGTTATAGGAGCCATCTCTTACCTCCACTGCCACCAGATACCAAGTTCATCATATCAAGTAGGTTGTTGCAGATGCTACATGATGTGCTGCAAAAATACAACACTTCTGATTCTTAAAACTTGGAATTTTATATGTTCTTCATGCGATTTTGGTTGGTTTTATGTTTATATTTGTAGGATTGCAGGCTGGCCTTGATATTGAGAAAAAGTGCAGAAGTTGCTGATTTTTGCTGTTATACGAGACCCTTTACGGGCCCTAGACCATTCTACGAGTCGTAGATCATTTTATGGACTGTAGGGTGATTTCATGAACAATTCCAGTGACGGGCTATTTTTTGATGTTTATTCTACGAACACACAGATGAGCCATAGAAGGTTTTACGAGTTGTAGAAGATGGTTCGTGCCCCGAGGATAAGAGATCAGGACATTCTGAAGTTCATCACACAATACCCACTTTACGACTCATAGAGAGGTGTCATAGAGTTGAAGTCCAAAATATCAGCAGCGGAATAGAAGACTCAATTACGGGCCGGGGAATGCAATACAGCCCGTAAACCCTTTTTGTATGGCATGCCGAAGAGCTCTCCTACTTTTTTAGGAATTTTATTTTACTTATTATAAATAGGGTTTTTAGGTTATTTTTCAAAAGGGCTTTTAGTTGCCTGGTACTCAGAGAACCCAGTAATTAGAGTGAGAAAATTGTGAGATCATATTGGAGAGTCTTTGAATAAACTCGTGTTTGAATTTCATCTTTAAGCTTGTGATTTTTATTGAAGTTGGATTTGCTTGTTCTTAATTCTATTGTGTTAGTGTTCAATTATGTTTTCTCGATCCATAATTCTTGCATCTATACAAAGTATGAGTAGCTAAATCCACAACTAGGGTTGTGGAAACCATAAAAACCTAACAAAGTAAAACCGGATAATTCATAATTCTTGAAAGGTGTATATGCATGTATTAATTAACTCTCTTCATTTAGCATGATTTCTGATAGTGGCAAACATTAGAATCCGCCTAGTATTACTGACTAGACCAAGGTAGTAATGAATAGGAAAAGAGATTAATTAATAGGATTTGATTGATGTGTTCTCGTCTAATCAACCAAGCTGGGACAATGGGAGGTTGTATAGGGACTAATAGGTAAGGATTAATACTGCACGCTATGTAGATGGGACAAGTCCTCTAGTGAAATTCACCCCTCTTCTTTGACCAAAGAGCTAGGTGAACATAACTTATTGTTCTGCATGTTATACACTAGAAAAGAACTAAGTTATATGGTGATAATGATTTAGGGAATCAAGGGGAATACAGTACCCTAGTTCCTCTCCATATTGACTTCTTTCTTGTGTTAGTTAGTTTTCGATTATTGCGAACTCCCCCCCCCCTTCGGGGAAGTGAGTTGGTTATCCATTTGAATTACAATCATTGAATTCTCTTGAGTCTGTGTATTCCATATGGGTTTGACTCTAACCTTTGTTAGATTTTATTTCTTTATAGCGACCGCTTTATCTTGTAAAAAGAAGGTGTAACTTAGGCGACATCAAGATTTTGGCACTGTTGCCGGGGAATATGGCTAGACTTGGTTAATTCTAAAGTGATTTGGGCATTACTCCTTATTTTTCTCATAATTTTTCTTTTTCTCCATTTCTCTTTATATATGACACCCTCTGTTGATGAAATATTGAATGATTGGAGTATTGATATGAGACGGGTTGTAGATAAGTTTTTGAGTCACAATGTGTACTTCTTGAAAATATTAGAAAATCTTAACTTAGACAACTATGTGTTTTTATCAGATGTTTATCAATTTGGCCTGGATGTTCACAATTTAAATGTTGGGTTGAGTGTGAAGGTTGATTGGTCTGACGCTCTACAAGCTAGTTATGAATTGTTTGCAGAAGAAAAAGTATTTATAGGTCAAAATGAAGAGCTAAAATTGAAAGTCAACTACTTGACCAGACTATTATTGATGTTGTTACTGTTAAGAAAAGTACACGAGAGTTATGTGAAAAAATAGATAATATTATCTTTAAAAACTATAGTGTGTGTGAAGATGAGGATGTAAATAATAATATCTTTCATGAGTTAGGACGCATTGGACTTCAATCCAATCATTTTTTTATATTATGTTTAGATAATGAGATATTTATCAAATTATCTGATCACATGGAAGAATGTAAGGAGGAGGAAACATATGTCTATATTCTTGAATTTGTTGGGCTGAAAAGAAAAAATTATATTCCTCATTTAACGGCTAAAAAGTACAACATGCAATCTCTATTGTTTATTCTTCTTATTTTAATACCACCACCCTATGGGCATAATAGATAATTAGAAAAGAAACTAGGGGTACAATTCATAAGTTCAAGGTAGAAGAAAAACTGGAAGCATGGGCACTTGGTGAAGTCTGAGTAACCAAGTTATCCAAGTCATGTCGCAATAATAAATCAGGCACTACTTGGGAGGCAACCCAAGGTGGAGACTGGAGCTTGGCGCCCAGGTATCAAAGCCATGTCGCAATAATCTCTATGGTTTATTCTTCTTATTTTTATCCTGGAGTTTTCTTGCCTGTGTTCTTTTTCCCCATGGATTTTTGATTTCAGTTGAACCGATATGTTTAGGATGTTTAGGTAATATTTTTGGCATATAGTACTAATACTTGTGACATATAGCATGTTTTTGTGTTTTGTATGTAAAATGCTACCCACCAACATGTTTGATAAGTAGTTTAGCAAGTAACCACACATGTTTAGATGTGTTGAGAATGTTTGTTGTGATAAGTGGGGAGAAATTGAGATAAAAAGCATAGTCTAAGAGTCTTTTGTTAATAATGTAGTTAGTGCCATGTATTGTGAGTTTTAAATTGCTAAATTCATGTGTTGTGTGCTAATTCAGAACTTGCCCTATTTCTCTAAGTTAGACCGTATATTAATTGGAATAGGAAAAGATCTTAGGCCATTGTTCTTAAAAGTCCACTTAGCCTAAAATGACCAGCCAAAATTGCAATATATCCCTTGTTCCTAATGTTTGAGCCTAACATGTACCTATTTTTTGCAAACGCCTAATTAATGTAGCCTCGTTAGTTGTTAAATCTTGAAATTAGCCCTAATCCTTCCTTGAACATTGTGCACCTTGACTGAGGCAAAAAGCCTAAATTGAGGGTGGCTACCAAAAGTGGCCTTAGTTCAGAGGATGGATATTGTGCACCTCAACTCATTCCAAAAGCCAAAGTTGAGGGTGGCTAGTGTAAGGATGAAACACAAAATGAGGGGGAGAGTTAGTGATACAGAGGAAAAGGGAAAATCATGTACTGGGTGTAAAAAAAATAAGTGATGCCTTAGTTGTGTTCTAAAGAGAAAAATAAAGTGGAAAAGTAAGGGGGAAAAGCTGAAAAATGAAAAGAAAGCACCCAGAAAAGCTTGAAAATAGGAAAAAGGTAGAATAAGGTGAAAATAATCAAGTTGGTAGGGCAAAAGTATAGAAAAGCACAGTGTCAAAGAGAGTCTTTTGTCACTATGTTCCCATAATGTCATACCAAAGCCCCTGAGGCTACATCATAAGCCTAGAAAGTCCTAAAGTGATCCTAGTCCAGTTAGTTGAAGGTCATAATCATGAATATAGGGGCAATCCTATAGTATTATGCATGATGCATGCATACTTTTTGTGAGAGTGAGTGATTTTGCATAGTCCCAAGGTTATACATGAAAACATCATTGAGTGTCAGATATGGGACTTCTTCATGTGAGGACACTTGCATTGCATTGTTAGCACTAGACTTGTTTAGTGATTGTGGATTGTTGAAACTACCTCTCTTGTCATAGTTTTGTTGTCACAGGCACCAGTTTGTATTGGTTTGTTAGATAGCTATATGATCTTGTTTCGAAATGTTGGTGTGGGTAACTGAGTTTGAGATTTATGTGATGTATTCCATAGGGTTGAGGTCTCTATGTTATTGTATTATCTATATAGATTGAGTCTGTCGCTTGAGGTCAAGCAACAATTTTAAGTTGAGGGTGTTGATGTGCTGCTAAAATATAGCACTTTTGATGCTTAAAACGTGGAATTTTGTGTGTTCTCTACACGATCTTAGTTTGTTTTATGTGTCTTTATGTTGATATTTGCAGGATTACAGGTTGGCCTTGATTTTGGGAAAAGTGCAGAAGTTGCTGATTTTTGTTGTTATACGAGACCCGTTATGGGCCGTAGATCATTCTACGGGCTGTAGGGTGATTTCAGGAACAATTCTAATTAGGGGATGTTTTCTAAAGTTTACTCTATGAATATGCAGACGAGTCGTAGAAGGTTTTATGAGTCATAGAAGATGGTTCGTGCCTAAGATTAGAGATTGGGACTTTTTGAAGTTTATTAGATGAAATCCCCATCATGGGTCATAAACCACTTTACGAGTCATAAAGGGATGTCGTAGAGTTGAAGTCCAAAATTCCAACAGTAGGGTACGAGACCCCGATTATGGGTCAAAAAATGCAATTCGGCCTATAAAGCCCTTTCGTATGGCGTACCGACCAGTTCTCCTATTTTGTTTAGGACTTGCATTTTACTAATTATAAATTGGTTCTTAGATTATTTTCCAAAAGGGTTTCTTTTCGCATGGTACTCAGAGAACTCAGTAATTAGAGAGAGAATTGTGAGATCATATTGAAGAGTCTTTGAGATTACTTATGTTTGAATTTCATCTTTAAGCTTATGATTTTTATTGAAGTTCGATTTGCTTGTTTTAATTCTTTTATGTAAATGTTCAATTATGTTTTCTCAACCCATAATTCTTACATCTACACAAACCATGAGTATCTAAATCCACAACTAGGGTTGTCGGAACCATGAAGCACAAACAAAGCAAAACCGGATAACTTATAATTCTTGAAAGATATATATGCATGTATTAATTAACTCTCTTCATTTTTCATGTTTTATGATGGTGGCCAACATTAGAACCCGCCTAGTGTTACTGACTAGACAAAGATAGTAATGAATAGAAAATGAGATTAATTAACAGGATTCGATTGGCGTGTTCTCGTCTAATCAACCAAACTGGGCCAATGAGAGCTTGTACTAGGACTAATAGGTAAGGGTTAGTAATGCACACTATGGACATTGGACAAGTTGCATAGTGAAATTCACCTCTCACCTTTGACCAAAGGGCTTGGTGAACATAACTTACCGTCCTGCATGTTATACACTAGAAACGAATTAGATTATCTAGTGATACTGCGTTGGGGAGTCATGGGGAACGAAATACCCTAGTTTCTCTCCATATTAATTTCTCTTTTGTGTTAGCTATTTTAGTTATATTTTTCATCGATTATTGCAAGAACCCCCTATGGAGAAGTAAGTCGGTAACTATTTCAATTGCAATCATTGAATTCTCTTGAGTCTACGTATTCCCTGTGGGTTCGACCCTTACCTTTGTTAGATTGTATTTCATAACAGCGACCACATTATTCTCAAATAAAGAGGTGTAACTTGGGCGACATCACTACACTATAGAGGGTTGTTTTTGGGCTTACTAACTGAGGATGCACATAACCATCTTCAAAATGTGTTGTTCATTTGTAGGAGTATGATAGGAAACCAGAATATATCCATGGATACCATTGGGTTATGTGTTTTCCCGTTATCGCTTTCTCGGGAAGCAACGATATGGTTATCTGAGCTTTCATACAACTTTTTATCTATATGGCAGATATGCAGATAGATTTTTTGGAAAGGTACTTCCCTACGTCAATGAAGTTGAGGCTCAAAGACCGGATCAAAAACTTCCAAATGATACTTGGGGAGTTTATTAGTGTAACATGGGAGTAATTCATCAAGTATTTGAGTATTCAAACCACAAGAAAACATGTGATTCCTTAGTGGAGATCTCCGATCGAGCATTAGATGATAATAGCAAAGAAGTTGCCAACACCATAACTGGAGGTTCATTCTTGGATTGTAATTTTGCTGAGGTAACCTAGAGATTTTTGAGAGAAGCCAAGACAAACCATGCGTGTAATACGAGAGACACAAAGACAACAAAGAACTTTTTCTTAGATAGCTCAAATCCGGAGAGAGAAAACATCAACCACGAGATGATGCAAGAGTTAGCTCAGATTAGTACTAATGTTGCGCTTTGAATGAAATAGAACCAAGAACGAGTAAATGCAATAAGTCAGCAAATAAAAGCACCAATCTATGATAACTTCTGTTATGATGAGAATGCATGCTTTATGAATGATCAGATGGGGGGGGGGGGGGGGGTTTCGGACCAACACCCAAGGATCCAGTCAAGATTATTGGCGCCAAAGTCAAGGGAACCAAGGCCAAAACTTTAACAGAGGCAACACCTGTAGAGATAACAACAATTAAGGAGGATACTATGACAGAAATAGAGGTTAAGACAAAGATGGTGACTTGGCACGCAGAGATGGGTATCCCGATGATCAGAATGGAGCTAACATATCGCCTGCAAATCATGAATCAGAACTTGGTAGTTTAAGAATAGAGAAGATGTTTGTAAAGTTGCTCAAGAAGGCTAATGCAAAGGATGAGACTTTTAAGGAGATGTAAGAAGATATATCGGGGATCAACCAGAAGATTGAGTCATATGTTGTGGCTATCAAATAGCTGGACCAGCAATTAAGTCAAATGTCGATATAGTTGAACCAATGTAAGAAGAGAATATTGCTAAGCAAAACAGTGCAGAATTAGAAGAATGATGGACATTCCATGGCAGTAATGACGTGAGGTTGCAAAAAAACTACTAACCCACCAATGCCTGTAGAGATTGACGATGAGGTCAGAGAGGATGAGTAGATAGCAAAGAGTACATCACAACCTAAAACTAGAGGTGGGAAAGCCAAGGATAATGTGGGGGATGACATGGTAGCACTAAAGAATTTGAAACCCATACCAAGGCCTCCACCACCTTTCCCTCAAAGAATAAAGAACAACAATGAGGGAGGGAAGCTTTAGAACTTTATCTCCATGTTGAAGCAATTGACTATTAATCTTTGTTTTATTGACTCATTAGAGGAGATACCCGAGTATGTGAACTTGATGAAGGATTTTGTCATGAAGAAAAGGACGGTGAGTCAAGAGCTTGCTCATGACCTTCGCCATTATGGAGCCATTGCAACTAGATCCCTGGTGCAAAAGAAAGAAGACCCTAGTGCATTCACTATTTCCTACACCATCAGATTTTTAAATTTTATATAAGCATTATGAAATTTGCGAGCCAGCATGAACCTTGTGGCGCTTGCAGTATACAAGCTATTAGACTTGGGAGCCCCTACTCCAAAAATAATGCAATTGTTGATAGTAGACAGAACGATTAAGAGGCCGGTAGGGATACTTTATGATGTTCTTGTTCGGGTTAAAATTTTCATATTCCTTGCAAATTTTGTTAATTCTTGATTTTGAGGTCGATTATTATGTTCCAATTATCCTGTGGAGACTAATCCTAGCCACTAGAAGAGATCTATTGGATATGAAGGACAACTCAAGATTAGATTGAATTATGAGGATTCTATCTTCAATGTTTGTCAGTCTATGAAGCAACCCGATGACATTTAAGTTGTTTATGTGCTAGAGTGTTGATGAAGTGTAACTAGTAGTACTAATAGAAGAGAGGTTGGGTCTTGAGACGCTTTTTGAGATGGTATTGATGAATTTTGAGAGCGATGATATCCCAGACTATAATAAAATGGATAATGCACTTCAAGCATGAGGGTATTATAGACACCAGCTCAAGCTTGAGTCAGATTTGAAGAATCGAGAAACTCCACCCACAAAACCATCCATTGAAGATAAACTAGTGTTATAATTGGAGGCTCTTTCCAGCCTACTTGAGGTGTGTATTTTTGGGACCTAAACTGTATTTATTGAAATAGGCCATGATGATGGATAGGTAGAAGCACTGGTTTTGATCCTTAAGTGGTTCAAGAGAGCGATTGGATGGAAATTGCATACATTATTGGCTTCCCCCAAGGCATCCACACTCACAAAATTTAATTGGTACAATATTACAAGTTGAGTATTGAGCATCAGAGTCATCTCAACCCACCAAAAATAGAGGTAGTATGCAAAGAGAACATCAAGTGGTTGGATATTGGTGTGATATATACAATTGCTGACAATGAATGGGTGAGTCTGGTTCAGTATGTTCCAAAGAAGTAGGTATCATTATGGTCCCTAATTCTAGCAACGAGTTGATTCTTATGAGACTTGTCATAGGTTGGAGTGTTTTCATGGATTATCATAAGCTTAATGCTTCTATAGAAAAAGATCACTTCCCTACGTCATTCATGGACCAAATGCTTTATCAATTGAGGGGAAATTTTGGTACATTTTTTCTTAATGGTTACTCAGGCTACAATCAGATTTCTATCACACTAGAGGGTCAACAAAAAAGGTACCTTTACATGTCCTCATGGCACCTTCGCATTCAAGAAAATGCCCTTTGGATTATGTTATGCACTGGCCAACTTCAAAAGATGCATGATGTCAGTATTATTTGACATGGTGGAAGATACAATTAAGGTATTTATGGATGAATTTAGTGTGGTTGGAGACTCATTCAAGGATTGCTTGAAGCACTTACATGATGTGTTGAAGCATTGTGAAGAGTGTCACCTTATTCAGAATTGGGAGAAGTGCCATTTTACTGTGAAAAAGGGTATAGTGCTAGATCGTAGAATCTCCATAAATCGTATTGAAGTAGATAAGGTAAAAGTTAAGGCAATTGAGAAGCTTTCTCCACCCATCTTTGTCAAAGGTGTGAGGAGTTTCTTGGGGCATGCTGCTTTTATAAGAGGTTCATTAAAGACTTATCAAGGATTGCACACCCATTGCGCAAGATTTTTAAGAAACTTTTGAAGTTTGTATTTGACGAAGAATGCCTCAAGGTGTTCTAATGCCTGTAGCACAAGTTGATTTTGATGCCTATCATTGTTGCACCAGACTGAACTCAACCCTTTGAAATCATGTATGATCCAAGTAGGGTTGTGCTTCAAATGTTATTGCGTTAGTGTAGAGAGAAGATTTTATATCCCATCTACTATACTAGTGAAGCCCTAAATGCAACAAAGAATAATTATGTTGTCATTGAGTAGGAATTACTTGTAGTGGTCTTTGTGTTTGAGAAGTTCAGATCATATTTGTTAGGAACCAAAGTCATTGTATATACAAACCATTCAACAATATGGTATTTGATGGTGCAAAAGGATGCAAAGCCGAGGTTGATTCAATGGATGCTAGTTCTTTAAGAGCTTGATTTTGAGGTTATTGACAAAAAGGGAACAAAGAACCAAGTTGCAGAACATCTATCCAAACATGAAAATGATGCTATGGCTAAATTCGAAGATGGGTTGGAGATTGATGACTCATTATTTGATGAAAGAGTATTGGCAACATTACAAGACATGATTCATTGGTTAAAGATTATGTTAATTACTTAGTCTATGATGTGGTGCCACCTGATATGACTTCCCACAAGTGTAGAAAGTTTTTGTGTGACGTGTGGATGTTTTATTAGGATGAGCCATACTTATTCTGTGTTTGTGCAGATGGGATTATTTGTCATTGTGCTCCTGAGGTAGAAATGATGAGCATACATGAGGCTTATCATTTATCACTGGTCGGAGCACATCATAGTGGCATCCGAAAAGCTCACAAGATCTTTTAATATAGCTATTAATGGTATGCCATTCACCAAGATGCCCATGACTATGCTAAAATATGTCCTAAGTACAAAGAGAATATAGAGTTTCCCGTAAGCATGAGCTCCCACTTAAGCCCATCACAGTAATTGAGTTATTTGGTATGTGGGAAATAGACTTCATGGGTCCGTTTGTGATTTTCAATTGGAATAACTAGATCCTGGTTGTTGTGGATTATATTTCAAAGTGGGTGTAACCGGTTGCACTACAGAACAATGAAGGTAAAAGCATCACAACATTCCTCCAGAAGAATATCTTCCCAAGATTTGGCACTTCTAGGGAAATTATAAGCAATGGAGGTTCCCGCTTTTCTTATAGATTATTTTGAGTTCTACTAGA
This sequence comes from Solanum rostratum, assembly GCA_029948455.1. NCBI lineage: Eukaryota > Viridiplantae > Streptophyta > Magnoliopsida > Solanales > Solanaceae > Solanum > Solanum rostratum. Next base: position 57,230,524 of record CM057048.1, read on the forward strand.
AATGTATGGGGTAATACATAGTATTGCAACTCCATATCATCCCCAAATAAGTAGGCAAGTTGATGTATCCAATAGGGAGATTAAGAAGATCCTATCAAACACCATGTCTGCAAACCAGACAGATCGGTTGCGAAAGCTAGATGACGCATTGTGGGGATACCAAACTGCATTGGAAACTCTCATAGATATGTCTCCTTACCAACTTGTCTTTGGGAAATCTTTTTACTTACTTGTAGAGATTGACCACAAAGCAATGTAGGCACTCAAGAAGTTGAATTTGGATTGGGACGATCCTGTAAATTTGAGGTTATGTAAACTTAACGAACGTGATGAGTTTTGGTTGAGGGCATATGGGAGCTCAACATTGTACAAGCATGGAATGAAGTTGTATCATGATCATCGAATTGAGCAGCACAAGTTTACACCAGGAGACTTAGTTTTATTATTTAATAACAGATTGAGAATGTTTCTTGGCAAACTCAAGTCGAAGTGGTTGGACCCCTCCACTATGGAGCTGTTAAGTTAGAGGTAAATGATGGTTCACGATTTGAAGCCAATGGCCCAAAAGATCAAATCATATTTTAGGAATGTTGAATAGTTAAAGAGAGTTGAGGTCTGGACACTTGGTGAAGTTTGAGTAACCAAGTAGTCCATGTCGTGCCGCGACATTATATCTGGCACTTTTTGGGGAGCAACCCAAGATTTACCTTTTTTTTTCTTGTAGTTGTGTTTCATTTTAGCTTTGGACTAGTTAGCTAGCTTAGTTTTGCAAAGTTCTTTGTAATTTTCTATTACAGTCAAGAAAGTTATTGGAACAAATTATTTTCTTGAGATTCTGCAAGATTAGGTTGGAAAATCAGTTAAGTAAAAAATTAGAAAAAGTGAGGGTTTACAAGTCAGAGTATGGGCCGTGGTTGAAACCGTGACTCATAAACACTGCTCGTGAATCAAATTCCAATGAGCAAAATTTCTGCAGACTAATCTACGAATCAATTTTTTAGCCCGTGAAGCCATCTACGAGTTGTGAATAGGGTTCGTGGAACCTAGGTAAGTTTCAGAATTTTTTCTAATGGTCAGAACCATCTGCGAGAGCCACCTATGAGCTGCAGTTTAAACAATAACCTGTGAACAGTTTTTAGAGGTGCTAGTTGCTAAAAATGGTAGGATTATTCCATGAAACCAGAACTACGAGCCTAGAATCATCTGTGACCCATAATAGGGGCTTTGTAGAATTAAGCTACCTAAATTTGTAACCCGACCCGGTTTTAAATAAAAGGGTAAAATTCTTTTATTCTATTTACTTTCCCCAAAGACTCTGATCACCTCCCTATTCCCGACAAAAAATTTATTATTTCTATTTTTCAATGAAATTCTGGCCAACCACCATTGTTCTGATGTACTCTTTAGCACACCTTGGTTGAATAATCCTAATTTCAGTTGATTTCTCACCCAAATCTGCCCTACAAAGATTTTCTAGTGAGTTTTCTTGATTTTAAACTCTAAATTTTAATTAGGATAGATGAATATGTTGAATATTGTGTTCTTCTTCTTTCCCAAATTGGGGATTGAGTATTGAAATAAAAATCTCCTGTACATAAATGTTGGTTTGAGTTTTTATTTAAGGGAATTATCTTGTAAATACTAATTAGCCATAAAAATGGTGAAAATTTGAAGTATTAACATGTACACTCCTAAGCCCTATCACTGCCATGGATGAATAATTGGTTGGATGCATGTGATTGTTGAATTTTATCTGTGAAACTCATATATATAGTTCGTGTTGTAAAATGGGCGAGATTGAAAATTGTTGGTTTGAAGTTGTGTTGTAGTTGGACTGAAAATTATGACATTGGGTTTGAAAATATATATGCTATGTGCTTGGACTATGTTTGTCGAGATGTATTGAATGTAATTGGACTGAACTTGAGAAATTGTCTACGGGAATAGGCTTATGTTTGGATTGGGTTGGGAAAACATATGTTAGGTATTTTGGACTTTGTTGGACATTTAAGGTTTTGAAATTGGACTGAATTGGTTAAATTTGGTTGAAATATGTTTGACTATTTGTTGAAAATGTTTGTTATAATTGTCGATTAGTTTGGTTGTACGATAAAATGATAATTGCACATGGTTTGGAAAAATGGTTGAACTTAGAATTTTCAGATAATGCAAACCTCAAACCATGACTCTTTTACGAACCATAGTTCAGACTATGGACTATAATTGCCCCTTGCAGATAGGGTTTCAAAAACCTAAAAATCCAAAGTCAATTGGACGAACCTAATAATGACATAGTTTGTTCTACGAGCCTTAAATAGTGTTTGTGGTTTGAGATTCTTGAAGGTACCCTAAAGGACCTACAAACACGACTCCTCCCATGACCCATACTTTCATTTACGAACTATAAATGGGTGTCATGGATACAGTTTCAGTAGCCAAATTTTATTGTTCCATATTTCACAACTGGCTTTTATGGACCGTAGTCCAATCTACAGCCCATAAATAGTCTTTCATGCTTGCCATGACATTTAAAATTTCTGTAAATTTTTTACTTTTATTTTTGAAATTGAGAGTGACCCATATTTAAATGTAGGTACGATAGCCCCTAAAGTTAACACTACCAAACGAGCTGAGGCCAGGGCCCTTAGGTAGAGATTGTGGGATGAGCCCATAGAGTTAAAATGGAGTGGGTCCGTAAGGACCTCAATGTACATCTAGATGAGGGTATCCAACCATGATAGACACGAGGCTTGTCCTATAACATGGTCCCAACATATAGCCTAATGTCTATAGCACCTCCTTCCAGACTGGGAGGAGGACCTTCGAGGAGCAAGAGCATTCACTTCTCGAGTTTATGTGAGGGGTCTCAGTCAATCTTCGTAGATCATTCACGTCCATGCTCTAAAGAGGGGTCCAAGTCAGAGTCTGATAGCTCGGACAAATCTATCATAGTCTTGGTACGTATTTTGGGATAGCTTTGACGTTGGTGTGTTAAGGACATGTACGATATTTATTGTACTGGTATTAGAAAATATGACTAGGGTCGGACCATAGGGGAATTTATTGAGGAGCCATACATTTTGACTTCCAAACTTGATATTGCACCTGCTAGTTGGGATTTTTTTCCCGGTACTGCTTGGACTGGATGGCTGCACAGTCGGAAAAATATTCCCTAGTTTTGATTCGAGATTTACACGCTTCCTATGTTGTCACCATCATTCACAACACTCTGAAGAAGTCCAAGTCAATTGTCCAGCATTATCTTACTCAGATTTTTGTTAGAGATGTATCCGTTGATCTATCAGAGACCACTATCCGATGACTTTTGTTTGGGCCAGACTACCAACCCCAAATTTCCACCGCAAAGTTTGACTATCGGTTGATTATCCTAAGATCGTGCATTGATAAGGGACCTAGCATAGAGATCTAACTCAGTGTGCTAGGTTGCATGGCATATTACTGACCGATGCATGGACGCAAATTGGGTGTCCTTCATTGTGGTTATTATCAAGACCTCTCTCAGCTTCATGGCCAAATTCTAGTAGGGCATGGTTCCTTCACATATCTAATTGACATAGGTAGATAATACACTTACACCAGGTAGCGTTGAATTGATCTCCAACATCATGGCTTGATACGTGTGTAAGGCCCCGGGTTTTTTGCTCACTGACATCACTTTGCAGTCCATAAAACTTGCCCAGAATTCTTCCAGGCATCACCTCACATAAGGGCCCACACGGCCCGTGTATGAACCACACGGTTCGTGTGGCCTTTCATGGAGTGTCACCTAATAAAGAGGAGGGCAAACGGACCTTCACACGGCCCGTGTTATTCTATATAGTCCATGTGGCCTTCCATTTGAAATTTGTTGTGTGGAGGGTACCTGTACACAGATAGGGTCATGGACCGTATGACCATAGGTGGTCTGTGTACCGGTCCGTGTGGTGATACATAGTCTGGAAAAAAATTTTGCCTCTGAGAATTTTAAGTCCAGGGCTATGGCATAGTAAATGGTCCGTGTGACACTACACGGACCGTGTACCCTACCGTATGCCCCAAACGGACCAATTTCAAGTCCGCTTTATTAATGGCATTTTCAAAACATTGGTTACTCCAAACATTAATTTTTCATTTTCCACCCCTCCTAAGCTCCCTATATAAGCTGAACACTCTCACTTTTCAGCCATTTCTCTCATTTCACTTCTCTCTCTAAGAACTTACTCCTTCAAGACTCCCCAATATCTCTCTACGATTGCCAAGCCAAGACCTTCACATTGAGTCCATTTTTCCCCCTCAAGTGTTGTCTTCAATCAGGTATGTGGGTTTTGATTCTTGGTCTCTTTCAACCAAGAAGACCCAAAGTTCTTTCCAAGCTATTTTGTGAAATTGTTTACTTAAGATACTGAATTTTGACTACTTGCTCTTGGTAACTTTGAACCATACATGTGCTATATAATATTCCGAATTTTTAATTGTGTTAAGTTTTATTGTGATGAAATACTTGGATTATGAAAATATGAACATGCAAGTCCTTTAAAGATATTACCATGCATGGTTAAACTATACTACATTTTCATATGAATTTTCATTGTGGATTTCCTAGACTTTACATTATAATGCTAATTTTAGATATACTCTACATTACCCATGCCATCCCCACATTATGCATTGCATCATACTCATGGCATTGACACATGGAGATTTGAAAATGTGGGATTAAGTCCAATTTCGTTTTTGAAAAGAATTATGATATGATTTTGGTAAGGCATTGGATATAACAAGAAGGTGATCACCAGTATGTCTATGATTATGGCTCTCGGAACATCTTGGGTGCTTGCACCGTCTTGTATATGTAGATGAGTTATTCCTTGCATGAACTATGTGGTTTTGATCTTGTGATTTGGCATTTGAGCATACATGTGCATGTAACATTTTGAATTGGATATTTGACTCTCTTGGAAGCATATGTATATATATAAGTATTCTTGTAGGATGTGTTGACTTATCACCGATGGATTGGGGGCGTTAGGGATATCTCCAAGGTCCCTCCCCCTTTCCTTGAACTATGTGCCAACATAGGGACGGATGTAACTCGTCCATATGTTATGTTATGACATGTCTTGCTTTGATTCTGCAAATCTTTTCGAAATGTGGGTCCCGTAAGGAAGGTGACCATCCCTGAAATGGTGTGTCCGTAAGGTGTGATGTAGATTACCCTTGGCATGTAATCTTCTCCCTACCAGTGGGAGGTCCCAATCGACTCCAATTCATGTAATAGCTCGCATGGATTTGGGTTGTTTGTTATAGTCCATCCCCGTTATGTAGGAGCATTATCGCATTTCACGCATCATGAATTCCATGGAATCTTGTATATTAAGTTCCCTTTCTTATATGATCTTTGTATGTTATGTGCCTTTGTCATCTAAAATTAATATGCAGGTTCGATAAGTCATATGTATTGCATGCCCGCATACTTAATACATTCAAACGTACTAACGCATGTTCTATGCGTACATGATTTTGCCATGTAGGGACCGAGCAGTTTGAGTATCAGCCGCAGGATGAATAGTCCTTCCTTATAGATATTTTACGGGGGCGAGCCTTTGTTCCTTGCGTTCATTATGTATATTTTTGTTGAGGGTGAGCGCTGAACTTGTGCTGGCCCCCGTTCCTTAACTAGAGGCAAATGTTGGGCATTTTGTAAATGAAAAACGTAGTCATTTTGCTTAATTTATAAGAAATGCTCCTTTATTGGGACTTGAATTTCCATTATTTAATTACTTGTCTTTAAAAGTTTTTGAACCAAGCTACATAGATTCTGAAATTTTGAGGCTTGTTTGGGGACTCTCAGGTCTCCATTCATCGTGTCACATCTAGGCTCCGACCCCGAGTCATGACAAAAGGTGGTATCGGAGCCCTAGGTTTATAATGGTCCTCAGAACCCAACATGCCACATTGAGTAGAGTCCTATTCATGGGTGTGAAGTGCACCATACCTATGAGTGGGAGGCTACGGAGACGTATTAGGAAATTTCTCCCTTTTTCGTGTCTTGTATCTTGCTGTGACTGGTCTATGAATTTTTCTTACTTACTGGTGTCATTAATTCATTTGAGTAAATGCCTCGAGGACGACCTCCACTACCTAGGCCGGCTCTGGCTGCGGAAGATCAGGCCCCTCACGAGCCTATGGAGGAGCCTATCTCTAACGGTGAATTTCGTACCGCTTTTGCATGCTTGCACAGGTGGTGATTGCTCAGGAACGGCAAGCTAATTTGCCACGGGACCCTACACCTGTATCCATTGTGAGGGATTTCACCCGAATGAATTCTCCGAATTCTATGGGTCGAGGGCTGATGAGGATTCTCAGGAATTCATTGATGAGCTCTCAAAAATACTGAACATTATGAACGTCTCTTCTGAGGAAAAAGCTGGATTGGCTACTTACCAGCTGAAGGATGTAACTCAGGTGTGGTATTCACAGTGGGCTATAGAGAGGGTCTGTGATGGTAATGTTAAATTGGGAGAGTTCAAATCTGCCTTTCTTGATCGCTTCTTCCCACATAAGCTGAGGGAGGCCAAAATGACCGAGTTTATTAACCTTAAGCAGGGGAGTATGAGTGTAAGGGACTACGCCCTCAAGTTTACCAAGCTTTCCAAATATGCTCCGTCCCTGGTGGCCGATCCCCGTGCAAGGATGCATAAATTTGTTTCAGCTATTTCTGACATACTGATGAAAGAATGTCGGACTGCTATGCTGATCAGGGACATGGATATTGTCCGAATCATGGTGTATGTTGAGCAGATTGAAGGGGAGAAACTTAAAGAGAAAAGGGCACACGATCCCAAGAGACCCCGCTTTGATGGTAGGTTCTCCGGTGCTAGGAATGTTAGTTTTGGTTGCTTCCAGCAAGGTCAAGGTTCGGGAGCTCAGGTGGCTAACGCTCGGGCACACCCTCCAGCGGTACCGGTGGGTGGCGGACCAAGATATATCTCGTGTGACAGGTGTGGGAAGCCCAACGCAGGTGCCTGCCGAAGGGATTTAGGACGTTTCTTTGGATGTGGGAGTAAGGACCATAAAGTTGTTGATTGCCCAAGGAGTGTGCGCGAAGGCCGAGGTCAGGTGTCCCAAGACAGGCAGGGTCAGCATAAGGGTCCCCAAGGTGTTTCCCTAAGGAACAACAGGTTCTATGCACTCCATGCCCGCCAGGATGTCGAGGAAGCTCCAAATGTCGTGACTGGTAGTTAAATGTCTTTGATTTTGATGCTTACATTTTTCTTGACCAAGGTGCAAACTTATCTTTTGTGACTCCACTATTGTTTGTTAAGTTCGGTTTGAAACCCCAGATATTAAGGGAGCCTTTCTCGATCTACACCCCCGTGGGTGAATCTATTATTGCTCATAGAGTCTATCACGGGTACCCTATTACTGTGTTGCATAAAAATTTCCCATGTGATCTTGTGGAACTTGAGATGTTTGATTTTGATGTGATTCTTGGAATGGATTGGCCGCATGCATCTTATGCTTCCATAGATTATAGAACCCAGAAACTCCAGTTCCAACCTCCCAGTGAGCCACTTCTTAAATGGAAGGGTGGTGATTCTTCTATTAAAGGTAGGTTTATTTCCTACCTCAAGGTGTAGAAAATGATTTCTAAGGGGTGCATCTACCATATGGTGAAGGTCAGGGATACGGATTCCAAGGTGCCTACTCTCGAGTCGGTCTATGTGGTGAATGAATTTTCAAATGTGTTTCCCACAGACTTACCGGGCATTCCTCTGGATAGAGAGATAGATTCCAGATATTCAGCCTATTTCTATCCCTCTGTATCGGATGGCCTCGGCAGAATTGAAAGAATTAAAGGCACAGTTAAAGGACCTATTAAATAGGGTTTTATCTGGCCTAGTATATCACCGAGGGGTGCTCCCATGTTGTTTGTAAGGAAGGACGGGTCTCTCCGTATGTGTATTGATTACAGGTAGCTGAATAAAGTGACTATTAAGAACAAGCACCCATTGCCACAGATTGATGATTTGTTTGATCAGCTTCAAGGTGCCACTCACTTCTCGAAGATCGACCTCCGTTCCGGGTATCATAAGTTGAAGGTCAGGGAAAGTGATATCCCCAAGACAGCTTTTGGAACAATGTATGGGCATTTTGAATTTGTGGTGATGTCGTTTGGCCTAAATAATGCTCCGGTCTTATTTATGGACCTGATGAATAGATTGTTTAAACCAATCCTGGACAGCTTTATGGTGGTCTTTATTGACGATATTCTCATTTACTCCCGAAGTGAACAGGTGCACGGGAATCACTTGAGGATGGCCCTCCAAACGCTAAGGGAAAAGAAGTTGTATGCTAAGTTTAGCAAGTGTGAATTCTGGTTGGGCGAAGTGGCCTTCCTCGGGCATGTGGTGTCCGGAGATGCTATCAAGGTGGATCCAAGGAAAACAGAGACTGTGAAAAATTGGCCTAGACCGTTGACTCCTTCGGATATCCGTAGTTTTCTCAGGTTAGCTGGGTGCTACAGAAGGTTCGTCGAAGGTTTCTCATCTATTACATCTCCATTGACTAAGTTGACCTAGAAGCAGGCTAAGTTTATATGGTCGAATGAATGCGAGAGAAGTTTCCAAACCTCGAAAGATCGGCTTAAGTCAGCTCCTGTTTTGACCTTGCCAAACGGTTTAGAAGGGTCGTAATGTATTGTGTGCCTCACGGATCAGATTGGGTTGTGTGCTTATGCAGAATGGTAAGGTGATAGCTTATGCATCAAGGCAACAGAAGGTGCATGAATGATACTACCCCATACATGACCTTGAATTGGCAGCGGTGGTTTTTTCTTTGAAAATTTGGAGACATTATTTGTACGAGGTCCATGTTGATGTATTCACCGATGATAAGAGTTTGCAATATGTTTTCACCCTCAGGCGAAGGAGATGGTTGGAGTTTCTGAAAGATTATGACATGAGTGTGTTGTATCATCCGGGCAAGGCCAATGTTGTGGTCGACGCTCTCAGCAGGTTGTCTATGGGAAGTGTGGCACATGTTGAAAATGGGAAAAGAGAGTTGGTAAGGGATGTTCACCGGTTGTCCAGGTTGGGTGTCAGGTTTAATGATTCCAGCGAGGGTGGTATTTGAGTTCAAAATGGGATAAAGTCCTTTGTGGTGAAAGAGGTAAAAGCTAAGCAAGATCTAGATCCATCATTATGTGAGTTTAAGAAGTTGGTTGCTGCAAAGAAGATCGAGGCATTCTCCCAGGGGGAGATTGTGTACTTCGATATCAAGATCGGCTTTGTGTTCCCGGTGTGGATGACCTTAAGAAGGTGATTATGAGTGAGGCTCACAACTCTCGCTACTCTATTCACCCGGGGTCTACCAAGATGTACCGAGATCTGAGAGAAGTGTATTGGTGGCATGGTATGAAGAGAGATATTGCTAAGTTCGTGTCTGAATGCTCGAGTTGTCAGCAGGTGAAGGTAGAACACCAAAGGCCTAGTGGTTTGGCCCAAGACATTGAAATTCCCACATGGAAATGGAAGGATGTGAATATGGACTTTGTGGTTGGATTACCTCGGACCCGACGGCAATTGGACTCAATTTGGGTTATTGTGGATCGAATGACGAAATCGGCTTATTTTCTACTGTTTAAGACTACTTTTAGTTTCAAGGACTACGCAAGGTTGTATATGCAGGAGTTGGTAAGGTTGCATAGTGTACCTAGATCCATAATATCGGATCATGGTGCTCAATTAACTTCCCACTTTTGGAAATCTTTTATGAAGGACCTTGGGACCAAAATTAAGTTGAGCTCTGTTTTCCACCCTCAAACCGATGGTCAAGCGGAAAGGACTGTTCAAACCTTGGAGGACATGTTTAGGGCATGTGTTTTGGAGTTTAAAGGGAATTGAGATGATCATTTTTCACTCATCGAGTTTGCTTATAATAATAGCTTCCATGCTAGCATTGGCATGGCGTCGTTTGAAGCCTTGTATGGGAGGAGGTGTAGATCCCCGATGGGGTGGTTTGAATTGGGTGAGATGGCTTTAGTTGGCCCGGATTTGGTATTGGATGCGATGGAAAAGGTAAAGGTGATTAGGGAGAGATTGCAGGCGGCCCGAAGTCGTCAAAAGTCCTACTCGGATGGTAGGAGAAGGGACCTCAAATTTCATGTCGGGGATTGGGTTTATGTGAAAGTCTCTCCCATGAAGGGTGTGATGCGTTTTTGCAAGAAGGGCAAGCTAAGCCCCCGACATGTTGGTCCTTATGAAATTGTTGAGCGGATTGGAGGTATGGCTTACAAGTTGGAGTTACCTCCGGATCTGGGTTCCATTCATCCAGCCTTCCATGTATCTATGTTGAGAAAATTAATTGGTGATACTAGCACCATTGTGCCTCTGGAAAGGATTGAGGTCGAGGAAAACTTGTCATATGAGGAAGTGCCAGTGGCAATCTTTGATAGGCAAGTGAAGCGGCTTCGTAAAAAGTATGTGGCCTCGGTGAAGGTACTTTGGAGAAATCAACAAGTGGAGAGTGCTACTTGGGAGGCGGAGCTGGACATGATGAAACGATACCCCCATGTTTTCCAATCTACTCAATCCAAAGGTACTAGGAATCTTCCTTATCAGATTGTGTCATTTCTTGCCTTCTTGAGTCCCATGACATGACATGCATATGAGGGAACCAAAAGACTTTTCCTTCTTTTACAAATGAGTTTAATGCAACCTTGATATGAGCTTTGGTCTTGAACTACTATTTAATTTGTGGCGTAAAGCTTTTGGTACAAACCTTTTGTTTTGAGTTGAGTTGTGCATTCTGTCTTTTGTCGAATGTATCTTGCCTTAACTCTATCCTTTCAAGCTCTATTCTTGCACATTCGGGGACGAATGTTCCCAGGGGGGAGATGATGTAACGCCTCGGGTTTTTCGCTCACTGACGTCACTTTGAGGTCCACAAAATTTACCTAGAAATCTGCCAAGCGTCACCTCACAGAAGGGCCCACACGGCTCGTGTGTGAGCCACACGTCCGTGTGGCCTTCCGTGGAGTGGCACCTAAGAAAGAGGAGGGTAAACAGACCTTCACATGGCCGTGTTACTCTATATGGTCCGTGTGGCCCTCCGTTTAAAATTTTGTCATATGGAGGGTACCTGTACAGGAACAGGGTCACGGACCGTGAGACCATAGATGGTCCGTGTACCGGTCCGTGGTGCTACTTAAAACGGAAAAAAATCTTACCTCTAAGAATTTTAAGTCCAGGGCCACGGCACAGTAAACGGTCCGTATGACACTACACGGACCGTGTACCCTACCATATGCCCCAGACGGACCAATTTCAGGACCGTTTCATTAACGACATTTTTGAAATATTGGTTATTCCAAACGTGAATTTTGTCATTTTCCACCCCTCCTAAGCTCCCTATATAAGCTGAACACTCTCACTTTTCAGCCATTTCTCTCATTTCACTCCTCTCTCTAAGAACTCACTCCTTCAAGACTCCCCAACATCTCTCTACGATTGCCAAGCCAAGACCTTCACATTGAGTCCATTTTTCCCCCTCAAGTGTTGTCTTCAATCAGGTATGTGGGTTTTGATTCTTGGTCTCTTTCAACCAAGAAGACCCAAAGTTCTTTCCATGCTATTTTGAGAAATTGTTTACTTAAGATATGAATTTTGACTACTTGCTCTTGGTAACTTTGAACCATGCATATGCTAAATAATATTCTGAATTTTGAGTTGTGTTAAGTTTTATTATGATGAACTACTTGGATTATGAAAATATGAACATGTAAGTCCTTTATAGATATTACCATGCATGGGTGATCTATACTATATTTTCATATGAATTTTCATTGTGGATTTCCTAGACTTTACATTATAATGCTAATTTAAGATATACTCTACATTACCCATGCCATCCCTATATTATGCATTGCATCATACTCATGGCATTGATACATAGAGATTTGGAAATGTGGGATTAAGTCCAATTTCATTTTTGAAAAGAATTATGATATGATTTTTTAAGGCATTGGATATGACAAGAAGGTGATCACTAGTATGTCTATGATTATGGCTCTGGGAGCATCTTGGGTGCTTACACCATCTTGTATATGTAGATGAGCTATTCCTTGCATGAACCATATGGTTTTGATCTTGTGATTTGGCATTTGAGCCTACAAGTGCATGTAACGTTTTGAAATGGATATTTGACTCTCTTAAAAGCATATGTATATATATAAGTATTCTTGTGGGAAGTGTTGACTTAGCACCGATGGATTGGGGGCGTTAGAGATATCCCCAAGATCCCTCTCCCTTTCCTTGAACTATGTGCCAACATAGGGACGAATGTAATTCGTCCATCTATTTATGTTAGGACATGTGTTGCTTTGATTCTGCAAATCCTTCTGAAATGGGGGTCCCGTAAGGAAGGTGACCATCCCCAAAATGGTGTGTCTGTAAGGTGTGATGTAGATTACCCTTGGCATGTAATCTTCTCCCTACCGGTGGGAGGTCCCAATCGGTCCAATTCATGTAATAGCTCGCATGGATTTGGGTTGTCGTTTATAGTCCATCCCCGTTATGTAGGAGCGTTATCGCATTGCACGCATCATGAATTCCATGGCATCTTGTATATTAAGTTCCCTCGCTTATATGATCTTCGTATATTATGTTCCTTTGTCATCTAACATTAATATGCAGGTTCGCTAAGTCATATGCATTGCATGCCCGCATACTTAGTACATTAAACGTACTAACGCATACTCTATGCCTACATGATTTTGCCATGTAGGGACCGAGTAGTTTGAGTATCAGCCGTAAAACGAATAGTCCTTCCTTGCAGATATTTTGCGAGGGCGAGCCTTTGTTCCTTGCGTTCATTATGTATATTATTTTGTTGAGGGTGAGCCCGATACTTTTCCTGGCCCCCGTTCCTTAACTAGAGGCATATGTTGGGCATTTTGTAAAAAAAAACAACACCTTGTCATTTTGCTTAATTTATAAGAAATGCTCTTATTTTGGGACTTAAATTTTCGTTATTTAATTACTTGTCTTTAGTAGCTCTTGAACCAAGCTACGTAGATTCTTAAATTTTGAGGCTTATTTGGGACTCTTGGGTCCCCATTCGCCATGTCACATCTAGGCCCCGACCTCGGGTCATGACAATGTGGTTGACTTTGTTCGGTATACTATTGAAGAGACCCATGAGTGGGCGTTCAAAAGGTCGGCCACCATCCTTTTTCCCTACTTGATTCATAGGCTATGCATTGGCGCAGGAATGGAGATCATTCTGAATGTCAGCCTTATGATTGATATATAGAGACTTAAGATGCCTGCTTTATAAAGGCTAATGAGAATCCTATAGCACCCAGGTGAGCACCACAGACAATAGTTAGATTACCCAAGATGTTTACCTTGTATCCATCTCCTAAGGATGCACCACTAGCTGCAGAGTTAGAGAGGGCCCCATTGACTGGCAAGGAGATTGAGATGGCCCTACCTCCAATCTACCACTGTTCCAGATTCTATACCAATGCATCCACAGCCCATGATATGGTTGACATATACATCGAGTCCATTCAAGCTCTTGTATAGCGAGAGACTTAAACAGAGCTACAGTTTGCTCAGTTAGTGCAACGACTCAAGTCTTGGGTATGCAAGGCCATCATGGAGTCTGAGGAGCGCACGATGAAGTACTACCAAGGTGTGCTGAACCAGCAGATTAGATTATTACACGGCTGGGTAGACAAATTTGAGAGGCGTTTAGAGGATCTCCTTAGCACTACATGACTGTGGACTTCTCCACCATTAAAGCAGAGATCCAGTAGTTCCGCTAGGAGATTTGAGCAGCACTAGTGCCAATGACTAGAACTCTTCCTACTATTATTATTTCAGTGCTAGATTTATTTGCTAACAAGCCCTCTATTCCTGCCTCCAGGAAGAGACAATATGTTGATGATGAGGACTTAGATTCTACACTATGACGCACTCAGAGGAGAGAGCTCCATTAGATTGAGGTTGCTAGATGTGCATCTATGGTGGATAAGTAGATGAGGTTGGAGAAAGAGCAAGAGATTGCAAGGGCTGTTGGACCCTCTTCATCTGTTGCTGCTACAGAGGAGACTAACCAACAGTCACAAGGTGGTCAAACAGAGAGTTAGCCCGGCGCTTAGACGCCCAGGTTTGTCGCCATATTTATGCTTTTACATTCGTTTTAGTGCATCGAGGAAAATGCACACTCTTGCTTGATGGGGTGAGGGTAGTTATATAGGCCTCAGTGAAGTCTGATTAACCAAGGCCTATATCTACTCATATTTTGAATCCGTGGAGTTTTCTTGTCGGTGTTCTTTTCCTAAGGATGTCTATTTTTTTGCTAAACTTGCATGTTTAGGATGTATAAGTATTAATAGTAGCATATTGTGTTGAGGTCAGTGTCATACACTGATTTGGATTGAAAAATTATAACCGTCCATTTCTTATTGATATGTTGATAGATATTTTGATACTAAATTTGTTGGATCTTTGTATGATATTATTAATACTGATATAATAAGGTTTAATTAAACTAAAGAGCATGAACTGGATGTCTAAATTGACAGTGTTATCAGTGCCAAGTGAAATTGAGCTAATTGCATAATTCTTATATTGTGTATCAATTCAGAACTAGCACTATTAATCTGAATTGAGACTGTAGGTTAGTTGGTTAGGAAAGGATCATAGGCCATGTTTTAAATTTAATCCACTTAGCCTAAATGAGCAACCAAATACATTATATGAAATCCCTTGATCTGAAAATTCGAGTGTTACATATGCCTTTTCTTTATAATTACCCAAAACATCTACCCCACTATCTATATAATCTTGAATTAGGCCATGGTCCTTCCTTAAAAATTGTGTACTTTGACTTAGGAAAAGTTCTTAAATTGAGGGTGGCTTCCATAGGAGACTTTGGTTTATCGAAAGGACATTGTGCACTTCAACTCAAGCTGAAAGCCTAAGTTGAGAGTGGCTACTAGAAAGAACCAAAATAATAATGGGATGGGAAACAAAGCAGTGAAACGAGAAAGGAAAAACATGAAATGGGTGTGAGATGAAAAATAAATGCAAAAAAGAGAGACAAAAGGCAAAATTAAGAAAAATTAAGAAGCAAAATCTGTCAAAAAGTGTAAAAATATACCTAAAAAGGTTTGAGATGTGTTAAAAAAGGAACAATGGGCCATAAAATGTCAAGGTTGGATAGGATAAGTACCAAATAACACAATGTCAAGGAGGGAAAATAGTTACTCTATCACAAATATACCATACGTGCCCCCCGAGCTTACGTTACAAGCCGAGAAAGTCCTATAATGATCCTAGTTCAACTAGTCGAATGTCATGATCTAGAATATAAGGGCAATCCTATGGTATTGTGCACCGTGTTTGAATTTCTGTTTTGAGAGTGAGTACATTTTCCAAGTCCCTAGCATCAAATGAGAAAATATCAAAGCGTGAGAAAAGGTATTTCTTTGTTTGTGAGGGTACTTGAATAACATTTTTGATTTCAGATTATGTTTGTGACTCTAGATTAGGTACATTGCCTTACCTATTGAAATTATTCTATCATGTGTTAATTTCCACATTTGTTTACTTGATACATATCTTAATTATGCACTGAAAGTTGCTGAGGGTATTTGTTATTGGCTAAGACTTGATAAATGCCATGTTATTGATGTTTGTGTACTTGTTGCTGCTGCTTATGTTAGATTGAGTCTGTCGCTTGAGGACAAGCAACAATTTTAAGTTAAGAGTGTTGATAGTCCACCATAATATGACACCTTTGATTCTTTAAACATGGAATTTTGCTCATTCTCTGGCACTTTTTAATGGATTTTCTTTGTGTTTAGTGTTGTTTTTATAGAACTATAGGATTTAGGGAGTTTTTGTGAAGATTGCAGATTCTGCAGAGATTTGCCATTATACGAGCCCATTTACGGGTTGTGGAGCTGTAGATGGTACTCGTGGTTGAGATGCACAGAAACTGGAGATTTCTTAAGATTGGAAGTATAAAGAATAGGACGGATCGTAGTCCAGTTTATGACCTGTATACCTACTCGTTGCAAGAAAAATAGAAAATTAGAGTTCTGGTTCACTATGAAGACCATGACCCCTATTCTAAATTATGAGTCATAGATGATTTTTCGTAAAAGGCCTTGAGTTTGGAAGGAAGTAGTTTACGACTCTAGACCACAAGTTGTATTCTACTTTATGAATCGTACTTGGGTTTGTGGTCTGGCCCGAATCTAGTTTTCCTTGTTTGTTTTGGACTTGCTTTCCTTTGTCTATAATTAGGTATTTTATTTATTTTTGGACATGTCATATACATTATCATCAGTTTTTTGTTTTATGTATTGACTTTGGAGACAAGAAACACCTTTGTTCATATTTTTGAACTTTTTTTTATGAATCAAGTGAAGATTTTGGATTTTCATTCTTCAATTCTTCGTTGTATGGTCTTAATTATGCAAACATCTATCACGATCACTTCTAATACAACTAATATGAGTAGCTAAATCCACAACAAGGGTTGTAGGAACCATGAAGAACTAACAGAGTAAAAACCAAATAATTTGTAGTCCTTTGAAAGTGTACATGCATGTATTTTTATCACTTTGTTTTGATTACCTTTTAACGGTGGTCAATGTTATAATTCTCCTTATTCTTACTTGTCGGCCCAAGCGGGTAACGAATGGAAAAAAGATAAATAATAAGGATTTGACGTGATTATACTCATATAATTACCTTTAATAGCCCCCTAGGCATAGCTAAATCTGGGACTAGGGTAAGGGTTAGTAATTCATACACCCATAGACAACCCAAGTTGTGTTGTGAAATACATCTATTTTCTGGCCCAAGGACTTAGGTGAGAATAACTGACTCATTTTGCACGTTACATACTAGAAAAGATTACAATTATGAGGTTACACTGCGTTAGGAAGTCATGGGTGAACATAATACCCTAGTTATCCTCTCTCATTGGTTTCATAATACTTGCAATCCTCATTTACATTAGTCTAGATTTTATTTACTGTTCTCTTTAAATTGTAAACCCCTTTTTGAAAATAAGATGATTAATTACTCAACGTTGCTTTGACTGTTCCAAGTCTTGACTATATTCCTTGTGGGATCGACCCTAACCATTATTAGGTTCTACATTTGATAGTGAACACTTATGCTTCAATTGGGAGGCATAATTTGGATGTGATCAATGGTCCCATGATGGTGCCAAATGAGAAAAATCAACTTATTCTCTACTAGACTGGTGACCAGTTGGTGTGTGTATGGATTAACAATGTTTGAATTCATGGATAAAAAAGGACTATTTTCTTCTGCCATGCATGCACCAAACGTTGGATCAACTTGCCGATAGGGTCTGATATTACTTTTTGAATAGTTACTCGAAGTACAACCAAATTCTACAGCCCTTGAGGACCAAGAGAAGACAATATTTACGTGTCCCATGGCACATTTTCCTTCAAGAGGATGCCTTTTGATTTGTGCAATACTCTAGCTACATTCCAAATGTGTATGCTATAGGTACAACCAAATTTCCATATCCCCTGAGCACCAAAGAAGACAATATTTACATGTTCCTATGGCACATTTGCCTTCAAGAGAATGCCTTCGATTTGTCAAATGCTTCAGCTACGTTCAAAAAGTCTATGCTATCCATTTTTGTCGACATTGTAAAGGAGTTAATAGAATTCATTTATGATTTTTCCATGGTTGATGGCTCATTTGATCAATAATTTCTTAATTTGGAGAAAGTACTTCTATAACAGCTTGGCCCAACATTGTGAAGTATTTTCCACTCTTGAGCCAACCCCATCATGAATTTGTCCCTTTGGACTCACGCCAAAAGGCGCCTCATAGTATATAGGCCAGTGCTTTACTTATATACCCAGCATCTCTCTTGTGTTTTTCCGATGTGGGACTTCTCATCTCATGATCGGTTATTACATACACCCCCTTTATGGACTCAGCGTCCTCGCTAAGGTTTTCCAACCGCATAGGATTCACCTAGACCTAGCATTAACGTTTGCCTCACCTCACTGGGATTCACCTAAAGTCAGTTGAGCTCTGACCCACACCGACAGGGCTGACACAAGAGTGGCTTTGATATTACTTGTAATGTCCTGGCTCAACATTGTGGAGTATTGTCCCATCTTGGGCCTAGTCCATCACAAATTTGTCCCTTTGGGCTCACCCCAAAAGGCACCTCACAATATATAGATCATTCCTTCACTTATAAACCAAGCATCTCTCTTGGAATTTACTGATGTGGGACTTCTCATTTCAAGATGGGTTGTATAAAATGGCCGAATAAAATAGATATAGCCAAAATAATATAGAATAGCATTAACTAAGAAGATACTCAACCAGAATGTCAAACGTCTATCTAAAGCAAGAATAAAGAGTAGGCAATGAGCCATCAATACCATCTAACCAATCAAATCAAATAAGAGTATTATCATAATAGAACCTATTTAAAAGTTTCTCTTATCCGACAACAATCACTTTTGAGTCAGTGATTATAGAACAATCCCGCTGATGTTACCATAGCCATTATGTACTTGCCAAGTAAAGAATGAATAAAATCCATAAGGGATCTGGTCAATCACCGATCAAGTCCTATTGTTTCTGGACAATAAAATGGGGATCTGTCTAGCTTTAATGGACTTAGTCCTCAAAATAGGAACCTTTTCGACTTTAATAGACTTGTTTCCCAAAATAGGAACATGTTCGGCTTTAACGGACTTAGTCCACTCCTACACTTGACGACATAATTATTGAGTTTGACTTGGACTTACTCTCACTCAATTTGGTGCTCGATACTCCTCCCAAGACTCAATGCTCATAGGACCATCCATCTCAATCAATTATCTCAATTAGTCTCATAAAGATTCTCATTATTTTATCAGCTTTATCAAAAGCAGGCCTTTCGGCCTAACATATGAATCATCTCACTAACTCAATTCTCAACCAATCTCTCAAGAGCTCAGACCAATAACTAGGAGGGCAATCAATTAGACCAATATTTACAGTTATATTATGAATACTCACAGGCCCATCAAGTTCTATTAACCTATCATCATGCTCACATCACAATCACAATCATTATTCTCAACCAAAGCTCTAGACTCAATTCCTAGGTTCATTTATGCTATCTTTTATAAAATAATACATAGGGTTTATGCAATATCTCATGGAAAATATTTATTTGTTAAATCAAGTTTATGATAATCATCAACAATAGAAAATACATAGGATATATAAAATTTACAAAAAAAAAACATTTATGAAAAACATGTATAGAGGCTTAATACGCTCATCTATCAATCTATTTCAATCAAGGGGCACATGGAAGAACAATCCCATGTTTTTAGTTTAGCCTTACATTCTTGGTATAGAGTTTTGATAATCAATCTCGTAAGAATTCTCCTCAGTCCTCTTGAATTCTTGCTTCTTTTCTCTTCTCTTTAGCCCTAGTCGTTGTCAGAGGTTTAGAAAGACATAGGAATGGGTGTTTAAACCCTTTTTATGCTCAAAATGACCTATATTTATCATTTTTTAAGCTTAGAAGGGGTTGGGGAGGCATGTAATGCCCCTCGTGAAAAATAGAAAAATGTTCGCTTCCAGATACCTGGTCCGCATCGCGGACTGGGGTGATTTTCGAGGGGTTTCGCTAAAACATTTTTGACCAATTTTTCTTATCCCGTAAACAATATTGGGGTCACATATAAGTGTAAATCCACGGTTAGTCCGCCACACAGATATGTTGCGCACTCTTACTGGAATTGCATTTCACATTGAAAATTTATTTTTTGATCTAGTTGCTCTAAAAACCAACCAAGATCATTTTCCCACACAATTTTTCATGCTGATCATATTTTCAGCCTCGGATTTGCCATCAAAGTTTGGGAAGACAGATTATGCAAGTGTCTCTCATCTAGGGATATTTTGGTTATTTTATCAAATGTTACATTATCTCCTCCTTGGGATCATTTGTCCTCAATTGATGGGTAACTAAGAGCGAACTTATGGCACGAATCAAACAATCGAGACTCTATCAAATCAACGTATAACAATCAACCAATCACAATCATAACTATTAACAAATCTGGATAGTCATAAATCATCATTAAGAATAAACAAGTCGGTTCATATCACGAGTAGAAACATTATCACTATCAGGCACGAATGGAACTCCAGAACTCATTAAATTTGAATCATTTGAACACCTCGACAATCAGTTACTCGAACTCAAGAAGGAAGTCATCAACTCTTATCGAGAATGGGACCATCATGATATATAAGGCTCTATGGATAACCCTCAACCTTAACACCTCATCTCAACTACACCCCTTTTCTTGGCACTATACCTCATAAATTTAATATCATAGCTCCCATTCAAATCTACACTTAACCATATCTTCTTGTTTCATTCAAGCCTAATTCTAAGCCCCAAAATGTTATTCCTAAGATGATCATATTCATACAAAGCTAATTCTTAAGACTCAAGCTCTATACTTCCACAAGGACTTTCATTAAAAGATTACTAGTCCTCTACACTACTTCACTACTCTTACTCAAAACGTTTGCCACAAAATCTTCAATAGTTTATTATCATTACTCGCATTATAACAACCACACATTCAAGTCTATCTCTCTGAGTACTTCACTATATCTAAGAATCATCAAGCCTACTTAGAACATTCACCTCTACCATTAAATGAGATTCTTATTCAAAGACACACCAACATATTCTCACCTAAAGAAACTCTAACTTACTCTTACCTATCTATTGCACATCATAAGTTCTCATCTCTCCCCTCTTCACGATCTCTACCCCTATATGGCACAAGTATAACACCATTATCACAATAAGGATACATTCACTCCTCCTTACCTACCCTTACTCTCAGTCTACTACTATTAACATTACTATCTAGACCTGAAGGAACTCATCATCTCTCCCTTTGGCGAAACCCAAAATTACTACCTCTCCACGCAGAATAAGCACAACTATACATATGGAACTTGATACTCTAAATCCTAAAGTTAACAGTGGCATAACAAGCCAAAGTCTAGTCCACCCGTAAAATGACATCAGAATCATTCACATCCAACTCAAGCAGATCAACTGTGGTACCTCTATGGTGGAAGGGAATGGTGCAATCACCATCAGCTCACTCAATTAAGATAAACTCATTAATGAGGGGAGGGTCACAACACATGTGGCACCTAAATCAAACAAATCATAGCTTTCATAGGAACGGACTCAAAACATACCAGTGACATTATTTAGCGGGTTCTCTTGATCTTGGCAACTTTTCATGGCATAAAATCGATTTGTGCCCGAAGTAGTACCCCTCTTATCCCTTATAGCTGGTGGTGCTGGCACATATGATTGGGATTTTTTTGGACCACATTAGAAATTTGCTCTGAAGGTTACCCATTTGGCCGCACTTGTAACATCTAGTACTTCCTCCACGATATTCTCCCAAGTGAAGCTTTCCACATGTGCAACAAGATCTCTTGCTTTGGGAACCTCGGGCCACACTAGCCTGTGACTGAGATCCCTGAGCTAAAGTTATGTGACCCCTGTCCATTCCTGGGTACGGGCTCACTAGTACATAAAAGACTTGTTTGAAAGCGGCTCCCATTCCTATTCTCTCTCATACCAACCTCATGGATGGACGTCTTTGCTTTCCTATTTCTGTACTCTTCCATGTCTTGCTGCCTCTCCTCAACATCTTGCTGTAAATAAGTCATCAACCTTATAATATCCATATCACTCACAAGCATACCTTATGTCCCATCTTTCTTCGGCCCCTTGTTCAGCCCTTCAACATACAAACCCATTAACCCTCTCATATCTGCAACCATATCTAGAGCATAGAGAGATAGCTGGGTGAACCTGAGCCTATACTCTTGCACAATCATAGAACCCTATTTCAGATTCAAAAACCCTCTTACCTCAGCCTCCATCAGCTCTCTCGGAAAGAAGCACGCCAAGGTAGCTTCCTCAAATACCGCCCAAGTCAGAACTGGAGCATCCTCTCCTCTACCCTTTTTCCAATGGTCAAACCACAGTCTGGCAACTCCTTTGAGCTTGTAGGAAGCCAATTCAACTCTATCAACATCAGCCACATGCACCACTTGAAACACTTTCTGAAGCTCATCAATATAGTTCTCTTGGTCCTCATTGGGTGTAGACCCTGTAAACTCAAGCAGGTTGATCCTCCAGAATTCATAAACTCTGGACATGTCCTGTGTATCTTGTCTATCCGCTCCTTGTCTAGAAGAAGGTGCAGTAAAAGCCTGGGCTAGAGTCTAGATAGTCTAGCGAAGCTCAGCACTCGAGAATTCAGCTTGCGGTGGCTGCTCAGTAGGGATAGCTGGACCTATGGGTTCATCATGTCCCTAGGGCTCAGGTTAGTTACCATTTTGTCTGGTAGGATGCCCCCTTCCACTAATAACTCTTCTTAGAGGCATGATCACAATTCTGCAAGCGTGTAACACATGAATTACAAGGAAGTTTCATAGAGTTTAACTCTATTGCATGAACCAGAATGTGGAGAAGTGTAACTATTCCTAATGTTCTATAGCCTTTTGCTTATAAAGTGTGGCGCACAACATACCCAAAAAAAAAGACTCTACTAGACACGGCTTCATAGACTCCCTAGGACACTTGAACTCTGTCCCTTGATACCAAGTTTGCCACGCCCCAGAGGGTACCCTAGATGTGGCCGGCACTTAGAGACTATTTCTAGTCCCCAAGCAAACCACTTAGCCTCACCATATTCATTCAATCATAGTTTAACAAATCAGCGAAAGACTAAGGATGGAAAATGGTGGACAAATCTCAATAAGTAAATGATCAAATCAACTTAATAAGACTAGTAAAAAAGAAACTAACAAAAATAAATGTTTAAATTCATGAAAACCCAAACTCTAGCCTTAGAAGCCTCTATCAAATTGTTCAATGGTGCCAATCACAGACCCATGGCTACCACAAACCAACATAAAGCTAATGAAAGTCTAACTCTAGAAAGCTAGAAGAAAATATAGATGAGAATCCTTCGGAGTGAGGGAGGGCTCACCTACTCAGTTGAATGCAATAGACCCTCAATGGTGCATCTGTTGATGATCTCTAGTACTTACCTTTGTATCATGAAACAATGCAATGGTTGAATGAAACATATATAGGAAGAATAATATAGAATAACATCAACTTAGAAGATACTCAATCAGAATATCAAATGACTATCTAAAGCAAGAATAAGTGTAGACAATGACCCATCAATATCATCCAATCTGATCCAATTAAATCAAATTAGAATACAATAAGAATAGAACCTATTTGGTAGTTTCTCTAATCCAAGAATAATCTCTTGAGCCTATGATTGTATAATAATCCCGCCGATATTACCACAACCATTCTGTACTTGCCAGGTAAAGAACGAATTGAATCCATAATAGATCTAGTCAATCAACTGATCAGGACAGTAAAATGGAGACATGTCCGACTTTAACAGACTTAGTCCTCAAAATAGAAACCTATCCGACTTTAATGGACTTGGTTCACAAAATAGGAACATGTCCAACTTTCGCGGACTTAGTCAACTCTTATGCTAGGTGACATAGTTATTCAGTTCGGATTGGACTTACCTTCACTCAATTCGGTGCTCTATAATCCTCCCAAGACTCAATGCTCATAGGACCACCCATCTCAATCAATCATCTCAGCTAGTCTCATTATGACTCATTAATTCATTAGCTCTATCAAAATCGGACCTTCTGACCTAATATACCAATCATATCATTAACTTAATTCTCAATCACTCTCAAGGGCTCGGACCAATCATTAGGATGGCAATCGATTAGACCAATCTTTAGACTTCAATTATGAATACTTACCGGACCATCAAGTTCTATCAACCTATCATCATGCTCACATCACAATCACAATCATCATTCTCAATTAAAGATCTAGACTCAATCCCTAGGTTCATTCATGCAATCTTTTATAATATAACATATAGGATTTATGCGATAATTTCATATAAAACATTTATTTGGTAAATCAAGCTATGATGATCATCAATAATAAAAAATGTATAGGATATACAAAAGTTACTAGAAAATATTCATGAAAAACACATATGGAGGATCAATATGCTCATCTATCAATATTTCTTAATCAAGGGGCACATGGAAGAACATGCCTTACATATCTGGTATGGAGTTTTGACAACCTATCTTGTAAGAAGTCTCCTCAATCCTCTTGAATTCTCGTACCTCTTCTCTTCTTTTTAGCCCTAGTCTTTGTTAGAAGCTTAGAAAGACTTAGGAATGGGTGTTTAAATCCTTTCTACCCTCAAAATTACCTATTTTTTATCATGTTTTTAAGTTTAGGAGGGGTTGAAAAATGTCTGAAATGCTCCCCACACTTAAAAAGGTTTGCTTCGGATACCTCGTCTGTGTCGCGGACTGGGCTGCTTTTAGGGGTTTTCACAAAACATTTTTTGATCGAGTTTTCTAATCCCATAGAAATATTTGGGATCACATCTAAGTGTGAATCCGTGACAAGTCTGTGATCTGGACATATCGAGCACTCTTACTGGAATCACATTTCGTATCAAAAACTTATTTTTTTATCTGGTTGCTCTAAAAATCAACCAAGAGCATTTACCCACATAATGTTTCATGTTGATCACATTTCTAGCCTCGGATTCTTCATCGTAGTTTTGGAAGACACATTACACAAGCATCTCTCATCTAGGGATATTTTAGTAATTTTACCGGGTGTTACAACTTCAAAGGTGTGTCGAGATGAACATGGTTCTCAATTGGGAGAAATGTCTTTTACGGTGAAGGGAGGTATTGTGCTCATTCATAAAATCTCAACAGTACGACTTCAAGTTGATCAAGGAAAAATCAAGGTAGTTTCTAAGTTATCTCCTCCTATTTCTATTGAGAATGTAAGAAGTTTTATTGAGCATGTTACTTTCTATTGGTGATTTATTGAAAATTTTTCCAAAATTGCTCATTCCTTATGTAGATTGCTTAAGAAGGAGTATACTTTTGTGTTTGATGAGTCTTATATGAAGGCATTCAAGTGTTTCAAAGAGAAGCTTGTGTCGGCTGCTATTATTATGTTCCTCGATTGGAGCTTACCTTTTGAAGTATTGTGTGATGAAAGCAGAGTTGCATTAGTGTGTTTTTGGGCCAAAGAAAGGCGATGTTTTTTCTTCCAGTGTATTATGCATCAAAGTCTTTGAATATGGACCAAAAGAATTATGCTATGACTGAACAAGAACTCATTGCGGTTGTCTATATATTCAAATATTTTGAGCCAATCTAGTGGGGTACAAAGTTGTCATTCACTTAAACTATGCTATTATAAGATACTTGATAGCCATAAAGGAGGAGAAGCTTAGTCTGATTAGGTGGATATTGTTGCTACAAGAATTTGACTTTGAGATGAAAGATCGGAAAAGGTGTGAAAATTAAGTTGTCGATCACCTTTCCCAACTTGAATCAAATATTGTGGATACTGCTGAGAATGATATTGATGAATATTTTCTGAATAAATCTTTGATGGTGGTGTCATATAATCAAACTCCTTGGTATGTTGATTTTGCAAACTACCTTATGTCTTGTTGTATGCGAAGCGTTATTATTGGGATGAGTCTTATTTCTTTTGGGATTGAGGGGATAATATCATAAGGACTTGTGTCTCGAGTTCATTGATGAGGAATGTTCTGGAAGAGTTCCATACATCACCCATGGGTGGAGAATCAAATGTACTTCAAAGTGGCTATTTTTGGTTTTCTCTACATTATGATGCATATGCCTTTTTCAAGGCATGTCATCAATGCCAATTGCAAGGTAACATCTCTAGGAATCATGATCTTCCCCTTATTACTATTCTTGAAATTGAATTATTTGATATATGGGATATTGACTTAATATGCCATTTGTGAGTTCTTTCGGGAATAGGTATATACTAGTATTAGTGGATTACATGTCCAAGTGAGTAGAGGCGGTGACCTTGCCTATGAATGACGGAAAGAGTGTTATAAATTTCTTGAAGAAAAATATCTTGACCCATTTTGGCATATCATGTGCAGTAATTAGTGATGATGTGTCATTTTTTGCAATAAAATGTTTCAATCTAGACGTAGCATGACTAAAGTGAAACACCAAGTGTCCACTTTGTATCATTCTCAAATGAATGTCAAGCAAAAGTGGCAAATAGGGAAATCAAAAGCATACTTTCCAAGACTGTGAATGGATATTGAAGTGCTTGTTCAAGAGAGCTTAACAATGCATTAAGAGAAAACTGTGTAGATTTCAAGACGTCTATTGGAATGTCTTCGTACCAACCTATGTTAGGGAAAGCTTTCTATTTACTTTTTGAGCGTGAGCATAGAGCTTTGTGGGCCTTAAAGAAGCTAAATTTTAATCATGATGATGCTAATAATGCATGCTTGGGGAAGCTTCATTTGATGGATGAATTTTGATTGAGAGCCTACGAAAGTTTGGCCTTGTACAAAGAGAAGATGAAAAATGGCATGCTTTGAAAAGATTACAAAAACGTTCAAGGGTGGAGACCTACTGCTATTATACAATTTACAGATGAGGTTGTTGCCACATCAGGCATCCATGGGGTAAACCATACTTGGGCTACCCTTTTAAGTTGGTAAGCAGCCAATTCATTCCAATATACCCCCATGATAGCAAAAACCTTGTACATCTCATTAATGAACTCTTAAAAATCTTCATCAATCTTAGAACCATGAAATTCTTAAGGGTTCATCGGAGCAAAATCCCACACCCTAGCAACTGAGTTAGGTACATAAGGAGGAAGAGCTATAGCTTGTCTGGTCAGGAAAGCCACAGCCAAGGCCAATATAGCAACTACAGTTTAGAACTCAACATTAGTGACTAGATCTCCCAAAGGATCCGAAGGAGCTTGATCCTCATTAGTTGGGGACTCTCTTGATTGAGGTGCTCTTCTTGGAGGAATCATCTGTAAAAGCACAAAGAATATTCGTTAGAGTTAGTAATCCTTAGGACACATTCTATAGCACAGCATGAATCATGAAGAAGTCAACATTTCCCAAAATTCTGTGTAGCCTCCTACTCATATATGTGACATGTTTAACACAATGAATAACACTCTACTTGACGCGGTAAGTTGGAATTTGAGGACAACTTTAAAATCTTGGACTCTGATACCAAGTTCTTCATGATCCAAGCCTAGATCCTAGTCACAACATAGTCAATAAGATCCCCAAAGGAATCCCAAAACTAGCCTTCTTAGCATATCATAAGCATACAAGGTAAATAGAATAGAACATCATAAGCAAAATCTAAACATAGAATATACATAAGCATAAGATTCATACAAGACATGCGGTCATTAGAGACATACGATAAATATAAGTCTGAAACCAAATACAATGTGTCAAACTATGCATCAAGTCATGACCATAGATAGAAGCTTAGACAGGTCATGGCTCACCCACAACATAAAGTAAAAGATTGTCTCAAATACATTACATGAAAGCTAGGAGATAGTAGGATTCATCCCTAAAGCATAAGGACGCACCCAATTCAGATCCATAAGAAGCCTAGATCTAGCTACGAGGATAAGGAGGATGGTCACTTGCACCTACATTATGATATAATGTAGGTATAGAATATGTGTTAGTATATTTGAATATAATAAGTATGCAGACATGCAATACCATATGTATACGTAATGATAACCTGCATAATCAAAATACATGAACATGAGCATATATATATATATATATATATATATATATATATATATACATATATATATATATATATATATATATATAAATGAAGTATAGAAAGAATCATCATACCTATATGCCATGCATATCATGATACATAAATGCCACAGTATATAAACATAAGCGGGAATGTTACCATAATCGACATGTAAGACCATGCAAGCTATTACGTGGAATCTTGAAGTTTTCTCTATAGCGGAGAAAGTGTAGTCTAATTTGCCAAGGTAAAATATACCTCACCTTACGGGCCCTTCCCATTTTAGTGAGTGCTTAACGTGAATCTTACTATCCTTACCTATTTTGGTAAATACTTTACTTGAAAATCTTATGGGCCTTTCACATTTTAGTGAATGTTTTCCATGTACCTTACGAGCCTTTTCCATTTCAGTGGATCATGAAACATGTGCTATACATGGATAAAATAGCTAATCATCATCCTATACTAGCACGTAATTAAGATACAATAGAATCTACAAAGGTCCTCTCCGTGCTAAATTAACATCCCACGAAATACATAGTATATATATAGTCATGCTTGCCATAAAATCATCATACGTTCTTGTAAAATCATCATCATGTATATTTGGTCTCAAAGTCCAAATCATAGTTCAAAACATACTTACATGCATACGAATAATAACTTCTACATGATGGTTTATTCACACCTTTGAATGCATTAGCCATATCATAATCATAATCTTGTCATAATCGTATTCATGCCAAAATCATATTCATGTCAATTATTGTAGCATGTTCATGGTCAAAATCTCACGTAAAAGTCTTGAACATGCATGATCATGTGATGAGAGATAAAAGTATAACATAGGTACATGAGCATCAAGTTCAAATCATGATAATTGAGTAAAAACATGCATAATTATCACGACCCGAGGTCGGGGCCTAGGTGTGACACGGCGAATGGGGACCCGAAAGCCCCCAAACAAGCCTCAAAATTTCAAAACTTAAAGACAAGTTTATGAAAACGGGAAATTCTAAAGCCAAAGAGAGAGAGAGCATATTTTATAAATGGGTCAAAATGACAAAGTCTTTACAAAACATCAACCACATGCCTCTAAGGAAGGGACGGAGGCCAGGACAAGTTCCGGGCTCACCCTCAGCAAAATATATATATACATAGAGAACACAAGGAATAAAGCTTGCCCTCGGAAGACGGGGCTCACAATAAAATGGCTGCAACGGGGGACTAGTCGTCTTACGTATAATGCTCAAACTGCTCGGTCACTGCATGGTAAAATCATGCAGGCATAGAGTATGAGTTAGTACGTTTCAATGTACTAAGTATGCAGGTATGCAATGCACGTGATTTACTGAACCTGCATAACCATGTTAGCTGGAAAGGGCACATAATATACAAGAACATATAGGCAATAGGATTTAATATACAAGATGCCATGGGATGCGTGATGCGTGCTGTGCGATATTGTTCCTCTTTATATATATAACGGGGATGGACTTTAACCGACAGACCAAATCTATGCAAGCTATTATATTAATTGGACAAATTGTGACCTCCCACCAGTAGGGAAAAGATTACTTGCCAAGGGTAATCTACATCACACCTTACGGGACCCCCATTTCGGTGGATGGTCACCTTCCTTACGGATCCCCCATTTTGGAAGGATTTGCAAGAATCATATCAAGACATGATGTATCATAAACAAGTAGAAGAATAGTATCCGTCCCTATGCTGGCACATAGTTTGAGGAAAAGGGGTGGACCCCTAATCCATCGTTGCTAAGTCTTAGACATCCCACAAGAATACTTATATCTATACATATGCTTTCAAGAGAGTCCAGTGCAAGTTTCAAAACATTCAAGACACATTTAGGCTCAATGCCAACTTACCAGATCATATTCAAGATGCCAATGCAAAAAATAGCTCATCTACAAGTACAAGATGGTGCAAGCACCCAAGATGCTCCAAGAGCCAAGATTATAGACATACCGCTGATCACCTTCTTGTCCTATCCCATGTCTTTCCGAAATTCATATCATAATTCCCTTTTAGGACAAAATTGAGCTAAATCCCAAAATTCCAAGATTTCCATGTACCAATGTCACCAAATATAATGCAATGCACAATGTAGGAATAGCATGGGCAATGTAGAGTATATCAAAAACATGATATAATGTAAGACTAGGAAATCCAATAAAATTTATAGAAATAGTTGTAAATATCACCCATGCATAATAACATCTTCGAGGGGACTTGCATGTTCATAGTTTCATGGTCCAAATAGTTTATTAGAATAAAACTAACATAACCCAAGATTTGAAGTCTTAAATAACACATGCATGTGTCAAGGCCTGATTTCTCGAACCTTGATGGCGTCTACTAACCCCACGTAGACAAGCCAAAACCCTACGGCCCGTAGCATACGCGGTGGGCCATACAACACTCACAATAAATAATCATAAATAAAGGAGGAATAAATAAGGAATGCAGAAGCAAATCATGACATAAGTAGATACAAAAGCTAAATCCCGACCCAAGAATAGTGATGTGGCAAAAACAGGAGCTAAATAAATACAGTATCCAAAAGAGACCCAGACATATACAGATGATCAGACTTAATATAAATGGGTCTAAAATCTTTCAAGAGATAAATGACAGAATAAACAACTCCTGAATAAAAGACTCGATCAGCGGGGCGGCAGGCTCACCGAATCCTCCAAAATGTGACTCCTCAGTCCGCACGATCGCGATGCCTACGCTGAGCCACACCTGGCTCTGCACTACGAGAAGGTACAACAAGTGTAGCATGAGTACCACAATAAAGTGATACCCAGTAGGCTAGGCCGACAAGGATCAATAAATATAACATAATAATAACGAGGTAAGTAAAACAGGCAATATCAGTGAGAAAACAAATACCAACATGACATAATGTAAATACCCAATGGACAACAATAGTAACAACCTTGGGCACCCCTAGCCCGAATAATAAGAAAATCTCGAAGCCACCGCTAAGCAAATAATACCATACCTCTATCATAGCCCGAACCAATATAGTATCGAATACCGAAATGCAGGACTAATAAGCAAGTAAGTAAGTAAATGCGGAAAGTAAAAATGAATATAACAAGCAAAACTTACCTGGCATCCCATACCACCGGCAAGTACAAACAGTCAAAGCAAAACCCACCGTGACTTCCCCAGTAAGCCCGGTGGACACAACAAGAATATAAGCAAGGAAATGGGGCGGAAATTAAGTAAGTAGAACCAAATCCATCAACTAAAACAACACCCGCTCGAGCGAAACACCCACCCCTAGGATGACGCGAGCCACAATCCATATAAACCAACCTCTATGGCAATATGTGCGAACATGCTCAGTGTAGGTCGACCTCTACGATGACACGAGCAAAGGCTCAGCATAGTTCAACCTCTATGAAAAATGCGAGCTAAGTAGGGCGTGCGCATCAACCGCTATGACCGCTATACAAAACAACATCAACAACAAATCTCAAAAATATTGGAATCCTCTACTAAGGATCTCACGATGAAACTCTCACAATAGATTATATCCACACATCCCATACTCTACGTACCCCCCTACGGCACCACAAGCCTACTGGACACAACTCAAATCGTCCCATCTACGTCCCGCGACGGGATCCCAAGTTCACTAGTGAGGGGTAACAATATAAACGAGGTCAAATCAACCTAAAGATCATCCCATTCACTAGCCACTATCATATTACATTTATTCAAACCAGTCTCACATTGCTACGAGGTAAACCGAGCCTACCTGGGCGCTGACGATAGCCAAAAGGAGCAAGAATATCCCCAACGTTGCAAACCGGCTCACAAATCAACGAATACCTATCAAATATATATTCTAGACATCAATAGGAGCGTTTTGATACTCATATTGCAATACGAAAATTGTCGGGTCAAGCGGGCCTAAAACGAGCCCTCGAGCCCTCGAGCCCGAAGCTCCGAAAAATATTTCGAACACATCGAGTCGTCCCCCATTATTTATGGGACTCATGGTTCAAATTTGAGCTCCAACGGACCACCAAAATGTCCTCAAACGCTCAAATTACACAAACTAATTAGCGCGAATTGACAATACGGCGTTCAAAAATTTCGAGACTTACCCGCGGTGGTCACACTAGCTCCAAGACCAAGAATCAATCCTCAAACACCCAAGAAGCTAGCAAAAATCATTGGGTTTTATTATAGTTAGTAAACACCCCCAAAATCACTAAAAACGAGTTAAGGGCGAAGAAATTACCTTAATACCGCGATAACAATCGACCCCACACGTTCCAATATCGACACCCACAAATTTCCACTCAAAATCCACCAAGAATCGCCACCCTAACCCTTATTGTCTTTCAAAACTCGAAATAATGAGACATGGGGGGCTAAGGGGCTGTTTTGGAGGATTAAATAAGCTTGGCCCAATTGTTTACCCTTATTAACTAAACAAAACACATATGGCATAAGTAAATCAGCAGCCCAAGTGGCCTTGGGCCAAACTATCCTCCAACATGGGCCGGGTTTGAACCCTACTAGCAGCGCCCCTTTATACAATTTTTGTTTCATTTTTAACAGCAGCTGAAAACTTCTTATCAATTTCGTCGGTTATTTCAAAACTCAAACGGAGTCCGATTTTAAAAAACTTTATATGCACTTATATGTTTTTCGACGTTCCGGATCCAACGGAACCATCTGTTTTTTCATACGACCCTCCGATATGGCAGAAATAGCAGAAAGACAGCAGCTGAAAACAACTTTTTATCAATTTTCTTGGAATTCCGTCGGTTATTTCGAAACTCAAACGAAGTCCGATTTTAACAAACTTTATACGCACTTATATGTTTTTCAACGTTCCGGACCCAACGGAATCAACAAAATCGCGATCGGAGGTCGTTTGCTCAAAAAGAGTCATTGAGTTCCTTTAACGAATAAGGAACTAGGGGGGCCAAAATCACAACAAAAATCCCGGAAATCGAAACGACACCTTCCGTAGCCTAAAATCATCATTTAAAACTGTTAGGAATCGACAGAAATGCAATAGGATGCACCGTTTGACGGGAAAATGAAATATGGCTCCACTTTTATCGGTAAACTTCAAAACTTACAAAATCGAGCCTAAAATCAAGCCAAACTCATCCGGAAGCAAACCAATAGTCTATCTTGACTATTTTCGACGTTACAGAGCTAATGGAAGTGACAAAAATGGGTTTTGATGCTCCGATCAATAAGTGCTCCCTTTTTGGGCCATTTCCTTAAGCCTTAAGAACTAAATTTCCATATTTTAGCTCAAAATCTTCCCTGAGGTTCCGAGAACCAAACCGAGACTTCACCTAAGTCATACTCGATATTTCGGAGATAACGGAACTGTCAGAGCTCGATTCTGACATCGTTTGCTGAGATTTCACTTTTTGGTGCACTTAACTTACGCTTAAGTTCCAAAAATAAGGAAAATGAGATATTTATGAATTTAGTCACCGGGGCACCGGACTACCGGTCCCAGCAGGTCGTATACGACCTGGGTAACTGTATATATGCTCTAAATATGAAAAAATACATGAAAAATATAATTTTGGCCATACGGGTCATCACAGCATGGCTCAAGCTACCAAGAACAAGTAGTAAAATTCAGATGTTAAAAGTAGGCATAATTCGTAAATTAGTTTAAAAGGGATTTTGGGTCTCCTAGGTTGAACAGAACCAAGAATCAAACCCTAAATACTTGGTAGAAGGAAAACTTGAAGAGGAAAGGGACTCAAATTGAAGGTCTTAGCTTGAGGAGTCCTTGTGAGATGGTTGGAGAGCTTGAGAGAACACTTTCTTAGAGAGAAGTGTGAAAATAAGAGGAAATGGCTGAAAATGGTGAAGTATAGCTTATACAGGGGGCTTAGGAAGTGTGGGAAATGACAAAATATTCGTTGGAATTAACCAATATTTCAAAAGTGCCATTACTAAAATGGACCAGAAATTTGGTCTGTCTGGGGCATACGGACCTGTAAACGGTCCGTCTAGCGTCACACGGACTATTTACGGTACCGTGGCCCTAGACTTAAATTTTTCAGAGGCGAGATTTTTCAGACTAAGTGCCACAACACAGTCCGGTAAGCGGACCGTCTGGGGTCACACGGACCGTGTGCCTTCGCACAGACCGTGTGGTGGCCCGTTTGCCCCCACACCTCCCAAGTGTCAACCCACGGGAGGTCACACGGACCGTGTAGGTCCTTCCGTAGGATGGTACCTGGTAGATTTCCGGGCAAACCTGTGGGCCTCAAAGCGACGTCCTGATCCGGGGCCTTTCATAATCTCCCCCATGGGGACATTCGTCCTTGAATGTGCAAGAACAAGGTTGGAAAAGTTAAAGTCAAGACAAGATACATCCGACACAAGACACAACTCAACTTAATCTATAAGGTTTGTACATAAAAGCTTTTTGTCACAAATCAAGTTATAGTGCAAGACCAACTTATGTCAAAATTGTATTCAACTCATTTGCCAAGAAAGGAAAAATCCTTTAGTGTACACATATGCATGTCATGCCATGAGACTCAAGAGGGCAAGAAAATGACACAATCGATAAGGAGGATTCCTAGTACCTTAGGATTGGGTAGATTGGAAGAGGTGGGGGTATCGCTTCATTATGTCCAGCTCCACCTCCCAAGTAGCACTCTCCACTAGTTGATTTCTCCAAAGTACCTTTACCGAAGCCACATCCTTGTTGCGAATCCGTTTTACTTGACTATCCAAAATTGCCATCGGTACTTCCTCATAAGTCAAATTTTCTTCAACCTTAATCCCCTCCAAAGGCACAATGGAGCTAGGATCACCAACAACCTTTCTCAATATAGATACATGAAAGACCGAATGGATGGAACCCAACTCCGGAGGTAACTCCAACTTATAAGCCACATCTCCAATCCGCTCAACAATTTCATAAGGGCCAGCATATTGGGGGTTCAACTTTCCCTTCTTGCCCAAACGCATAACGCCCTTCATAGGAGAGACTTTAACATAAAGCCAATCCCTGACATGAAATTTGAGGTCCCTCCTCCTATTATCCGCATAGGACTTTTGGCGACTTTGGGCCCCTTTCAATCTCTCCCTAATAACCTTTACCTTCTCCATAGCATCCATCACCAAATCCGAGCTAACCAAGGCCATTTCCCCCACTTTAAACCACCCTACTGGGGATCTACATCTCCTCCCATACAAGGATTCAAACGTTGCCATGCCAATACTAGCATGGAAGCTATTATTATAAGCAAACTCGATCACTGGAAGATGATCATCCCAATTCCCTTTAAACTCCAACACACATGCTCTCAACATGTCCTCCAAAGTATGAATGGTCCGCTCCGCTTGGCCGTCGGTTTGAGGATGGAAAGCGGAACTCAACTTAATTTTGTACCGAAGGCCCTTCATAAAATATTTCCAAAAGTTGGAAGTGAATTGAGTACCATGCTCCGATATGATAGATCTAGGTACGCCATGCAACCTCACCGACTCTTGAATATACAACCTCGCATAATCCTCGGCATTGTAGGTGGTCCTGACCGATAGAAAGTGAGCCGATTTCGTCATCCGATCCACCACAACCCAAATGGAGTCGAATTGTCTTCGGGTCCGAGGCAATCCAACCACAAAGTCCATATTCACATCCTCCAATTTCCATGTGGGAATTTCAATATCCTGAGCCAAACCACCGGGCCTCTGGTGTTCAACCTTTACCTGCTGACAACTCGGGCATTCAGACACGAACTTGGCAATATCCCTCTTCATACCATGCCACCAATATACCTCTCTTAAATCCCGGTACATCTTGGTAGACCCCAGGTGAATAGAGTAGTGAGAGTTGTGGGCCTCACTCATAATCACCTTCCTAAGGTCATCCACGTTGGGAACACAAAGCCGGTTTTGGTATCGAAGCACACCATTTCCCCCTTGGGAGAAAGCCTCGATCTCTTTTGCAGCAACCAACTTCTTCAACTCACATAACAACGGATCTAGATCTTCTTTAGCTTTCACTTCGTTCACATCTAAAGATTCTGACCCACTCTGAACCTGAATATCAGCCGTGCTATAATCAGTCAACCTGACACCCAACCTAGCTAACCGGTGAATAACCCTTGCCAACTCCTTTTTCTCATTTTCAACATGCGCCACACTCCCTATAGACATCCTGCTAAGAGCGTTGGCTACGACATTGGCCTTGCCCGGATGATACAACGCACTTATGTCGTAATCTTTTAAAAACTCCAACCACCTCCTTTGCCTGAGATTAAGATCCCTCTGGGTGAAAACATATTGCAAACTTTTGTGATCTGCCTCCAAATTTTCAGGGCAAACACCACTGCTGCAAATTCAAGGTCGTGAGTGGGATAGTTTCGTTCATGCACCTTCAACTGTCTTGATGCGTACGCTATCACCTTACCATTCTGCATAAGCACACAACCCAATCCGACCCGCGAGGCATCGCAATACACCACGAACTCTTCTGAACCACTTGGCAAGGTCAAGACGGGAGCTGATGTAAGTCGATCCTTCAAAGTTTGGAAACTCCTCTCACATTCATTCGACCATATAAACATAGCCTGCTTCTGGGTCAACTTGGTCAACGGAGAGGCAATAGATGAGAAACCTTCCACAAACCTTCTGTAGTACCTGGCCAACCTAAGAAAACTGTGGAAATTTGAAGGAGTCAACGGCCTAGGCCATTTTTTCACGGCCTCTGTCTTCCTCAGGTCTACCTTGATACCATCCCCAGACACCACATGCCCGAGGAAAGCCACTTTGCCCAACCAGAATTCGCACTTGTTAAATTTGGCATACAACTTCTTTTCCCTCAGAGTTTGGAGGGCCATCCTCAAATGACTCCCGTGCTCTTGCTCACTTCGGGAGTAAACGCGGATATCGTCAATAAATACCACCACAAAGTTGTCCAGGTAAGGCTTAAACACTCTGTTCATCAAATCCATAAATATGGCCGGAGAATTAGTTAGACCAAATGACATCACCACAAATTTGAAATGCCCATACCTTGTCCGAAAAGCTGTTTTAGGGATATCGCACTCCCTAACCTTCAACTGATGGTATCCGGAACGGAGTTCAATTTTCGAGAAGTGAGTGGCACCTTGTAGTTGGTCAAACAAATCATCAATCCTCCGCAACAGATACTTGTTCTTAACTGTCACTTTATTCAGCTGCCTGTAGTCAATACACATACGGAGAGACCCTTCCTTCTTTCTTACAAACAACACAGGAGCACCCCACGGTGATGTACTAGGCCTTCTCTAATAGGTCTTTCAACTGTTCCTTTAACTCTTTCAACTCCACCGGGGCCATCCGGTACGAAGGGATAGAAATAGGCTGAGTATCTGGAAGAAGATCTATGTCGAAATCTATCTCTTTATTCGAAGGAAGGCACAGTAAGTCCTCGAGGAACACATCCAAAAATTTATTCACCACGGGGACTGACTCGAGAGCAGGCACCTTAGAATCTGCATCTCGCACCCTTACCATATGGTAGATGCACCCCTTAGAAATTA
Organism: Solanum rostratum; assembly: GCA_029948455.1. NCBI lineage: Eukaryota > Viridiplantae > Streptophyta > Magnoliopsida > Solanales > Solanaceae > Solanum > Solanum rostratum. The sequence continues at coordinate 57,267,941 of CM057048.1, forward strand.
TTTTCTACGCCTTGAGGTAGGAAATAAACCTACCTTTAACAAAGGAATCACTACCCTTCCATTCAAGAACTGGCTCATCGGGTGGTTGGAACTAGACTTTCCGGGTTCTACAATCTTTGGAAGCATAAGATGCATGCAACCAATCCATTCCAAGGATCATATCAAAATCAAACATTTCAAGTTTCACAAGATCACATGGAAAGATTTTATGCAACACAGCAACAGGACACCCATAATAGACTATTTGAGCAATAATAGAGTCACCCACGGGGGTGTAGACCGAGAAAGGCTCTCTTAAGATCTGGGGTTTCAAACCGAGCTTAACAGCCAACAGCAGAGTCACAAAAGACAAGTTTGCACCTGGGTCAAGCAAAACGTAAGCATCAAAATTAAAAACTTTTAACATACCCATCACAACATTTGGAGCCTCCTCGACATCCTGCGAGCATGAAGTGTATAGAACCTGTTGTTTCTCGGGGCAACACCTAGAGGACCTCTCTACTGACCCTACCCGCCTTGGGCTACCTGACCTCAGCCTCCGCGTGCATTCCTTGGGAAATCAGCAACCTTATGGTCTTTACTTCCACATCCGAAGCAAAGCCCCAAATCCCTTTGGCAGGCACCTGTGTGGGACTTTCCACACTTGTCACACAAGATATATCCGGATCCGCCACCCGTTGGTACCCCGGGAGGGGGTGCCCGAGCATTAGCCACCCGAGCCCCCGAGCTCTAGCCCTGCTGGAAATGACCAAAACCAACATTCCGAGTATTGGAGAACCTGCCATCAAAGCGGGCTCTCTTGGGATCGTGGGCCCTCTTCTTCTTGAATTTCTCCCCCTCAATCTGCTCAGCATACACCATGAGTCTAGCAATATCCATGTCCCCAATTAGCATAGCAGTCCAGCATTCTTTCACCAACAAGTCAGAAATACCTGAAACAAATTTGTGCATCCTTGCACGAGGATCGGCCACCAGGGACGGAGCATATTTGTAAAGCTTGGTAAATTTGGGGGCATAATCCCTCCCACTCATACTCCCCCGCTTGAGATTAATAAACTCGGTCATTCTGGCCTCCCTCAGCTCAAGTGGGAAAAAGCGGTCAAGGAAGGTAGATTTGAACTTTCCCCATTTAACATCACAATCACGAACCCGTTCCATAGCCCACTACGTATACCATACCTGAGCTACATCCTTCAACTGGTAAGCAGCCAACCCAGCTTTTTCCTCAAAAAAGAAGCCCATAATGTTCAGTATTGTTTAGAGTTCATCAATGAATCCCTGAGCATCTTCACCAACCTTTGACCCGTAGAACTCCGGAGGATTCATCCGGGTGAAATCCCTTACAATAGAAGTAGGTGTGGGATCCCATGGAAAATTGGCTTGCCTTGCCTAAGCAGTCACCACCTGTGCAAGCATGGCGAAAGCTGTATGGAACTCACCATTGGAAATAGGCTCCTCCATAGGCTCGTGAGGGGTCTGATCTCGGCAGCCGAAGTCGGCCTAGGTAGTGAAGGTCTTTCTCGAGGCATTTACTGAAAAAGGGATTAACGATACCAATAAGTAGAGAGATTCATAAACTAACCATAGCATGATATAAGACACAAAGAAGGGAGGAATTTTCGTAAGACGTCTTCGTAGCCTCCCACTCATAGGCATGGTGCACTTCATACCCATGAGTTGGACTCTACTCAACGCGGCACGTTGGGCTCCGAGGACCATTGAAAACCTAAGGCTCTAATACCACCTTTTGTCATGACCCAGGGTCGGGGCCTAGGTGTGACACGGCGAATTGGGAGCCGAAAGCCCCCAAACAAGCCTCAAAATTTTAGAACATAAAGACAAGTTTATGCAAACGGGAAATTCTAAAGCCAAAGAGAGAGAGCATATTTTATAAATAGGTCAAAATGACAAAGTCTTTACAAAACACCCAACACATGCCTCTAAGGAAGGGACGGGAGCCAGGACAAGTTCCGGGCTCACCCTCAGCAAAATATATATATACATAGAGAACACAAGGAATAAAGCTTGCCCTCGGAAGACGGGGCTCACCACAAAATGGTTGCAACTGGGGACTAGTCGTCCTGCGGATAATGCTCAAACTGCTCGGTCCCTGCATGGTAAAATCATGCAGGCATAGAGCATGCGTTAGTATGTTTGAATGTACTAAGTATGCGGGTATGCAATGCACGTTATTTACCAAACTTGCATAACCATATTAGATGGCAAGGGCACATAATATACGAGAACATATAGGCAATAGGATTTAATATACAAGATACCATGGGATGCGTGATGTGTGCAATGCGATATTGTTCCTATTTATATATATAACGGGGAAGGACTATAACGGACAGACCACATCCATGCGAGCTATTACATGAATTGGACCGATTGGGACCTCCCACCTGTAGGGAGAAGATTACTTGCCAAGAGTAATCTACATCACACCTTACAGGACCCCCATTTCGGTGGATGGTCACTTTCCTTACAGGTCCCCTATTTCGGAAGGATTTGAAAGAATCATATCAAGACATGATGTATCATAAACAAGTAGACGGATAGTATCTGTCCCTATATTGGCACATAGTTCAAGGAAAAGGAGTGGACCCCTAATCCATCGGTGCTAAGTCTTACACATCCCACAAGAATACTTATATATATACATATGCTTTCAAGAGAGTCCAGTGCAAGTTTCAAAACATTCAAGAAACATCTAGGCTCAATGCCAACTTACAAGATCATATTCAAGATGCCAATGCAAGGAATAACTCATCTACAAGTACAAGATGGTGCAAGCACCCAACATGCTCCAAGATCCAAGATTATAGACATACTGGTGATCACCTTCTTGTCCTATCCCATGTCTTTCCGAAATTCATATCATAATTCCATTTAAGGACAAATTTGAGCTAAATCCCAAAATTCAAAGATTTCCATGTACCAATGTCACCAAATATGATGCAATGCACAATGTAGGAATGGCATGGGAAATGTAGATTATATCAAAAACATGATATAATATAAGACTAGGATGGCATGGGAAATGTAGATTATATCAAAAACATGATATAATGTAAGACTAGGAAATCCAATAAAATTTATAGAAATAGTAGTAAATATCACCCATGCATAATAACATCTTTGAGGGGACTTGCATGTTCATAGTTTCATGGTCCAAATAGTTTATTATAATAAAACTAACATAACCCAAGATTTGAAGTCTTAAATAACACATGCATGGCTCAAGCTACCAAGAACAAGTAGTAAAATTCACATGTTTAAAGTAGGTATAATTCGTAAATTAGTTTAAAAGGGATTTGGGGTCTCCTTGGTTGAAAGGAACCAAGAATCAAACCCCACATACCTGGTAGAAGGCAAACTTGAAGAGGAAAGGGAGTCAAATTGAAGTCCTTAGCTTGAGGAATCCTTATGAGATGGTTGGAGAGCTTGAGAGAACACTTTCTTAGAGAGAAGTGTGAAAATGAGAGGAAATGGCTGAAAATGGTGAAGTATAGCTTATATAGGGGGCTTAGGAAGGGTGGGAAATGAAAAATTTTTTGTTGGAATTAACCAATATTTTAGAAATGCCATTACTGAAACGGACCAGAAATTTGGTCCGTCTGGGGCATACGTACTGGTAAACCATCGGTCTAGCGTCACACGGACCGTTCACGGTGCCGTGGCCCTAGACTTAAATTTTTTGGAGGTGAGATTTTCTGGACTAAGTGCCACAACACGGTCCGGTAAGCAGACCGTCTGGGGTCACATGGACCGTGACCCCATCCGTATACATGCCACACGGACCATGTGCCTCCGCACAGACCGTGTGGTGGACCGTTTTCCCCCACACCTCCCAAGTGTCAACCCATAGGAGGTCACACGGACCGTGTGGCTTCACACGGACCGTGTAGGTCCTTCTGTGGGACGGTACCTGGCAGATTTCTGGGCAAACCTGTGGGCCTCAAAGCGACGTCCTGATTCGGGGCCTTTCAATAATACTTGAATATAAAAGCATGTGTATCATAATTGAAATTATCCATGCATAATTTCATAATCATCAAGTCGCAATAAATAAAATCTCATTAAACTCATGTAAACCAAGTGAATTGAAGTTATTTCATCCATATTTCATAGTTTAAACATAGCCCATATCATTATTGTATCAACTGAAAAATAAATCATGAAAATTCTAATTGATCATATTTAACAATAGATGAATTAGATGAAAAATAGGTTAGGCTCCATGATTGAAAGGAGATCATGGATGAAGCTCACATTCCTTAGATTTACTTAATGATTTGAGGATGACTTTTGCTCGAACTGGAAGATTCCTTGAAGGACTCTTGGCTTGACCTTGAATGAGAGATTTGGGAGTGTGTTTGGTGGATGAATTTGAGAGACTAAGTGTTATGAGTTTAAGGGAATGTTCTGAATAGATCAGGAACTATTTATGAGGGTATAAAGGTCTATAAACATTCAATAGATGTGCGCTTAGGATCTCGAAAAAGACCAAAATAATTCTGCTTAATTGAAACCGCAAATATGCATATGTACACCACCATGGCACACACCACGGAAAATGATGTGCACCACAACCAGTAGTGAGCTCCATGGTGTGCATGCTTAGCCAAAATAAAGGAAGGCTAGGTGAGAGCTCCCCTTCACGGGACACACCATGGTCCATAGTGTGCACCATGAGCCGTGGTGTGGTCCATAGTTGGAAAAACTCCAAGGATTCTATTTGATAGCCCTAAAAAGGACCAAGGTGGCCTCCACTGCACCTTCATGGGGCATAGAGTGAACTTCCCTTCCATGGAGGATTCCTTGAAAGGCATCCTTAGTCAAAAAAAGCAGAAAATGTATTTCACAGCCTTGATTCAATCTTACGATGGTCGGGGCCTTTATATGAAATGAGTTTTGGTATGAAGGGAAAGCCTAGTCCATGATAGGTGTTCCTATATCAGATTTTTAAGCATACTGGTAAGATAGCCTATGAGTTGGATTTTCCTTCGGAGTGGGCAACAATGCATTAAGTGTTTTGTGTGTTTTTGTTTAGGAACTGTGTGGGTGAACCTAGCTCTGTTGTGCCTTTAGAACGTGTGGGTGTTAATGATAGTTTGACTTATGAAGAGGTTGTGATTGAAATTTTAAATTGAAAAGTCCAAAAATTGATAAATGAAGAAGTGGCATCCGTTAGAGTGTTATGGTGACCAAGAGTTTGAAAGTGCGATTTGAAAGGCAAAAGCAGACAAGATGAAGTGTTATCCAGATCTCTTATTCTTTGATTCAGCCTAAAGTACTTAGTTCATCATGGTCTACTTCTATGAGTTCTTGCATCTCAACTTTTCCATGTCATTTCATATGCATGCATGTTTATGAAATTAATTTTAAGCTATATTTCATGTATGTTTGAGAATCTCATGATTTTGTTATTTGATTTGAATAACTTCATTCATGTCAAATTGCTATATGTTCACTCTACTCTATTCATGCTAGACTCTATCCCGTTCAAGGACAAATATTCTCAAAGGGGAGATATTGTAATACCCTAAAAGTTGAAAGATTGAAAGAAGAAAAAATGTTGTCAGAAATGTTTTTGTGCAGTGACTTTGAGACCTATCTACGGGTCATAAATGGTTCTATGAGTCATAAAAGGGTGTCGTAGGTGGCATCTCAGACTTGAAATTTTTTTAGAAAGATTTAATAAACCATGAGAAGAAAGTATGGATCATAAATAAAATTATGGCTCGTGAAAGTTGATCGTAGAAAGGGGGTTTAAGATTTTTTTAAACTACAAGTTACATAACTTTTTTTATGAAAAGTAGCAGCATGAGTCACAAATAGCTATATGGGTTGTAATTGGAGATCCATGGAGCACCCCAAAATTTGGAGAATATTTTTACTTGAAGGTAGAATCTACAAGGGGACTTACAATTCGTAAGAGGAAACTCAAGCCATAAAATGATTCCAAGGAAAGTTGTTCAGATTACATAGTTGTATTATTTTTTTCTACAGACAAACGAGGCTGTCTGTAGATGAAGTATGACCCGTAGACTGAGGTCGTGGTCCCCATCTGACAATTTTTAATTAGGATATTTTGAACCTTTTCTACTCTCCTAACCCCTAAACTACATTGTTTTGTTCCTATAATTACTTTATAACTATTTTAATTCATCAATACTCACCCATTTCTAATTATTCTTTTATTATCATAGTTCTCTTCGAGGTTCTTCTTCTCTGAGGTTCTATTGTAAGTCAAGCTAAAGTTCTTCCACTTCATCTACAAATTCTCAAGTTTATTCAAGCAATTCAATCAAGGTATGAGGGTATTAATTCGAGGACTCCTTCTCTTTATGAAGTCCAAGGAATTCTCATCTTTTTCTATGAATTACAAGTATGAAAATTAGGGATTTCGTTCATTATGATTCGGATCTTATAAATTATTCTTTGTTTCATAATTTTAACTTGAATTTTGCATGAAGTGATATTAAACATGATTCAAATATTTTTCAATCATATTATCCTTGTTACGATCTAGAGTTCATGAAATTCATGATGGATTCCTTCAATTATGCTTCAATTGATCTTATTCTACATGATTGTGAATGATTTCACTTAAAATTCATGATTTCAAGTTGATTGCATGTGACCTCATACTTTTGCCCAAATTTTTATTACAAGTTATGATCATAAATTAACAAGATTTTCAAGAAAATTTTATGGCGAGTATGAATTAAAGTTTGTGATACTACTCAAGACAAGTATGAATTATTGTGAGTTTACTCACCAAATCATGAATTTATAATGGTGGAAGTTCTACACCTACATTACATGGATCACTATGGAAATACGCTATTCTATGATTAAGTTTATGAAAATGGGTTGGCACTTGTTTATAGTCCTCTCACATGTTAAGCTTTATGATCTATGAAAAGCATGATTTATGAAAAGTATTTCATGGTACTTTGACCAACCACTGAGTGGACATTAAGGTGGGAATTTGACTTTAGTGATTCCTTATCGCAATCTCTAGTCTCATATCTATGTGCTACTATAGAATTTAGTCTATTTAGACTTGCTAGTGGAACCTCATATAGCTTATGTTCATGATACTCACTTAACTAGATAGAGTTTACCTTGGCAAGTAGATCCTATTTTTTTTTTTTTTGGTGTATGGAGAAACTTCAAGCTTCCATGCAATAATTCGTATAGTCTTATTATCGGTTATGATTGTTATCCCACACGAGGTATGACTATCTATACCTATGCTCTTTAATGCTCTTCATTATGATTTTACTATGCCTTGGCCGTATTTATGATTTATTTATGCTTTAAAATAACTCTCTTAGCACTACTTACTTTGGTCAATTGTATATCACGATATTGTACATATTATATTGCTCACATACTTAATACATTTGAAGTAATATTGCATTCTTGCTTTTGCCTATATTATACTATAATGTAGGGTTTAATGATCATTCTCGTCCTCTTTGTGGCTAGTGCTATTCATGAAGTTGAAGTTGAAGTTGGTGAGTCCTCATGATCCAATAACATGATTTTCTTTTTACCTTTTCTATTACTCACTCTATTATTTTAGTTCATTGTAGACATCGGGTTAGCTAGAGCATGTCCTAATAGCTTATTTATGATCTACAAGCTTTTCAAACAAAATGTGTAAATAGTTTATGTTGTCTTCTTACCCTTGAGATTGTTAAACTTTGCATTAGTTAACCTTCGTATTTTGATATTTTAATACTTACCTTATGTATGTTTGATATGTTAGGAGAGTTGGTTGGAGTCATTTAGATCCCAACCGCCATGTCACTTATAAGGTACAGCTTGGACCGTGACAGGACTACATTGGCATATAATTCTATTCCTTCCCTTGATTCTTTTCTCACTTAGTATTTCTTCATGATTCGAAGGATATATATAGTGCATATTTCTCGAACTATGATGATATGGACTTCCTGGAGATTTATATGATCTCTATTGATCTTTGTGAATATTTCATGACTTCGCAAAATATTCAAAATTCCTCTTTAAGGGAATACCCTTAGTACAGGCATAAGCAAGAGTTTAGGGTAGAGTATCCTCTAAGAATTCTAACTTGAATTGAACATGTCTTCTGTAGGGTTTCATGGAATTTCAATGTCTTCAAATGCCCCCTACTTCAAAGTCTTATAAGTGTAGATTTGATGAAACTCAAAGATGAGGATTGAAGTACTCATTCTTCCACCTTTGCAATTTTGTCTCTTCAGCTATACAAATTTGGTTTGCACATAGAGAAGAGATGAAGGAATATTTGGTCCCATTAGGCATGCTAATTTTGCTATCTAAAAAATAGATGAACCGTAAATAAAATCTGAGCAACAAGAATATTATTTATAAAACAACATGGGTATAATTGGCGTCCTTCCTTGATTCTTCTCTTATAAGATTTTTTCATGATTCGAGTGCCATATATAGTGTGTTAGTTTTATGACCCATATATGTTAATTTCAATTAAGCTTCAATATGATCTTATTCTACATGCTTGTGAATGATTTCACTTAAAAATCATGATTTTAAGTTCACTGCATGTGACCTCATACTTTTACACAAATTTTTATTACAAGTTATGATCATAAATTAACAAGGTTTTCAAGAAAATTTTATGGCAAGTACGAATTAAAGTTTATGATGCTATTCAAGACAAGTATGAATTATTGTGTGTTTACTCACCAAATCATCAATATATAATGGTGGAAAGTCTACATCTACATTACATGGATCACTATGGAAATAAGCTATTCTATGATTAAGTTTATGAAAATGGGTTGGCAGTTGTTTATAGTCCTTTCACATGTTAAGCGTTATGATATATGACAAGCATGATTTATGACAAGTATTTCATGGTACTTTGACTTAGCACTGAGTGGACGTTGAGGTGGGAACTTGACTTAAGAGATTTTTTATTGCAATCTATAGTCCCATAACTACATGCTACTATAGAATTTAGTCTATTTAGACTTGCTAGTGGAACCTCATATAGCTTGTGTTTGTGATACTCACTTAGCTAGATAGAGTTTATCTTGGCAAGTAGATCCTCTTTTTCTGGTGTATGGAGAAAACTTCAATATTCCATGCAATAATTTGCATAGTCTTATTATCGGTTATGATTGTTATCCCACACATGGTATGACTATTTATACTTATGCTCTTCATTATGACTTACTATGCCTTGGCCCTATTCATGGTTTATTTATGCTTTAAAATGACTCTCTTAGCGTTGTTTACTTTGGTCAATTGTATATCACAATATTGTACATATTACATTGCTCACATACTTAATATATTTAAAGTACTATTGCATACTTGCTTTTGCCTATATTATACTATAATATTGGGTCTAATGATCATTCTCATCCTCCTTGTGGCTAGTGATATTCATGAAGTTGAAGTTGGGTCCTTATGATTTGAGAACATGATTTTGTTTTTGCTATTGATCGCTCTATCATTTTAGTTCATTGTAGACATCGGGTTAGCTAAAGCATGTCCTAATAGCTTATCTATGATCTACAATCTTTTCAAACAAAATGTATAAATAGTTTATGTTGTCTTCCTACCCTTGAGATTGTTAAACTTTGCGTTAGTTAACTTTCGTATTTTGATATTTTTATACTTACCTTATGTATGTTTGATATGCTAAGAGAGTTGGTTGGAGTCATTAATTCCAATTGCCATGTCACTTCTAGGGTACGGCTTGGATCGTGACAGGACTGCATTGGCATACAATTTTATTCCTTCCCTTGATTCTTTTCTCTCTTAATATTTCTCTATGATTCAAAGGATATATGGTGCCTATTTCTTAAACTATGATGATATGAACCTCCTGGAGATTTATCTGATCTGTATTGATCTTTGTGAATATTTAATGACTTCCCAAAATATTCAAAATACCTCTTTAAGGGAATACCCTTAGTATATGCATAAGCTAGACTTTAGGGTAGAGTATCCTCCAAGAATCCTAACTTTAATCGAACATGTCTTTTGTAGGGTTCCATAGAATTTCAATGTCTGCAAATAGCCCCTACTCCAAAGGCTTATGAAGTGTAGACTTGATGAAACTCAAAGATGAGGCTTGAAGTACTCATTCTTCTACCTTTGCAATTTTGTTTCTTCAGATGGACAAATTTGATTTGCACATAGAGAAGAGATGAAGGCGAACTTTGTCCCATTAGGCATGCCAACTTTTCTATCTAAAAAATCGATGAACCGTAAATAAAATTTGAGAAACAAGAATATTATTTATAAAACAATAAAGGTATAATTCGGTTTCTTCCTTGATTCTTCTCTTATAAGATTTTTTTCATGATTCGAGTGTCATATAGTGTGTTAGTTTAATGACCCACGTATGTTAATTTTATGGCTCATATTAATGTTAATCTTGATTTAATATTTAATTGCTAATTAAATTCAAATGGATAATGTTTGGGGAAGTTATTAAATTGTCCACTACTCATGTTGGTGGAAGTTACGATAACTTCCCACCACTCTGATCTTACCTTCCCACCACCACCCACTACCGATGTTAGTGGGAAGTTTTGGGTATGTTAGCGGGAAGTTATGGGGTGATAATGGGGAGTTAAGGGCATGATAGTGGGATGTTATGATGGTTTATATTATGGTTATAACTTCTCTTACTCATAATGTCTGGGAAAGTGAAACTAAAGTAACTGGTCCTCTCTCTGCCTATAAATACCGAAGAATATTGCACAATATATCAACAGTCATTCCGAAAGAAATCAGTGTAAGGTAAAGAGAGGTATTAACTAATATCTTGTTAAGAACAAGAGAAAGACTTCCTCTCAAGTGATCAAGTCAAGATCTCATGTCCGATTATGGTATGTTTTCTTGACTAAACTAATGTGTTAAGAAGATTTATGTGAAAATCATATAGTTCTACGATCTTGACTTCATGATAGGATTACATATTAGATTGTTTATGATTGACAATCTGAATTACTGTAAATCCTTACATATGATATCAGAGCATGGTTCATGAACTAGTATTTTTCATTCAGATTTTATGTTTTCTTCAACTTTATGAATCCTATTTATGAAATTCTAGGAATCATAATTATTGTTAGTTACGGATGCGTAAAAGTTTTAATACTTCTGTTATGTTAACTTGGAATTATATGTGAGATTAGTTAATCACCAAAGTGGTCTAATCTCTGAATGATTAATTCTAATTAATGATTAACTTAAATTCAATTATTTATTATTTTTATGCTTATAACCGATATAATTCATATGGATAAATTGAAGTTTTTTGTTATAAGACATTTATGGATCACCAAAGGTTGATTGTTTGTTCATATAACCATTAACATGAACGTGATAATTTAGATATATTGTTAATGATATTTATTTATTTAAAGATAATGAATATTATTAATTGATATGTCAAATTACCAAATAAGGTCAAAATTTATACTTAAGCATCATTATGTGTAAAGTTGTATTTTGATGTTTGCTCAAAGGAGGACTTAAATATACATTTAAGAGTGTATAAACCATCTCTGAATTTGATAGTATAACTCAAAGCATTACTTATGAGCATAATGTATTAGCAGCATTTGTTGTTCATTCGCATTCTGCCTCTATTACGACCTTTAACGGACTTAACTTCTCAGACTAGTGCGAACAGATCAAATTGCATCTTGGAGTTTGAGGTCTGGATGTTGCACTTTACACTGAGAAATCAACTGCTAATACTGAAATTAGCAGTGTTAAGGAAAGATCCCATTATAATACTAGGATCGGTCTAACATATTAGGCCTAATGTTCATGTGAATGAATATAGCGGGCAATATTAAGACTATTCTTCCCAAGACTGAAAATGCAAGAGAATTTTTGAAATTTGTGGAAGAATCCTCCCAAACTGATGATAAGTCTTTTGTCGGGACACTAATGGGTACTTTAACCACCATGAAGTTGGATGGTTCATGTACAATGGATGAGCATGTCATTGAAATGACAAACACAGTAGCAAGACTTAAGTCATCGGAGATGGAAGTGGAACAAAATTTTCTTGTATAATTTATCATCAACTCATTATCGTCTGAGTATGGCCCATTCCAAATGAACTATAATACCATGAAAGACAAATGGAATATGCATCCGAATCTTGATAATCTGTTTGCCGAATGAATCACTATGAACTTTGCATCATAATATTGGTAACGAACAAAGTTTGGTGAACGACAATATGCTTACTTGTGGCATAAACGTTTAGTTCACATATCCAAAGAAAGACTGGAAAGATTAATTAAGAATGAATCCTTCCAGATTTGGATTTTACTAACCTTAACATTTGTGTGGCTTGTATTAGAGGAAAACAAACAAAACATACAAAGAAAGGAGCCACAAAAAGATCACATCTTCTTCAAATTATACACACTGATATATGTGGTCCTTTTGAAATTTCATCTTTAAGTAAGAAAAAAATACTTTATCACATTTATTGATTATTTTTCACGTTATGGATATGTCTATTTGTTGCATGAAAAATCTCAAGTGATTAATCCCTTAGAGGTATTTATTACTGAGGTTAAAAGACAACTAGATAGAAAAGTGAAAATAATTAGATCAGATAGAGGTGATGAGTTTTATGGAAGATATGATGAAGCTAGACAACACCCTGGTCCATTTGCTAAATTCCTTGAAAAGCATGTCATATGTGCTCAATACACAATGCAAGGAATACCACAACAAAATGGTGTGGCAGAAAGACGTAATCGTACATTAATGGATATGGTTAGGAGTATGTTGAGTAATTCATCTCTACCTCTTTCTTTGCGGATGTATGCTTTAAAGATATTCTTTTACTTACTAAAAATGGTTCCTGGTAAAGCAGTTCCAAAGATAACGTTTGAACTGTACCTGCATGTTTGGGGTTGCCCGACAGAAATTAGAATTTATAATCCACAAGAAAAGAAACTGGATTTAAGAACAACAAGTGGTTTCTTCATTGGTTATCCAGAAAAATCAAAAGGGTATAGATTTTACTGTCCTAATCATAGTACGAGAATTGTTGAAATTAAAAATGCTAGTTTCATTGAGAATGGTGAAGTTAGTGGGAGTCAGACACCACGTAATGTGGAAATTAAAGAAGTTGAGGTTCAAATTTCTCAACCTTATACTTCTTCTAAAGTTGTTGTTTCTCAAGTTGTTGTACAATCTAATAGTCAACAATAACAACAAATAGATGCTCCTACTAATCATGATGAAGTTATAATTAATGAACAGGTCGTAGATGAACCACAAGAAGTAGCATTAAGAATATCCCAAAGATAGAAGAGATCTGCTAATTCTGATGATTATTTGGTATATCTGCATGAGTCAGAAATCGACTTAGTAATTAATAATGATCCAGTCTCATTTTCATAAGCTATTGAAAGTGAAAATTCTGATAAATGGATAAAAGACACGAAAGATGAGTTGAAGTCTATGGAAGATAATGATGTTTGAGACCTTCTTAAATTACCTACAGGTTGCAAAAGAGTTGGGTATAAATGGGTCTTTAAGACCAAATGAGACTCAACTGGCAGCTTTGAACGTCACAAGGCCAAACTTGTTGCCAAAGGTTTCGCTCAGAAAGATGGCATCGATTATAAGGAGACTTTTTCACCTGTCTCTAGAAAAGATTCCCTCAGAAATATAATAACTTTAGTAGCTCATTATGACTTGGAGCTACATCAAATGGATGTGAAAACAGTCTTTTTGAATCGTAATTTGGAGAAAGAAGTTTATATGAATCAACCTGAAGGGTTTTTCGTCAAAGGAAAGGAACACATGGTGTGTAAATTTAAGAAGTCAATATATGGACCTAAACATGCTTCCAGACAATGCTATCTTATGTTTAAATAAACTATTGTCACCTTTGAATTTAAGGGAAACAGTGCTGATCGGTATATATATCTAAAGGTCCGTGGAAGTAAGTTCATTATGTTAGTTCTATATGTTGATGAAATCTTGCTTGCTACTAATGATCTTGGTTTGTTGCAGAATACCAAGAAATATCTCTCTAACAACTTTGAAATGAAAGATATGGGAGAGGCATCCTATGTGATTAGGAAAGAAATATTTCGGAATAGATCACAAGGATTGTTGGGATTGTCTCAGAAAGCCTATATTAATAAAGTGTTTGAGAGATTTAAAATGGAGAAATACTCTTCCAATCCTGTTCCAATTTAGAAAGGAGATAAATTCAGTCTTAATCAATATCCAAAGAATGAATTGGAACGTAAGAAAATGAATGATATTCCTTATGCATCAATCGTTGGGAGCCTATTATATGCCTAGACATGTACTAGATCAGACATAAGTTTTGTTGTTGTGATGCTGGGGCGTTATCAAAGTAATCCAGGAATGGATCACTGGAAGGCTGCAAAGAAAGTGTTATGATACTTTCAAGGAACAAAAGATCATATGCTCACTTATAGAAGATCTGATCATCTTAACGTGGTTGGATATTCAGATTCAGATCATGCTGGTTATGTGGATACAAGAAAATCCACATTTGGATATTTGTTCCTATTAGCTGGAGGAGTGATTTCATGGAAGAGTGTGAAGCACTCTGTTATAGTTGCATCCATTATGGAAGTTGAGTTTGTGGCATGCTTTGAGGCCACAATTCAGCTAATTGGCTGCATAACTTTATTTTAGGACTTGGACTAGATCACAGTATTTCCAAACCGCTGAAACTTTATTGTGATAATACTGCAGTAGTCTTTTTCTCTAAAAATGATAAGTATTCAAAGGTGTTAAACATATGAATTGAGATACTTTTCAATTAAGGAAGAAGTTGTCACGCCCTAAGTCCCATTAAGGCGGACTGGCTCCCATTGCCGACAAGGCTCGGGAGAACCAACATATAACTATGCACCTGCTATGAACATTTAAGAGGTTTCCATATTCAATATGCTGTCAAAAGAAAGTAAACTATATTAACAAGCCAAAAGTAAATGCATAAGACTAGGCCGTTGGAGCCACGATTTCTATAGTATGCTACTTGACCACACTTTAATTTACATATTCTACAAAGCCCCTAGGTAAGGAGCAATATCCATATGGGTCGGGACAGGCCCGCCTCATGACCAACTATACAATACAAAATACAAGTTCTAAACACACAAGCCCCAAAGCAACCTCGAGCTTAGTAATAGCAGCTGGAAAGTCCTATACTCTAACTGGGGAGATCTAGTAACTCATGTACCTGCAGCATGAAATGCAGGTCCCCCATAAGGGACGTTAGTATGAGATAATGTACTGAATATGCAAAGCAGGAAATACTGTATATGAAATAAAAACTCAAATGATATCACACACTGGTGTGTAAGGATGAAAAGACCACCTTTAGTCATACTGTGGAATCATGTACTTTATGTCTTTTTATTACTTTACCTTTCTTTACTGTATAATCTGTGCACTATATATCGTGTAAATGACCAACTGATCAGTGGTAAATCAATAACGGGATCGACCCATGCTAGGCTTTCCTTTCACCCCTGGGATACCCCCGTAATATGGGATCGACCCATGCTGGGTGATTTTCCACCCCTGGGATACCACCCATTAATAAGCAACTGTGAGTTATCTTTTGTTTACTTTACAGATGATTCTTTTGGTGGTCATAACATTTAGAACTGTAGGAATATAGACATGTGACATATAAACAACCATACAAGATAATACCACAATAAAAAGAGAGACGCACAACTAATGAACCGTATAGGAGATTAAACAACACATGGACTTTGTTTGGTAAATAGGAGCTCATGTATATTTGGTATCCAAGTGCGTCTCCAGGTTTGACAATGGCTATGTATGGGAACATATGAACGTGGTAAAGAGTGGAGACACAATTATTAGTGATGTCGTAGTTCGTAAGGGCCCTTTATGTACTAAGGACGGACGTAGATTTCATGCCAAGTAATAGGAAATCAAGTAGCCTTACATACCTCGCTGTACTATGTCGTTATTACCTCGGAGTAGTATCCTTTTCCTCAAAACACTTATCTACAATATAATAGGTGATAAAACTAGTATTAGCAACTAATAAACACATCTTGGTAATCCAATTTCACCAAAAAAATAATATCCGGGCAGCAAGCTCGGAATTAGCAACCAAAGAGTATTCACTCAACATTTCCACTCCTAATCGTATTTTCTAATACATGTTCTCATATATGTGTCTTATCCATCTTGTTTCAGTCCCATAACAGTGTTACAACAGCTCATAAAGTACAACATACAACAATTCTACACAATACGCAAGTAGGCAACGTAACATTACATCCTTTCGCTACATTTCGGCGTCAACAATTCCAAATTTGTTTCAACCTCAACCAAACTGTCCTCAACATATCTACACCCAAATACAGTCCTAAAACAGTACAAAAACAGTCCCCCATGTGGATGGAAAACATGAGACAACCATTCCCAATATTCAGTCCACAAATTCCTACTAAGGGCGCAATTTAGGTATCATATAAGAACTCAATTTCGCGGAAGGTAAAAATGGTGCAGCAGCCTTCTTACACCACTACAGAACAAAACCTTGTTAAAAAATACATATTACTTCATAATCCAATCAACCAAAAAGAGAAAAGCCTCTTAATTAACAAGAAAAGTGGACAACAATCTTTGGAACACATGCTGTCCCAAATTCCTGCACAAGTACAACCAGCATACTCTTCATGTTTCTCATGGAAAAATTACACAAAACCATAGGTATTTTTACTTACCTTAACCGTCAAGGATTAGGTTCTCTTCAAGAACCCTAGAGGTGTGCCTCGGCTGCTTCAGAAAATGAAGAGAGAGCAAGAAGAAACTTGGAGAGAAATCTGATTTATTTTGGCTTGAGAAAATGACTAAAAGTTGCTGGTTTTTGCTCCCTTTTATAGGGCCACTTTTGGCCGACGATCTTTTGGATTTCCAGCATTACTTTATTAAGGTTATGATGCAGCAACTTGGCCTTTTCACTTGGGCCTTATTGGGCTTCAATTGGATGGGCTTTGCTGCAAATTTGCCTCCTTTATACCCACTTAGTTTGGGCCCTAGTTGTGAATTGGGTTGTGAATGTGATTTGGCCCTTTTCCTATTCATCTTGGGCTGCAAATGTTGTCCTTTTATTATGATAAACTATGGGCCCAAATGCCATCCTTAACTCGGGGTTCATTCGTTGTCGGACTTGAACAAATTCGGTGTTGGGCCTTGTCTCCGTTTACCTAGCCTATTTAAGCTAAGCACGTAGGTGACTCACCTGCTAGCTTCCAAAGTCCCACAAGCACCTCACTTATTTCACTTCATTTAAGGTCACACTCTCCTTAACTTGACTTAAAAATTATATACACTCGGTCATCTTCAGTGTTAGACATACATATACCCCTTTAATCTAAAATTCACGCACTTTTAAAATGTGTGCGGATTTGACCCCGCCATATCATGTGTCATCTACGTTGGACTAGTACATGTGAGATGTGGGGTGTTACATCCTCCCCTCCTTAGGAACATTTTTCCCCGAATGTAAGCATAATTGAACAGGTTAAACAAGTTCGAACTTTCGTGTAAACAGACTTTTGAAAACATAATAAGAATTCATATTCACGTACCTACTAATCCTTCCACTCTATATCTTGGACTTCCTCTTTAGCTTCAAATAAATAAGGGTATTTAGACCTCATTGCTTCCTCAGCCTCCCACGTTATCTCTTCTACCTCCTGGTTCCTCCAAAACACTTTTACTGAAGGTATTTTTTTATTCCTTAGCTTTCTAACTTGGCGATCTAGGATAGCAATAGGTACCTCTTCATAGGTGAGATCTTCCAAAACCTGCATATCTTCAATAGGAGTAATACGAGATGGGTCACCTATGCATTTTCGAAGCATTGAGACATGAAAAATTGGATGAACCATTGAAAGCTCCTGGGGTAGCTCTAATTCATATGCAACCTGTCCAAACCTTTTAATAATCTTATATGGCCCTATGTAACGTGGGCTTAGTTTCCTTTCTTACTAAATCTCATAATACCTTTCATTGGGGACACCTTTAAGAATACCCAATCTCTTACTGAGAATTCCAGTCCTCTTCTTCTAGAATCCGTATATGATTTGTGACGACTTTGGGCTGTTTCTAGCCGTTGTCGTATTACCTTGACATTTCCATGGCTTGTTGGACTAGATCTGGACCAAGCAAGGTGGTTTAACCTACTTCAAACCATCCTATTGGTGATCTACATTTCCTTCCATACAAAGCTTCATACGGTGCCATCTTGATGCTTGAATGGTAGCTATTATTATAGGCAAATTCAATAAGTGGCAAATTATCCACCCAACTACCTTTGAAGTCCAATGCACAAGCCTGCAACATATCTTCAAGTGTTTGAATGGTGTGTTCTGCTTGACCATCTGTCTACGGGTGGAAAGTTGTGCTTAAATTCACTTGTGTCCCTAAGCTCCTTTGGAAGGATTTCCAAAACTTTGCGGTGAATTGAGCTCCCCGATCAGATATAATTAAGACTGGGACCCCATGTAGCCTAACTATCTCTTTGAGGTATAGCTTTGCATACTCTTCAGCTGTATAATCACTCCTAACCGGCAAGAAGTGTGCTGACTTTGTAAGTCTATCAACTATCATCCATATGGAGTCAAACTTCTGAAATGAGCGAGGCAACCCAGTAACAAAATCCATATTAATCATATCCCAGTTCCACGTTGGAAGCTCTATGCATTGCATATAACCTCCCAGCTTTTGGTGCTCTACTTTAACTTGTTGGCAATTTGTACAGTGAGCCACAAATTTTGCAAGGTCCTTTTTCATGCCTTCCCACAAAAACATTCCCTTTAGGTCATGATACATCTTAGTTGATCCGGGATGGATAGAATATCTTGAATGATGGGCTTCTTCCATTATCCTCCTTCTTAATCCATTTATTCTAGGAACACATAATCTATTTTGACAATAAAGTACTCCATTTTGGGTAAGTTCAAAGCCCTTCATCGTGCCTTGACTCACCTTCTTCTTAAGTCGTCGTAGAACAGGATCTTTGAACTATTTTTCTCTTACCTCTATTACCAATGAAGACTCCGCCGTATTATGCACAACAACCCCTTCTTTTGGAGTTTTAATGAGGCAAACTCCCAAATTGGCTAGTTGACGTAGATCCTTAGCCACTCCTTGACGTACCATGGGCTGCTCACCAATATTCATAATTGCCTTACGACTCAGAGCATCGGCTACCACATTTGCTTTCCCTGGATGGTATAGTATATCAACATCGCAATCCTTTATTAGCTCCAGCCACCTCCGCTGCCCTAAATTTAGGTCTTTCTGTTTAAATATGTACTGTAGGCTCTTATGCTCAGTATATATGTCAACGTGAACTCCATACAAATAATGGCGCCATATTTTCAAGGCAAACACAACAGCTGCTAGCTCAAGGTCATGTGTTGGGTAGTTTCTCTCATGTGGCCGCAGTTGTCTCGAGGCATAAGCAATTACCCTACCATGTTTTGTCAGTACACACCCTAAGACAACCCCCAAAGCATCACAATACACCACATACCCCTCTGTGCCTTCTGGAAGCACTAATACAGGTGCAGAAGTTAGCCTGCTTTTCAACACTTGGAAGCTCCTTTCACATGCATCATTCCATTGAAATTTGGTCGCCTTAGGTGTCAACTTTGTTAAAGGTGAAGAAATAGAAGAAAAACCTTCAACAAATCTTCTGTAATAACCTGCTAACCCTAAGAAGCTTCGAACTTTCATGGGTGTTGTTGGCCTTGGCCAGTCTTTCAACGCCTCGATCTTTTGTGAATCAACCCTTATTCCTTCATCAGATACAATATGACCCAAGAATTCCACAGATTTCAACCAAAATTCACATTTGGAAAACTTGGCATACAATTGTCGATCACGAAGAACTTGTAATACTTGTCATAGGTGATTTGCATAGTCCTCTTCTGATCTTGAATACACCAAAATGTCATTTATAAATACTATCACAAATACATCCAAGAATGGCTTGAATACCCTGTTCATTAAGTTCATAAAAACTGCTGGTGCATTTGTCAGCCCAAATGACATAACAAGAAATTCAAAGTGACTATAGCGTGTCCTAAAGGCTGTCTTAGGTATATCTTTCTCCTTCACCCTCACTTGGTGATAACCTGACCTTAAATCAATTTTAGAAAAGCATTTGGCACCCTGTAACTAATCAAATAAATCATCAATCCTGGGGAGGGGGTATTTGTTTTTAATTGTCACCCTGTTCAATTGCTGATAGTCAATACACATTCTCAAGGTGTCATCCTTTTTACGTACAAATAACACTGGTGCACCCCAAGGGGACACACTAGGTCTTATAAAACCCTTCTCTAGCAAATCTTTTAATTGCTCCTTTAATTCACGTAATTCTGCCGGGGCCATTATATATGGAGGGATAGAAATAGGTTGAATGCCTGGAAGTAAGTCAATGCCAAAATCTATTTCTCGTTCTGGAGGTAAGCCTGGAAGCTCTTCGGGAAATACATCAACAAATTCATTTACTACGGGAACAGATTGAAGAGTTGGTGATTCTGCTTGCATATCCCTTACTCTAACTAGATGGCATATATACCCCTTTGACATCATCTTCCTTGCCTTAAAATAGGAGATAAACTTACCCTTTGGTGCCCCAACATTACCTTCCCATTCAAGGACCGCCTCATTTGGAAAGTGGAAATACACTCTCTTAGTTCGGCAATCCACAATAGCATAGCAAGAAGCTAACTAATCCATACCCATTATAACATCAAATTCCACCATATCTAACTCAACAAGGTCATCCAATGTGTCACGGTCACAAATGGTTACTACACAGTTATAATAGACCCTTCTAGTTATAATAGATTCACCGGTTGGTGTAGACACTTCAAATGGCTTGTTCAATAATTTAGGTGTTTTTTTAAGCTTCCCAGCCACTAGTGGAGTGATATATGATAATGTAGAACCAGGGTCAATTAATGCATACACATTATGTGAAAAGATGGACAATGTACCTGTGACTACATCGGGTGAAGCTTCTAAATTTTGCCGACTCCCCAGAGCATAGGTGCGATTCTGGGCTCCGCTGGAGCTAGCTGCCCCTATACTACCTCTACCACGGCCTGTAGGTGTTTGCTGACCCCTACCTAATGGAGGAAAACAGATGATGATGATGCAACAGCTGACCCAGTGTGCTATATCACCTATACATCTTCTTGGGCAATCTCTCATCATATGCCCTGGTACAGCATACCAATAACAAGAATTTGTCCCAACACGACATGTACCTAAATGACTCCTCCCACATTATTTGCAAGGCTGCCTAGGAGGAATCTGCTGGCTGGCCGAATATCCTGTTGTTCGTGCACCTTGTCCCTCACTTCTTTGATTAAACTGATTACCATTACCTCTGAAGTTGCGGTGGAGTACTGACTGCAGAGTAGGAGGATGATGGTCTAGGTGGTTTATTAGGAAATCGGGGCCTAAACTCACCTTGGGACGGTACAAACTGCCTTGTAGATCTAGCCCTCTTGGACTGCACTCTTTCTAACTCTTGTGTCCTTCTTCTTTGCCTCTGATCCTCTAGTTTTTATGCAAATGCTTGCATCCTCGCTATATCCATGTCTTTATTCAAAGAAGCAATGGTGCAGTCTCTGACCAGATACGAATCCAACCTATCCACATATCGATGAACTCTATCTGCCATAGTAGCAACTACATTAGGAGCATACCTGGCCAAGGAGTTAAACTGGAGAATATACTCCCTCACGCTCAAACCTTCTAGGTGGAGATTCAAAAACTGATCTGCCCGGGCCTCTCGGATCTCGTATGGCAAGTAATGGTCAAGAAATGCCTCTTTGAACTCATTCCAAGTAGTTGGAGGTGCATCTATACCCTTAAATTGCTTCCAAGCTTCATACCACAATATAGCCACACCCTTCAATCTATATGCTGCCAGTTTCACAGCTTCTGTGCCGCTTATGTGCATAACATCTAAAGTGCGTTGGATCTGATCGATGAAGTCTTGTGGATCTTCATTAGGATCTGACCCGGTAAAAGATGGGGGGGTCCAAATTAAGGAAGTCACGTATCCTCGTGCTAGCTTCCCTATCTGCACCACCTGCACCTATAGCTGGACTTTCTTGTCTTTGACTCTGGCCAGCGACTATTCGAGTCAATAATTGGACAGCATTTCTCAGATTCTGCACGGTAGCATCGGTAGGTGGTTCTGGGGGAGTTTCACTACTTCCTGGCTCATCAGGAGCTGGAGGAGTTGGAGATGTTTGTGATAGAGACTCATCTGGGGCCTTATTTCGTCGTCTCACCCGACTGGGTACACCAACTACCACTTCCACTTCCTTTCCTTTGCCTTTGCTTTTCCTTGTTTCAGGCATACTTGTTGTACAAAATGATTTAGAGGTTAGAAATAATCAACCTACAACACTTGGCTCTATGGAATGATCTAAAGAATGAAAAGAAAGTGACAACTCCTAAATGCCACGTAGCCTCTTGCTTATAAATGTGGTGCACAACACACCCATAAACAAGACTCTACATAGACACGGCTTTGTAGACTCCCTAGGACAACCCGCTCTGATACCACTTCTGTCACGCCCGAAGTCCCATTAAGGCGGACTGGCACCCGTTGCCGACAAAGCTCGGGAGAACTAACATATAACTATGCACCTGCTATGAACATTTAAGAGGTTTTCATATTCAATATGCTGTCAAAAGAAAGTAAACTATATTAACAATCCAAAAGTAAATGCATAAGACTAGGCCGTTGGAGCCACGATGTCTATAGTATGGTACTTGACCACACTTTAATTTACATAGTCTACAAATCCTCTAGGTAAAGAGCAATATCCATATGGGTTGGGACAGGCCCCGCCTCATGACCAACTATACAATACAAAATACAAGTTCTAATCACACAATCCCCGAAGCAACCTGGAGCTTAGTAATAGCAGCTGGAAAGTCATATACTCTTACTGGGGAGATCTAATAACTCCTGTACCTGCAGCATGAAATGCAGGTCCCCCATAAGGGACGTCAGTACGAGATAATGTACTGAATAAGTAAGGTAGGAAATACTGTATATGAAATAAAAACTCAAATGATATAACACTGGTGTGTAAGGATGAAAAGACCACCTTTAGTCATACTGTGGAATCATGTACTTTATGTCTTTTTATTACTTTATCTTTCTTTACTGTATAATCTGTGCATAATATAACATGTAAATGATCAGCTGATCAATGGTAAATAATTAACGGGATCGACCCATGCTAGGCTTTCCTTTCACCCCTGGGATACCCCCCGTAATATGGGATCAAACCATGCTAGGTGATTCTTCCACCCCTGGGATACCACCCATTAATAAGCAACTGTGAGTTATCTTTTATTTACTTTCCAGATGATTCTTTTGGTGGTCATAACCTTTAACTGTGGGAATATAGACATGTGGCATATAAACAACCATACAAGATAATACCACAATGAAAAGAGAGACACACAACTAATGAACCATATAGGAGATTAAACAACACATGGACTTTGTTTGGTAAATAGGAACTCATGTATATTCTGTATCCAAGTACGTATGCAGGTTTGACAATGGCTATGTATGGGAACATATGAACGTGATAAAGAGTGGAGACACAATTATTAGTGATGTCGTAGTTGGTAAGGGTCCTTTATGTACCAAGGACGGACGTAGATTTCATGCCAAGTAATAGAAAATCAAGTAGCCTTACATACCTCGCTGTACTATGTCGTTATTACCTTGGAGTAGTATCCTTTTCCTCCAAACACTTATCTACAATATAGTAGGTGATAAAACTAGTATTAGCAACTAATAAACACATCTTGGTAATCCAATTTCACCCAAAAATAATATCCGGGCAGCAAGCTCGGAATTAGCAACCAAAGAGTATTCACTCAACATTTCCACTCCTAATCGTATTTTCTAATACATGTTCTCATATACGTGTCTTATCCAGCTTGTTTTAGTCCCATAACAGTGTTACAATAGCTCATGAAGTACAACATACAACAATTCTACACAACACACAAGTAGGCAACGTAACATTACATCCTTTCGCTACATTTCGGCGTCAACAATTCCAAATCTGTTTCAACCTCAACCAAACTGTCCTCAACATATTTACACACAAATACAGTCCTAAAACAGTACAAAAATAGTCCCCCATGTGGATGGAAAATATGAGACAACCATTCCCAATATTCAGTCTACAAATTCCTACTAAGGGCGCAATTTAGGTATCACATAAGAACTCATTTTCGTGGAAGTTAAAAATGGTGCAGCAGCCTTCTTACACCACTACAGAACCAAACCTTGTTAAAAACATACATATTACTTCATAATCCAGCCAACCAACAAGAGAAAAGCCTCTTAATTAACAAGAAAAATGGACAACAATCTTTGGAACACATGCTGTCCCAAATTCCTGCACAAGTACAACCAGCATACTTTCCATGTTTCTCATGGAAAAATTACACCAAACCATAGGTATTTTTACTTACCTTAAGGATTAGGTTCTCTTCAAGAACCCTAGAGGTGTGCCTTGGCTGCTTTAGAAAATGAAGAGAGAGCAAGAAGAAACTTGGAGAGAAATCCGATTTTTTTGGCTTGAGAAAATGACTAAAAGTTGCTAGTTTTTGCTCCCTTTTAAAGGGCCACTTTTTGCCAACTTTCTTTTTGATTTCCAGCATTACTTTATTAAGGTTATGATGCAGCAACTTGGCTTTTTCACGTGGGCCTTGTTGGGCTTCAATTGGATGGGCTTTGCTGCAAATTTTTCTCCTTTATACCCACTTAGTTTGGGTCCTAGTTGTGAATTGGGTTGTAAATGTAATTTGGCCCTTTTCCTATTCATCTTGGGTTGCAAATATTGTCCTTTTATGATGCTAAACTATGGGCCCAAATGACATCCTTTAACTCGGGGTTCATTCGTTGTCGAACTTGAACAAACTCGGTGTTGGGCCTTGTCTCCGTTTACCTAGCCTATTTAAGCTAAGCACGTAGGTGACTCACCTGCTAGCTTCCTAAGTCCCACAAGCACCTCACTTATTTCACTTCATTTAAGGTCACACTCTCCTTAACTTGACTTAAAAATTATATACACTCGGTCATCTTCAACGTTAGACGTACATATACCCCTTTAATCTAAAATTCACGCACTTTTAAAATATGTGCGGATTTGACCCCGCCATATCATGTGTCATCTGTGTTGGACTAGTACATGTAAGATGTGGGGTGTAACAGAAATTCAGAAACATAATGTCAATTGAATATATGAGCACCAAACTTATTATTGTGGATCCTTTGATGAAAGGATTACCACCCAAAACATTTGTTTAACATGTTGAAAGAATGGTTCTTATGGATAGCAATGAATGACTTTTTGTAAAGATCTTATTATGTTTATGCAATTAACACTTTGAGCTCAACTATACATGTTTCTGTTATCATTACCTGTTTTCTCTCATATACATTATGTTGAGAATGATGTTGACAGGTTTTAGTTTAGATAAAGAGATTCTAAACATTATCATTGGACCATTATGGCTTTAAAGGTTGTGCTGAATAATATACTAATATTATAGTACATGGAAGGAATTATGCCAAATAAAAGATATATGACCGCCATGAATCGTATTAGTTGACTTATTCAAAACGACAGATGATGTTGACTTTAGTAATGTGCACATAGTACTTGAAATATTTATTAAACCATTAAGTTATTGATGTTATGTGTGCCAAGTGGGGGAATGTTAGTTTTATGACCCACATATGTTAATTTTATGACTCATGTTAATATTAATCTTGGTTTAATATTTAATTACTAACTAAGTTCAAATGGATAATGTTTGGGGAAGTTATTAAACCGTCCACTACTCATATTGATAGATGTTACTGTAACTTCCCATCACCATCCATTATGATTGTTGGAAGTTACTATAACTTCCACCACTCTGATCCTAACTTCCCACCACCACCCACTACCTATGCGAGTGGGAAGTCGTGGGGGTGATAATGGGGAGTTAACGACATGATAGTGGGAAGTTATGACGGTCTATATTATTGTTATAACTTTCCTTACCCATGATGATGGAAAGTGGGACTAAAGTAACTGGTCCTCTCTCTGCCTATAAATACTGAAGAATACTACACTTTCCATCAACAATCATCCTAAAAGAAGTCAGTATAAGGTAAAGAGAGAGAAAAACTTATATCTTGTCAAGAACAAGAAAAAGCTTCGCGCAAGTGATCAAGTCAAGATGTCATGGCCGATTCTGGTATGTTTTCTTAACTAAACTAATATGTTAAGAAGATTTATGTGAAAATCATATAGTTTTACGATCTTGGATTCATGATAGGATTACATGTTAGATTGTTTATGTTTAATAATCTGAATTACGCTAAATCCTTACATAGTGATGTATTTTAAGAACTAGGATGATCAACTTCCTTGAAATTTATTTGATCTCAATTGATATTTGTGAATATTCCTTGAATTTGTGTAATATTTGAGATGCCTTTTTACAGCACTATAATACCCTTTTGTATGGACATAATTAAGGGTTTAGGATAGAGTGGCCTCCAAGAATCCTAACTAAAATTTAACACATCTTGTGGAGTCCCGCAAATTTTGAATGTTTATGGACGGATTGCACTGGTTTTCATTAAAAGAAATAATTTTATAAATTATAATTCTTACGCGATAAAAAAACTATGGACATTCATCAGTTTTCTATTAATTTTTTTTTAAAAAATAAACCGAGGATATTTTTTGACCGATCCTATTTGTCGATTTTGGAATTCTTTTTTAGCAGCGTTAAAGACCACAAAATTTGATCCCAATCAAACTCTTCCCATCGCTTTTACTGTTGCCCAAGCCTCTTCTCCTATCCCGGTATAAAAACGGGAAGCAAGAAGGAAAGTGCCTAAAACTTGTATTTGGGACATTTATTTCAGCCCTGTCAGTTGTTTTTATCTATTCAATTAAGTTTGTTATATTGCAAAGAGAGAGCTCATCTAAATTCTAATTTTATGTAATGTGTAGGTACTGTTACATAAAATTATTTATACTATCACGTGCAATTGCATATGCATTTGGATGCATTAGTACTATTAACCAAATTTACTTGTGGCTAATTAATGAATGCATTTTCCAGGTGCTAAAAACATAACAATACCTACTATTGTCATAGTGGAAGAGTGATGAGGTTAGTAATGTACAACATGTGCCATAGTTACTAGCGAAGTGGTCCTCTGTTTCACGAGACAACTTTAGAGGTCCCACTTTCAACTAATCTTCTTAAGTTGCTCTTTTACACCTACACCAAACAAACCCTTCAGGACATCAGTCCACAGTATTGTTTTTCTTTGGTTATAAATGTGAGCCCAGATTGGGCAAATAATACTGCATCTCCATTCGAAACCAAATTAAGCTCCCTCCACTCTTCTTCTTTCAAAGCAATTTGCTAGCTTATGTTTATGAAATGAGAAAAAGGTGAGTTTTGAGCAAGATGGAGAAGCAGGGCACGTGCATTACTAACTCGATCATGCTCTCGAAAAACATATATGCCATTCATCTGCGCGTTATCATAGTACTGTATTTCCCAGCGTACTGGTGGTACTGTACTTGTATGTGGTAAATGATGAGTTAGTTATTCATGTGCCTGTTTTCCCCATCATGACCACTCAACCTTAAATTATTATCACTACGATATTCACAGTGTCAATCGAATTCTTGATTGAAAGGTAAGTAATTTCGAAAAATATTTCTGATTTTAGGCACAGATGGATCCGAATGTCGATTTTGGATAATTATTATTTCATTAGCTAGTTTTAAAGATTAAACTATATATCCATCTTTGCATACCTTCATTATTCTTGGTTAAGACTGGAGCTAAAGTTCTACTTATGGGTTCAGTAAACTCAATGACAATAACTTTTGCCAAAACCTTACACTAAGTTAAAAGATTAACTTTTCAGAATTTAAAAACAATAAACTCAATATTTTATTCCGACCCACTTGGTCCCTATATTAGTTTAGATAACTTCCATTTGTGATAAATTTTGATATTGAGTTAGGTCCCAGAGGTTCATTTTCTTTACAAGATGATGTTGATGTATGTTATATTCTCGTGTTCGTGAGATAAAAGTTCAATCTTCTTAATGATTATGATGATGATACTTGTGAAAACTATGAGTCGGTGGTGATGGAAGATGCAATAGTACTATTAAATGTCAAAGAAAAGATAAACATTAAATTAATCGAGTGGTCTAAAGTATTAATCGATTTGTTGAAAAATAATCCATGGTTGAAAGCTATATATTCGAAAGATTAGAAAAGTTAATCATCATTCCACCATGTGATATTTTAGGAAACAACTGCCTTAGATTTGCTTCCACTTGACCTCTCCCAATTACTTTAGGATGTGGACTGAGATGTAACATATTAGGCCACCAGAGATAATTGGAAATATTATATTTTGAGCTACATAATCTGCACACTTTGATTGATGAAATGGAATATAATTGTATACAACAACCAAAAAATAATTAAGTATATCTCAATACCAGATTAATTGAGCTGTTAAAGAAATAATCACTTCTAATTTATGACACTTCTCATTTTCTGAGATCTAAGCTATGTAAATTTGGATCTATAATGTATATGTATTTTATATTGACATAAGAAAAATACCAATTTATAGTACTTTCTTATAATTTTTTAATATTTAAATTATAATTTTAATATGTTAAGTTGAATTAGTCTAATTTAGCTTCAAATTTACTTTTGAAAAGTAAAACTTGCCACATTAATTGAAATTGAAAAGAAGGAAATATAAGCTTATAGATTACCAAGAGTAAGAGAAACAAAATCAATTTAATTATCTTTTGAGTGGATGATAGCATCTCAGCAGTATAGAATACGAAAATTAGCTAATTGGTAAAAGCCAGAAAGGCTTAGTGCAAAATGTATTGGATCGGCCGTGACTAGAATGTGCTTGGTGGAATCATTTCCCACTAATAGAGCGCGCGGGCACACACAAGAAAAAAAAAATTGTGTATTACGGGCGTTTGGGTGCTGGTTAGAGTTATGTGGGTATTAAATATGTTGTTTTAGTTATTCAGTTATTAGTTATATATGTATTAGTTATTAAAGATTTAGTTGTGTAGAATTCAAAAAAAATTAGTAAGCTAATTCTTATTTCTTAAATATCAAATGTTTAGTGAGCTAATATTTATTATACACATTTCAATAACAGAAAAAGGCCAAATATGCCCTTGACTATTAGAAATAGTTTAAATATATCAATCGTTATACTTTCCATTTAAATATACCCCCTTCTTTAATCTTCCGATCCAAATATACCTCTCATTATGCTTTAGAACGAATGTACCCTTAATTTAAACAGAAGAACACGTGGAAAGCACAAAATTAAATAACTTATTCTCAATTTAAAATGTACCCTATACCTTCGTTTGTCTATTTTACCTCAAAAGTTATTTACTATTTGAAAATAAGGAATGTTAAATATTCTACTTCAGTAAAAAAAAAAAAATTGAAAGGGATCAATATCATTTATCCAAAATGGTATTTTGTTTTAGTTTAAAAATAATTTTAGTTTAACTTCAGATACCAAAAAAATAATTTTGGTTTAATTTCAGGTACCAAACGTCAAATAATTTTTGTTAACTTCACCTTCTTTTTAAGTCCAGATACCGAAATATAATTTGGTTAAACAATATATTTTGATAAAAAGGGGACCAAAAAAAAAGTTAGAATTATGTAAGTGTTAGTCATGTAAAAATTATAATATATAAAATAGTGCTTGTTAAATATTTGACTTATTACAAATTAATATATGTTATTAATAAATAAATAAGTAACATATATAATATGTAATTTAATTAGTCGCTGATTCGATTTGTTGAAGGTGGAAGGATTTTTAACTCTTAAAAAAAGGGAAAAAAAATAAAAAGTATAATTTTTAATTAAAAATATATAATAAATAATATTTTGAGAAAATAAGAAAGCTAACATTTGTATTGAGACCGCTGATTCCATAAGAATTCTCCGTTAACATTGTTCAATTTTGATCTATATCTAACATAAATGTTTTCCCGTTGGATGCATATTCAAATGAAAAAAAGATTTTAGTAAATTAATAGGGGTAAATATGTAATTGTATTATTTTAATTCATATATAACTAATACCTACATAACTTATTTCACCTACTACTCAGCATAAAATTATACATAGATTTCCTCATAAGTTATGTAAGTTTTAGTTATATAGAATTAATAAAACACAATCAAACACCACATAAAATTAATACGTTAATAATTTTATACATCATTTGAAATCCATCGATCCAACATTGTATAAAACTAGTACATAGATAACTTCTATTTTATTTACAAACCAAAAAATATATATAAAATTAATATTCATATATTAAGTTGGGCCTTAACTAGCTATCAAAACACCCGTAAGGGTTTTTATTGCTCAAGTCTCGATTGAGCTCTTCTTTATTATTCTTTCCCTCCATTTTGTCAAGTACCCATCCAAATTAAAAATATGTGTGTTTTATTTAATTTTTTGAAGATAAAATATATACTATATAAATAAGTATCATATATAATTATTGATCAGTGAATAAGTTTTGAAAGGCGCTCTTCAAATTTGATAAGAAAAATAGAGTCCCCACAAATTTTGATAATCATTAATAATTAATTTCATCTTATATTTTTACATCCAAATTTTAAACTTAATAACTAATCTTCGAAAATATTTGGCTTTAGAACAATGTTAAAAAATGATAAAAGAATATTTTAAAAACAAACACATTTAATGGAGAAAAAAATCTGAGTATACAATATAAGTACTTAAATAACCGTTATATAACAATACATTTACCTTTTACCAAATAGCAACAGAGTTTTTACAACACACCAAAAAATAAAAATAAAAAAAGGATAACCAACAATTCAATATTACGTTGATATTCCAATTCACTACTAAAAAAATCGTCCAAAAATAACACATACACACAAAAAAAAAAAAAAGCGACAGACGTTATATCTTTCTTAGTCAAAATCAATGGAATAAATGGTGTAGTTACATTCGTCGCTTTTTTGCTCGATGCCTTTTGAAAAGCGACAGATTGCATCGTCATCCATTTTTTTCCCAAAAATAAAACTGAAAAACAACGGACTGCATTGTTATGTTTTATTTTTTAAATTACTTAATAAAAAGCGATAGACCGCATCGCTTTTAAAAAAAAATTAAAATTCTTTTTAGAACAAAAGCAACGCACAATGGATCCTTTTTCATCACTTTTGTTCTTGGTGTTCTTGAAGATTTTTAGAAAAGCGATGGGCATAAGTTCCCTGTCCGTTGCTTTTCTGGAATTCTTTTAAAGAGAGATTCAATAAAAGCAACGGAATAAAGGACCTTATCCGCCGCTTTTTCTGCAAAATATTTGACAGTAAAAATCTGCAGCATCTAAAATTTAATTCAATAATGTTCAATACAGCCTAAAATAATACAATTAACAAACAAAACATGCAAAATACATAATAACGAACATAAATAAATAATCAAAATAATTAAAGTCATAATATACAAAGTTTTGAAATCTTCAAAGTTAACAAAAAATTCCAAAAAATTCATAAACTAACACCAGGAACCTAAGGACTATTTTCTATGTATTTATCACTATCGCCGGAGTCATCCGGAGTGGACTGTTCTGGAGAATAATGGGTGAGGTTAAACACTTATTCTTTGATTTGCTCAACTTGTTCATTCATACTTCTTTGCTTCTAAATTTTTTTGCCTTGGATGTTGCCAATGCACATGTAAGTTCCGCGATTTGCTAAGACATTGTTAGAATAAATAATATATTCTATAGGTTTCGTTAAATAACTTATATAGGATTGTTAGGCACTTTCCTCCATCTACTCGTCCAAATTTGACTCATTAGTCTTTTTCTTCACATGAATCCTTTTAAAAACATCATGACGATAGGGAATGCGTCCCAATTCCTTTCCCTATAAATAAAAACACAATTAATGAAATAATATTCAGTTAAATAATATATTTAAGAGTATGAATTTCAACTTAAAATTTAGAAAACTTACCATCTTCCTCATAATGGTACCAACACTATTTCTACCTTTGATGTGCAACAAGCCACCCTTTAGGTTGCCTCTAAAATTTTTGGGTTGATCAAACGAAGCCTTGAATTCTTTCGTATTTCAATTCCAACATAATTCTTCATATACATGAGACAACATCTAACTCAAAGATGCTCAACCATCCCAAGCTTTCTTTAGCTAGCTAGACAGTCTGGACTCGCTTTTCTTTCAAAAGTGGTCACAATGACCATATTGTCACCCAATCCAAAATTTACATGCGTAATGGTGGGATATATTCCCCGGGGTAGAAATAATCCCCCTCGCATAATAGTGGTGTCTCATCTCAGAAAGTCAGTCACGGGGCCTCCCTCTAAAATAAAATCAATGGGATCCTCGACCTAAAATAACGACAAGTGCTCATATCGCTTTAGAATCGGCACCCTAGTCTCAAACACTCAAATGTGACCATCAAAGAATGGGACCACGGGGTGTGTCACCCAAGGTCTTAAAAACTCGAACGAGGCCACTGGAGACTTGAACTATAGGGTGCGTCATCTAGGTCTCAGAGCGTAGTATCAGATAATCTCTCACTAGCCTATCCGGATCCGGATCCCCCAATAATATCATATCGCTCTTGCTCTCATCACACATACCCACAATTTTATTCAAGTAATAACAAACAAACCATCCCCTGGTTATTTACAGAACCCATAGGTAACAACTAATAGTAGTACAACAAGGCATATGCCACAATAATCAGTACAAAATTGGGCCTACCAGGCCAACTTGCTATATTCCCAGTCCATTACAAGTAATAAGAGTAAAGCTCAACAACAATAGGGACATCATAAGTACCTACAACAGCTAGACCCAACGGAATCATATTTATGCACAAATTAAGTCTAGACCAGAATACGTACCTAGCCTATGACATCAACCCATACATGACCCTTATTAGGTCTCCCTGTACTCACTACTACCAAAATGTATCGAATTTACAGTATGTGTAGCCAACAATATAGAGTGATATCTTATAGCACCTTATAATACACAGACCAGGCACAACTAGCATCTCAAGTACATTTCGGTTCAACATACACATAATTTCACCCAATCTAAAGTTTAGAGAAAGCCTAGCCCACCTGTCTATCGATATCTCGAACTTTGAGTCAATTTTGCCGACCTTTTCCTTTCTTGATAGTCTCCCGATGCCGCTTAACTATTAAAATATAATCCACAATATTAACAGGGTCAGTTTGACTGTATTTTCTTAAGAAACCGACAAAAATTATGCAGAAGGGCCTAAAATGGAAAAAAATAGGGGCCATGCCTAAAATCCTAAACAAAACTTGAAATATGTTTCCCACGACAATTCGAGTTTACAACAAAAAATTTAGCCCAAAATGGACCCCAGAAGGCCGAGAAAAAACCCAAAACAAAGTTAAAAACTTTACCGAAAAATATTATTTTCAATATTTCAAACAAAGTTAAAAACTTTATCGAAAATATTATTTCCAAAATTTTCTTGGCCAAAATTCTCAAAAACTAAAAAATTTCAGCCAACACCTAGCATACCACAACATTCGCCTTGGAATGGAACAACTTAGACAAAAATTTCATTTAATTCCATTGAGACATGACCGAGATATCACAATGTAAAGTGTTCACTGATTTTCATATACAACCAGCAAAAAATAAGGGTTTTACCTCAAAATATGTACTAAAATCAAATTTTTATACAACCACGGCGTTCCTCAGGAAAATCTGTACAATGTCGCCTTTTGAATCACTCAAATCAGATATTAAATAAGCTCAAAATCGCACTATTAATTTGAGAGGAAATATATGTATGTATTGGAAATTAATTCCCTAGAAAAGGGTTCTTTACACCTGCTGCCTGCTACTACCACCTAGCTGCCATATGGCATCCTCAGGTCATGCCATGTGGCAACTCAGGTCCTGCCATGTCACCCCCTTCCAATATCCTTTCAATTTCCTTTTTCGTTGTTTCGGGCTCATTCGGACTTCAATTTTCACAAATGAACTATGTAACCATTTGGCAATATTTCAAATCTAGTGGTGCAGTCAGAATTTTCAATGAAGCATCCTACAAAAACAATGAGGGTCTCACTTCTTTCCAGCTAATTTTAGCTAAAAGAACAGAGGGGTCAAAATGCAACTGGATGTCCTCGTCAACTAACGAAGTTCTATTCTAGATTGTTTTTGACATTCCAGAGCTGACCACGACATTACATTTCTATTTCGAGCTCATTTAGTTAGGTTTTTACAGAAACACACTTTTTAGCCTCAAGTTAAACTCATTTTGCAACGTTTAGCACAAAATCACTTCGGGGCCCTCCATCCTCGAACCAACCACCCTCCTAGCCTAATTTGACCATTTCGGAGATGATGGAATCAGAATCCTATTCGGAGGCCGATTGCTAGAGTTTTGGCAGAAATTTAATTTTTGTACCTTTAACTTCTCGCTAACTTGCAACCTTACACATTTTACAACCAAAACACCTTATAACCATCTAAACAGCCTCAGCAGGACATAAAAGGGTTGAGGTTACCATACAGAAGCTCAAAACAACAGAAATAATACAGAAACACAAAATTGGCCTACAGGATTATTACAGATAGGCCTTATATAGCCTCCTAACACCCTTCTGTCGGGCCATAGCGACATCCTTCGAAGGATGCCATCTGCAAGACAACAATAAACATGTTAGTTCATGAATAATTTAGTAATTTTAGAACAAATAAATAAATAAAAGAACAAATTATGAGGATCCATCAGGCTCAATAATGACTTCCCAAGTCGGTCCTGCAACCCAAGAGCTAACTCAAGCACATCCTACGCTTCCTCGGGTCTAGCAGAAGAAGTAGGTGAAGTTGATGCCATAGGAAGTACATAATACTGAGTCAAGGGAGGAGTGCCAGTCTCATCAACACTAGAATATCTGAGCCTCAAGGTATATAGGTAAAGAGGCTGAGATGCGGGATATGGAACTATAGGAGATGGATTACAAAGATGATAATCTATGAGGTCGAGAATAAACCATTTTGGGTAACAGGTGGGTCTAGTCATGTGAATGAAATCTAACTTGTGAAGAAGAAAATGTGTCATGGTCAACAGAACTAACTATGATAAACCAAAGAATCCATAGTCCTAAAGGGCACAACATAAATATGTGTAGGACTACCTAGGTGGTGCTACCTATCCAACACTAAAGAAATATATCCCGGGATAATATCAGGCTCAATAGGTCTCCTATACTTCTTCTTTTTACTCCTACTATAATGGCTAACCCCGAGAAGATCTCGAGATGTATTATTATCACCAAATGACATCTGTAGGTAAAGTAACAATACAATATATAAAAATATAAATTAAATAATTTAGCATTCTCAAAATAAATTAACTTACATACTAGTTATAATCTACCGCTCTATTCCTCTTTGTTGTTTCATTTTAATCATCCTCCCATTCCCCCTCCTCAGTTGTTTCATATTCATTATCCTCCCAATCCTCCTCTTCAAATAATTCATATTCCTCGTTTACTTTTTCCTCAACATTTTTCATTATAAGTTCATGATTAGAAACCTCTTCTAGTATGTGTTGAGTATACTCTAGTGTGTTTTCCAACTTAACATCAACTTGTTGTTGAATAAGTGCAACATAATTTTGGTATGCCACATCTAATGCATTCTCAATTTTGATTCTTTCCACAGGATTTGTCTAAATAACAACCCAGTAATCAGTATTATCTCTATTCAATGTATTTGGAGAGTGATAGACTTTCTTAACTTTTTGGACAATGATAAAAGGATGATAACTAGACTTCTAATTCCATTCTAGCTCTTGGATTGGCTTTTGTTTTGCCCTTAACATCCATCACTGTGTAAAAACATTGTCAAAATAATATTTCTCAATGTGAATTACATAAGACTATGTCATTGGAGATTATCCTTCCAATATGACAGCTCCCAGAATATGCTCTGTTTTGTCTAATTATGTTTAACATCATACTAGGAAGTCGAGAAGGTGGAGCTTTTATAACTTTAGGTAATCACGAAAATCTCTCCCAAATTTATTACCCTATTAGTGATAGAAGGGGGGAGGTGTTATTTCAACCCTGCTTTATCCTGAATGCATGTTTCATTATTAGGCCCCTCATGAGCCCATATTTTGGATTTATTTTG
Organism: Solanum rostratum; assembly: GCA_029948455.1. NCBI lineage: Eukaryota > Viridiplantae > Streptophyta > Magnoliopsida > Solanales > Solanaceae > Solanum > Solanum rostratum. The sequence continues at coordinate 57,304,405 of CM057048.1, forward strand.
GGGCTAGTTTCCAAAAAAAAAAATATTGTCATTAATGTGTTATTAGTTTCAAACTCTAACGAATATGCATATGTTATGTCAGGAAATAAAATTAAAAGTGCGCAAATGAATAATACTTGACAAATCATGAAAAGAGAGCAAAAGTGCCCAAAAGGCAGAGAAAAGCGGTATCGCCTACATATTTGGTGATCTGCCAAACTTTCAAAGAGACCGCCTAGTATTGCAGCAACCAAGGTTCAAGCCCAATTCTGTAAAGTGGTCAGAATCGATATTACCAAACATATTCGGCGCACCGCCAAATAGCTTAAGAAACCACCTAAAGTTGTAGTACTTAGAGCCCCAAAACCATGATAAGAAGACGATGAGATAGGAACTTCGGTGAATCCCTGAATTGTATCACTAGAGTAAAGAATCATTGCCCAATATTTCAGAGGAAGAAGCGATAAGAGGATCTAGAGAAAAGTAGTCAAGTGCATATTTGACGCATCATCAGAGTGCTCAGCGATGGCTGGCCTCAACCACCGAATGGCAACACAGATCGTAGAATGTCTTGCGAAATCTCAAAAAGCTGCAATTTGTACAAATCATCCCAAAAACTCCCCCACTCCTATAATCCTGCAAAACAAACATAAAAACACATCAAACCTTCTAACATCATTTCGAGAATACACAAAATTTTTAAGTTGCATTTCTTTTACTACTTATACTTGAGGGTTAGTTTTGAACATGTTTAAGCTCCCACTAAGTCTTTAATCTAGATGGTATGTTTTGACAAATGTATGAAGTTTTCATTGGTTTTCTTTTTAATGGAATTTATGTTGAGTGCCTCTTAGTCCCATTTTCCTATTTTAATTTCACTTTATTTATGTTAAAATAGCTATGAATGCTTAATCAACACTAAGAGGCTTGGAAGAGGTTATTACATGTCCCTCATTCGTCGTGTTACGACTAGGCCCTAGTCTTGTGTCATGACAATAACAACTCTGAATCGTCATTAGTAGTGGAGGTAAAGGCAAAGTAATACAAGGACCCAATATAAGTTGAAGAAGTTTGTGGTTGATAAGAACACTGAGGTTGTCTTAGAAAAGGGTTATGTGTTTCTTTATTACCAAGGTCAGTTATGTGTTCCAAGTATTGATGACCTAAAGGACATGCTATTTAGTAAAGCCTATAATTCTTGATATAATATTAATTTGGGATCAACCAAAATGTATAAGGATTTAAGAGAAGTGTATTGGTGGAATGGTATGAAGAAAGGAATATCAAAGTTTATGGCGGAATGTCCAAATTTCCAACATATGAAAGTTGAACACCAAAGGCCAGGAGGTCTATCCCAAGATATTGAAATTCCTACTTGGATGTAGGAAGATGTTAATATGGACTTCATAATGGGTTTTTCTTATACCTTAAAGAACATGATTCTATTTGGGTGTTAGTGGATAGAATGACCAGATCAACCATTTTCTTTCCATTAAGACTTCTTATAGCATAAAATGTTATGTCAAGATGTATATTTGTGAATTGGTAATGGTCCATGGTGTTCCCTTGTCTATTTTTTCAAAATCATGGTATTCAATTCACTTAACATCTTTGGAAGTCATTTCAAAAAAGTCTTGGTACCAAAGTTAATCTAAGTGCCGCTTTTCACCCTCAAACTAATGGACAAAGTGAGAGAAAAATTCAAAGTCTAGAAGATATGATGAAAGAATGTATGCTTTATTTAAAGGGTAATTAGCATGATCACTTATGGTTGGTTGATTTTTCATACAACAATATTTACCATGATAGCTTCCAAATGGCCCTTTTTGAAGCTTTATATGGCATGAGATGTAGGACTCCGGTGGGATAGTTTGAAATAGGTGAAGTAGCCTTAATAGGACCTGAGTTGGTATTTTATACAATAAAAAGGTGAATCTTATAACGAAAAGATTAGGCTTCCCAAAGTTTTCAGAAGTCTTATTAGATGTAAGAAGAAGAGAACTTGAATTCAATGTTCATTATTGAATCTACTTAAAGAATTTTTCCATGAAGGGTGTAATGCATTTTGGCAAGAAGAAAAGCTTAATCCCCGATATGTAAGCCCATATAGGAACATAAGGCATATTGATAAGGTGGCCTATAAGCTAGATTTGCCATTGGAGGCTCAGTTAATCCGGTGTTCCATGTGTCATTGTTGAGGAAATGTTTAGGTGATCCAAATTCCATTGTGTCATTGAAGATTGTGGGCATTCCAAAAATTTAGCCGATGAAGAGGTTCCAGTTGAAATTCTAGACTGTCAAGTTAGAAGGTTAAGAAATAAGAAAATTGCATCCATCTAGGTAATATAGAGGAAGCAAGATGTAAAATGTACTACACAGGAAGCAGAAGTGGATATGATGAAGCCTTATCCTTATCTTTTTCCTTCTATTCACAGAAAGGCACATAGTTATTACTGCTCAACTCTTCCAAATTCCTACATTTCAGTTTTTACATAAAATGTTTCTTGCATCTATGTTCATGAAATTGATTTTTGATGATGTTCTAAGAAAAGGTTTGAAAATTTCATGAATTTGATATTTAAGTTGCATTATTGCATTCCTACTAGGTTGTTAGATGTCTATTCTATTTTACCCAAGCTAGATTTATTCGAGGATGAATATTCTCAAGAGAGATATATTGTAATACTTTGTAAGTTGAAAAATCAAAACAAGGAACAAAATTCAAAAAAATGGGATTGAGTCAGGATGTACGATCATTATCTACAACTTCTTGTTTGTTTTACAGGTCGTAAATAGGTTTTCGTGGTTGCCACTGGAACATGGAAAATGTTCAAGTTGCGCATCGACCTATAGACAGTGGTCATTGATGGTAGAAGTCAAGGGGGTTGAAATATATGGTCTTAGAAGTTGAACTAAGACTGAATAGTATGAGTCAAGGTTTGGCGGTCATCGACCAAGCTCATAAATGGTGGTAAAAGATTTGGAAAAATTGATTACGTATCGAAGGAATCTAGGAAGGCCCTTTACAAGTCGTAAAACCATGCACGACCTATAGATGATGGTCGTGGATAGGATGTCATTGTCTAGGAAAGATGATGTCTCCATACTCGGTTTATTAGCTAATAGGATGAGCTTTTGAAAGGAAATACGAATCGTGGTTAGGGTTGATGTGCTGCCAAAATACAACACTTTTGATGCTTAAAACATGAAATTGTATATGTTCTCAGTGCGATGTTAGTTGATTTTATGTGTTTTTATGTTTATATTTGTAGAATTACAGGTTGGCCTTGATTTTGGGAAAAAGTGCAGAAGTTGCTGATTTTCGTTGTTATACGAGACCCTTTGTGGGCCGTAGATAATTCTACGGGTCGTAGAGTAGTTTCATGAACAATTTTAGTGAGGGAATATTTTTTGAAGTTTATTCTACAATCATGCAGATAAGCCGTAGAGGATTTTATGAGTCATAGAAGATGGTTCGTGCCCTGAGAATCTGAGATTGGGACTTTCTGAAGTTCATCACACGAAACCCCCTTTATGGGTCGTAAACCACTTTGCGAGTCATAGAGGGGTGTCCCAGAGTTGAAGTCAAAATTTCCAGAAGTGGAGTACGAGACCTTGATTAAGGTCCGTGGAATGCAATACGACCCGTAGACCCCTTTCATATGGCGCGCCGACTAATTCTCCTATTTTGTTTAGGAATTATATTTTTCTTTACTTATTATAAATAGATTTTTTTAGGTTATTTTTTGTAAGTTTTGAGAAGTTTTGAGGAGTGTTTGGTAAATGTTTTTCTAGTACTCAGAGAACTTAGTAATTAGAGAGAGAAAACTGTGAGATCAAATTGGAGAGTCTTTGAGAACACTTGTGTTTTAATTTCATTTTTTAGTTTGTGATTCTTATTTAAGTTGGATTTTCTTGCTCTTAATTCTATTGTGTTAGTGTTTAGTTATGTTTTCTCAATCCCTAATTTTTGCATCTACACAAAGCATGAGTAGCTAAATCCACAACTAAGGTTGTGGGAACCATGAAAAACTGACAAAGTAAAACCAGATAATTCATAATTCTTGAAAGGTGTATATGCATGTATTAATTAACATTCTTCAGTTTACATATTTTCTGATGGTGGCCAACATTAGAACTCGCCTAGTGTTACTGACTGGATCAAGGTAGTAATGAATAGGAAAATAGATTAATTAATAGAATTTGATTGATGTGTTCTCGTCTAATAAACCAAACTAGGCCAAGGGAAGGTTGTATTGGGACTAATAGGTAAGGGATAGTAATGCACACTATGGAGATGGGCCAAGTCGCATAATGAAATCCACCTCTCACCTTTGAGCAAAGGGCTTGGTGAACAGAACTTACCGTGTTGTATGCTATATACTAGAAAAGAATTAGGTTATCCAATATTACTGAGTTAGGCAATCATGGGGAACACAATACCATAGTTTCTCTCCATATTGACTTCTCTGTTGTGTTGATTAGTTTAGTTATATTTTTCATTGATTATTGCAAGACCCCCCCCCCCCCCCGGGGAAGTAAGTTGGTTCACCATTCAAATTGCGATCATTAAATTCTCTTGAGTCTACGTATTCCCTGTGGGTTCGACCCTAACTTTTGTTAGGTTCTATATCTTAACAACGACCACTTTATCCTTTAAAAAGGAGGTGTAACTTGAGCGACATCAAGATTATGGTGTCGTTGCTGAGGACTACGGCTAGACTTAGTGAATTCATAAGTAATTTAGGTGTTAATCCTTATTTCCCTCATAGTTTTTCTTTTTTTTTCTTTTTCTCTTTTATTTATGACACCCTCCGTTGAAGAAATATTGAATGATTGGGGTATTGAGATGAGAGGGGTTGTAGATAAGTTTTTGAATCGCAATGTGTACTTCCTGAGAATATTAGAAAATCTTGGCCTAGACAACTATGTGCTTTTGCCAAATATTCATCAGTTTGGCTTGGATGTGATCAATTCTAGTGTTGAGTTGAGCGTAAAGGCGGATACATCTGATGCTCAACAAATAAGTCATGAATTGTCTGAAAAAGAAAAAAAATGCTTATAGGCCAACTTGAAGAGCTAAAATTGGATTATCACCTGCTTAACCAAACGATTATTGATGTTATCACTATTGAGAAAAGTACGCGAGAGTTATGTGAAGAAGTAGATAATATTATCTTTAAAAAAACTCTAGGGTGTGTGAAAATCAGGATGTAAATAATAATGTAATTCATTACTTAGGACACATTGGACTCCATTCTAATTATTTTCTACATTATGTTTAGGTCATGAGATATTTATTGAATCATCTCAGCATACAGAAGAATGTAAGGAGGAGGAAGAATATGTTTATATTCTTGAATAGGTTGCGCTCAAAAGGAAAAATTATATTCCTCATTTAACGGCCAAAAAGTACAACATAAAATCTCTATTGTTTGTTCTTCTTATTTTCATACTACCACCCTGTGAGCGTAGTAGAAAATTAGAAAAGAAATTAGGGGTACAATTCATAAGTTCAAGGTGGAAGAAAATGTGGAAGCACACACACATGGTGATGTCTAAGTAACCAAGTTGTCTATGTCATGCCGCGACAATAAATCAGGTGCTGCTTGGGAGGACAACCCAAGGTACACTGGCGCTTAGGCACCCAAGTATGTTTTTTGACCACTATATATTTTATTTTGCTTTGATTTTGTACATTGGGGATAATTGCACACCATTTTTTATGGGGTGTGGGTAGTTATGGGCCTCAGTGAAGTCTAAGTAGCTTGTGTCCATAACTACCCTAATTTTTTATCCCAAGATTTTCTTGCTTGTGTTCTTTTTCCCCGTGGATAAGTAATTCTGTTGAACTCAACATGTTTAGAATGTTTAGATAGTATTTGTAGCATATAGTACCAATACTTGTGGCATATAGAATGTTCATTGTGTCTTGTTTGAACAATGATACCCACCAAAAAATTATTTTGATTAGTTGTTAGATAGCAACCATGCATGTTTAGATGTGTGAAAATGTTTGTTCTGATAAATGAGGATAAATTGATGTAAGAAGCATGATATGAGAGTCTTTTGTCGATGATGTATGCAGTGCCATGTGAGTGTGAGCTTAATTTTATAGATTCATGTGTTTTGTCTTAATTCAGAACTTGCCCTGTTACTCTAAGTTAGATTGTAGATCAATTGGATTAGGAAAGGATATTAGACCATATTCTAAATAGTCTACATAGTCTAAAATGACCAACCAAAACTATGATATAGCCCTTGTTCCTCATATTTGAGCCTAACATGTACCTATTCTTTAAAAACACCTAGTTAATCTAGCCTTGTATTTGTAAAAATTCTGAAATTGGCCATGGTCCTTCCTTGAACATTTTGCATCTTGACTGAGGCAATAAGCCTAAGTTGAGGGTGGCTACCAAAAGTGGCCCTATTTTTTAGGACAGATATTATGCACCTCAACACAGCCTAAAACCCAAGTTGAGGGTGGCTGGTGTAAGGGTGAAACACAAAAATGAGAGGGTGAATTAGTGATATAGGGAAATCATGTACTGGGTGCAAGAAAAACAAGTGATGCCTTAGTTGTGAGCAAAAAAGCAAAATGAAGTGTAGAAATAAGGCGAAAAGTTGAAAAACTGAAAAGAAAGCACCCAGAAAAGCTTGAAAATAGGAAAAAGGGAGAATAAGGAGAAAGTAACAGAGTTGGTAGGGCAAACATTTAGAAATACACAGTGTTAAGGAGGGCCTTTAGTCACTATGTTTCCTCAATGTCATACCAAAGCCCGTTGAGCCTACGCTACAAGCCTAAAAAGTCCTGATGTAATCCTAGTCCAACTAGTTAAAAGTCTTAATCATGAGTATAGGGGCAAGCCTATGGTATTAGGCATAATGTATAAAGATTTTTTTGTAAGAGTGAATGATTTTGCATAGTCCTAAGGTTATACATGAAAACATCATTGAGTGTCAAATATGGGACTTCTTTCTGTGAGGGCACTTGCATTGTATTGTTAGCACTAGACTTATTCAGTGATTGTTAATTGTTGATAATACATCGCTTGTCATAGTTGTATTATCACATGCACCAATTTATATTAGTTTGCTAGATAGCTATCTAATCCTGTTTTGAAAAGTTGGTGTAGGTGACTAAATTTGAGATTTATGTAATGTATGTCATGGGGTTGAGGTCTGTGTGTTACTGTATTATCTATATAGATTGAGTCTGTCGCTTGAGGAGAAGCATCAATTTTAAGTTGAGGGTGTTGATGCGCTACCGAAATACAACACTTTTGATGCTTAAAACTTGGAATTTTGTGTGTTCTCAATGCGATGTTAGTTGGTTTTAGGTGTTTTTGTGTTTATATTTTTATTATTACAGGTTGGCCCTGATTTTGGAAAAAAGTGCAGAAGTTGCTGATTTTTGTTGTAATACGAGACCCTTTACAGTCTGTAGATCATTCAACAGGCCATAGGGTGGCTTCGTGAACAATTTCGGTGAGGGGTTATTTTCTGAGGTTTATTCTACGAATATGCAAACGAGCCATAGAAGGTTTTACGAGTAGTAGAAGATAGTTCGTGCCCTGAGGATCAGAGATTAGGACTTTGTGAAGTTCATCAGACAAAACCCCCTTTACGGGTGGTAACTCACTTTACCAGTCGTAGAGTTGAGGTCCAAATTTCCAGCAACAGAGTACGAGACCCCAATTACGGGCCATGGAATGCAATATGACCCCCGTAAACCCCTTTCGTATGGCATGCAGACCACTTCTCCTATTTTGTTTAGGATTTTGATTTTATTTATTATAAATAGGTTTTTAAGGTCATTTTTCGTAAGTTTTGAGAACTGTTGAGAAGTTTTTGTGGAGTTTTTGATAAGTTTTCAGCTAGTACTCAGAGAACTCAATAATTAGTGAGAGAAAATTATGAGATCATATCGGAGAGTCTTTGAGAACACTTGTGTTTGTATTTCACCTTTTAGCTTGTGATATATTGAAGTTGGATTTGCTTGTTCTTAATTCTATTGTGTAAGTGTTCAATTATGTTTTCTCAATCCATAGTTGTTGCATCTACACAAAGCATGAGTAGCTAAATCCGTAACTAAGGTTGTGGGAACCATGAAGAACTGACAAAGTAAAACCGGATAATTCATAATTCTTGAAAGGTGTATATGCATGTGTTATATAACTCTCTTAATTTTTCATGTAATTTGATGGTGTCCAACATTAGAACCTGCCTAGTCTTACTGTCTGGAACAAGGTTGTAATGAATAGGAAAAGAGATTAATTAACAGGATTCGATTGATGTGTTCTCTTCTAATAATCCAAACTAAGCCAAGGGGAGGTTGTACTAGGACTAATAGGAAAGGGTTAGTAATACACACTATGGATATGGGCCAAATCACATAGTGAAATGCACCTCTGACCTTTGACCAAAGAACTTGGTGAACAAAACTTATCGTCCTGTATGCTATATAGTAGAAAAATATTAGGTTATCCGGTGATACTGACTTTAGAATCATGGAGAACACAATACCCTATTTTCTCTCCATATTGACTTCTCTCATGTTAGTTAGTTTAGTTATATTTTGCACCGATTATTGCAAGAACCGCCCCTTTGGGGAAATAAGTTGGTGAAACATTCGAACATTGCGACCATTGAATTCTCTTGAGTCTACGTATTCCCTGTGGGTTCGATACTAACCTTTGTAAGGTTCTATTTCTTGACAACGTTCGCTTTATCATCTAAAAAGGAGGTGTAACTTGAGCGACATCAAGGGCTCATGGAATGGCCCAACACTTAGAAATTATTTTGGAAACTAATTCAATTTTTATGAAGGCGTTTTATGACCCATAGAACATTGTATGAGTCGTAGTTACTGGCTTGTAGATGGGGCAAGAAAGACTTGTAAAAAATAGTCAAGTATTGGAAGGTCCTACAAAAGGTAACTATGATTCTTGAAAAACAAGATGTGTGTATAGAAGTGGTTCAACGTTAAAGATTCAAACACCTTGATTTTTTGTCCATGTCCCATAAAACCTATTGTACGGATCATAGACGGATCTATGACCTATATACAATGTCCATAGTCCTTTCTAAGAGATCTTAATTAAGGTTATTCTCGTTATTTTCTACCCTCCTAATCCCTACACTATGTTATTTGGTCCTATACCTACCCAATAATCGTCCCAACCCTCTTAACTTGATCTCATTCTCACTCAAATCATCGAAATTCACAAATTCTCTCAAGTATATTCCTACTCAAGCTCCCATTGAAGATTCAAGCTAGGGTATTAGATTCCTATCACCACCCAAAATCGGATTGCGACTATAGGAATGTAAAATCTAGTAAAAGCAACCACAAGACTTAATTTAAATCCCCAAACATGGAATGATGAGTACAAGAACATCTAAAGTATTACAAATAAGTAAATATAATTTTCTCAAATGAAAATACAACATTGTCTGAATACGAAATACAGTCTAAATACAGAAGTCAACAAAATGAAGTCTCAAAGAAACAACGGTTGCTTGAAGTTTGAGCCTCACTGCTGGATTTGGTAATGAAGAAGGTCTCTGATAGAGTGAAATCAAGTACCCTGGGGGGCTCTGTGCTCAATCTGCATGGAGAAAAAAAAGTAGGGGTGAGTACATCGAAATGTACTCAGTAGGTTCAACTGATTAGGTAAGAGAAATCAAAAAAGTATGTAATAATTAAGAATCCTACCACCTGCATTAAAAGGGTTAGTGCACAATAGAATATATACACAAATAGAATAAGATAGCAGTAAATACTAATGATGCAATACAATGTAACGTTTTGAAGTAATGCATGGGGTGGAATCATGCACCCCTCGGGTTGGGGTATATATCTACCGAGCTAAGGCTACCAGGTAAAACCCATGGGGTCTTGTCAAACCATATACTAAGATCTCTCAACTTGTCACCTTAGCCTGATCAAGGGGTGTCACCATTTCTCAACCTTGCCATCTCAGTATTATCAAGGGGTGTAAAAAGTGGTAAGATCCCTCCCTTGCTACCCTAGTGTAGGCAAGGGGTTTTATGAAAAAGGTGATATAATATCTTAGAAAGTGGTACATCTCACCTTTACTACCTCAGCTTAGGCAAGAGGTTTATAAAAAGGTGGTACAGTATCTCAACCTTGCTACCTCAACGAAGTCAAGGGTTGTAAAGATGCAATATGATATGAGTACATGTCAATGCACAATTCAAGTATATGTAATAGCAATACAAATGATAATGGACATGTGCAATAGAGACAACATCAATAAGGCTATGCCAGGTGCATCAACTAGTACCACAATGCCATCTATATGTCTCATATCACCACTCTCATCAATAATCAAAATGTTAATGAAACGGAATTTTGCAGGCCTTAAAATATGCTTATAAGTCCCGAATATATCATATATATCATCAATTTATCATGAAACTCCCCAAATGATATCACGAGTCTCATATTATCACAATAGTATCCAAACTATCTCTATTCTCAAGATTTTATCTCAATTTATCAATAGAGTCACAATCTACTCAAATTTTGGCAAAACCAGTATCACATTTGCATCACAATTCTATCATATACGACCAATTACTCATGAATCAATCTAAATCTTACAATTAGCAAATGGACATATTCAATAACATGAATCCAGTCCTAAAAAGGTAAGCCAAACCTACCTCGATGCCGAAATTACACTGGAACAAGCTTATATCATCTCAAGCCTACAGACAGTCACTAAATCAACTAACTGCTATGAAAAAATAGATACTATGCATCAAGAGATGAATTTTTATGCCCATAATGGCATGAATAGGCTTAGGGGTAAAATGGTCAAATTAGCAATAAAATTTGAAGTTCTGAATCTGAAAGTTAACTCAAAATTATGATTCTACATTATAAATGGAGTTCGTGGGTGAAAAGTCCACTAAAATTAAGTTCAAAATGAAAGAGATATCATCAATTAAAGTTTCCAAATCACAGACTTAAAATTCCCAATTTTAAAATATCATAAATCATGAAATTCAAGATAAAATCTAGATGAAAGTCATGAAAATTAATTAAAATGGTAATACCCAAAATATTTCACAAAAGCTCTGTCAAAAATCACTCCAAAAACTTGAAATATTTGAAAATGGAGTAAAAAATGGTGTTTCTAAGAATTAATACTATACAAGACAAATATACACTCCGTGAACGTGGGGTGGGGCCTGCAAACACGGAGAGGAAGGCCCAACAATGCTCCATGAACGCGGAACAAAGCCTGAGAATGTGAATGGTTTGCAGCATGACTGTCGCGAACGTGGAGGCCTTGTCCGCTAATGAGGATAAGGAAAAGGCATACCTCCGTAAATGTGGATCCCTAGGCGCGTTGGCGAAGAACACTCAAAGGATGCACAAGATACAAATATATAGCTATGAACAAAACATGATGCGGGCCCTCAAGATTCATTCGAAACCCAAATTTCAAAAGCCAGACATGTATCCATATCGAAAATGGCGATCTGGACTCAACAGAAATAATTCGAGGTCTCCTTGACACAATTACTAATGCAACTCAAATAAACTATTTTAAAATTCAAAATACCAAAACTATCCTTGAAAACTCCAAAAATTATAACGAGACCATTTTTAGCATTAGTTTCAGCTTTCAAAATTACTGGAACTGTCAAAATTTTGATCTGGGCTTCCGAAGCCTGAATGTTGACCAAAGTTAATAATTGGCTCTAGAAACAACTGAAAATGCAACTTTGGGTCCAAAATCTTCATTTTAACTTCGAATTCAGTTTTATAACTTCTCCTAGACAAGATTAGACGTTCCGGACCTAATGAAATTGATAGAGTTTTGATCTGACACCCGAGGCTCAGAATGTACAAAAATTCACTTTTTCAACCACTTAAACTTCTAAAAATGCCAAAACTCATATTTTTTACTTTTAAACCATAGAATCTTAGTTCCAACTATATAGATAGTTCAAAATAGGTCCAAAGAAACTTATGAAAGGGAGAAAATAGTAATTTTCGCAAATAAGCTAAAAAAATGACCAACCAGGTCATTACATCATTCACCACTAAAAATAATGTTCGTCCTCTAATATAAGGAAAATAAAAGTACCCGAAGCCTAAAAAAAGTTGGGATATCTAGCTCGCATGTCTAACTCCAACTCCCAAGTTGCTTCATCAATTGAATGGTGGCGCCACTGTACCTCAATGAAGGTATAGCCTTTGACCTCAATCTCCGGACATACCTATCCAATAAAACTATCGACTCCTCCTCATAAGACAAGTTTGGAACCAACTCAACTGAACATAAGAGATCACATGGGACACATCTGGAATGTACCAGCGGAGCATGGAAACATAAAATGAAGAATGAACTGCTGACAATCTCGGTGGTAATGCCAATTCATAGGTAATCTCACTAACTCCCACGGAATATCAAACGGTCCAATAAACTTGGATTGAGCTAGCCCTTCTTCCTGAATCTCATCACTCCCTTAATTGGTGAAATCTTTGGTAAAAAATTATCCCCAACAGAGAACTCAAGAGGCCTAGTCGCCCGGTGAACAGAACTCTTCTTGCGACTTTGAGTTGTCAATAGTCTACCTTGAACCAATAAGACCCGATCAATGCAATCCTTGAGTAGATCCACACTCAACACATCCCCTAAACCTAAGCCAAACAATCTAATGGGTGATTTGTACCTCCGGCCATAAAAGCCTCAAATTGTGCCATCTGAATGCTAGAGTGATAATTATTATTGTAAGAAAACTCCACAAAGGCAAGTGTTGATCCCATTGGGACCCAAAATCTATCATAAAGGCTCGAAACATGTCCTCCAAAACCTGAATAGTGCGTTCGGACTATCCATCTATCTAGGAGAAGAAAGCTGAACTTAAATCCATTCGAGTACCCGGACCACACTATAGAGCCTTCCGAAAATAGGAGGTGAACATAGATCCTCTGTCTGATACTATAAACACTAGCACCCCATGCGATTTAACAATATCCCAAATGTACAACCTAGCCAACTACTCTGCACTGTAGCTAGTCTTTACCAATAAGAAGTGTTTGACTAGGTTAAATGATTAACAACTACCCAAACTAAATCAAACTTGGCTAAGGCCATGAACAAACTTGTAAAAAATTCCATAGTCACTTGTTCCTATTTTCACTTGGGAATGGGTATCCTTTGCATCGATCAATTCGGGCCTTTGACGCTCATACTTGACTTATTTCCACAAACTCAACTATGTCTCTCCTCATCTTGAACCACCAATAATGTTGTTTTAGATCATGGTACATCTTTGCTACACCAGGATGGATGGAATATCTAGCACAATGGGCCTCCTCCAATATCAATCTCACCCAATCCCCTACCTTAGGCACAGAGACTCTACTATTTATCCTAAAAACATCCTTAGAATCAATAATAGTCACCTGAAGTTTACCCCTCAACATTTTATCACGAATCAAGCATGGTCTGGCATCCTCAAATTGATGAACACAAATTTGATCAAGCAATGAAGATTTAGCCTATACAAAGGCCAAAATACTCTGAGAATGAGAAATACCTAACCGAACAATTAGTCTAGCAAGTGACTGAATCTCCAAATCTAAGGGCCTCTTCTCAGTCCTCAAGAATTCCAAACTCCCCATACTAATAGCCTTCTGGTTCAAAGCATCGACCACTACATTCGCCTTGCCCTGGTGGTAGAATAGAGATGTCATAGTCCTTTAGCAACTCTAACAACCTACGCTATCACATGTTCAAATTAAGTTGTTAAAAGATATATTTGAGACTCTAATGAATGGTGAAGATCTCAAAATGCACTTCATAAAGATAATGTCACCAAAACTTCAACATAAACACTATTGCAGCCAGCTGCAAATCACGGGTAGGGTAGTTCCGCTCATTCACCTTCAACTAACTCGAGGCATAAGCTATCACTTCCCCCTTTGCATCAATACACCACCCAAACCCACTCCAGAAGCATCACAATACACCATAAATGGCACTCCCTTCTCGGGGAAAACAAAAATAGGTGTCGAAGAAAAAATTGTTATCGAAGCCAATAAATCCTTAAGCTTTTGAGGGCTCACCTCACACTACTCTGACCAGTAAAATGCCACATCCTTATGAGTAAGTCTAGCAAACGAGGTTGCTATGGAAGAGAATCCCTACATGAAATACCAATAATACCCCTCCAAACCAATTAGACTCCAAATCTCAGGCACCGAAGTCAGCCTAGCCCACTCACGAACAAGAGCTACCTTGGTCAGATCTACCATAATACCATAATTTATCACCACATGCCCAAGGAAAGCTATGAACTCAAGCCAAAACTCACACTTTGAGAACTTGGCATATAATTTCTCTCCTCTCAATCTCTGAAATACGATTGTTAAGTGCTGAACATGGTCGAACTCATTCTTGGAGTAAACCGAGATATCATCAATAAACACAATCACAAATATCAAAGTAGGGTTTGAACACTTAGTTCATCAACTCCATAAAAGCATTCGGAGCATTAGTCAACCTGAATGACATAACCACAAACTCATAATGACTATAGTGGGTCCTAAAAGCTATCTTCAAGATAGACTCCCAAACTCTCAACTGATGATAGCCAAACCTCAAATATATCTTGGGGAATACCAAGGAACCCTAAAACTGGTTAAAAAGCTCATCACTACGAGGCAAGGGATACTTGTTCTTGATAATCACTATGTTCAACTGATGATAATCAATATACATATGAATAGTGCCATCCTTGTTCTTTACAAATAAGACAGGAGCACCTTAGGGAGATACACTTGAACGAATGAATCCTTTCTTTAATAAATCCTCCAATTGCTCCTTTAGCTCCTTCAACTCAGTCGGAGCCATCCGATAGGAGGCAATAGAAATAGGCTTAGTACCCGGATCAACATCAATAGCAAAGTCAATATCACGATAGAGAGGGATACCTGGTAAGTCAATCAGGAGCATATCCATAAACTTTCTAGAAACCCTGGTAATCTCCAAAGATGGTGAATCTTGGGAACAGGCCTACATATGAGGCAAATATGACAAGCATATGAAAGACATGCATATAAGAAATAATTACCTTAGGATAGGATCTAGATGCTTCAGTCTACACCAACTGAGGCAAATTCGGGCAAGATAAGGTCATGATCTTTGCATGGCAATCAAGAATAGCATAATGAGGCGACAACCAGTCCATACCCAATATCATATCAAAGTCAACTATATCAAGCAATATCAAATCAGCATCAGTATCTGATCATACCCAAACTTACACCTCCCAATCAAGGTATAACAGTCGTTGTTCAAATATGGAACCTAAAAATAGTTAGGGTTGATCCCACAAGAAATAAGATCTAGACTTGGAGTAATTAAAAGCAATTAGAATGAATTAATAAACTTATTTCCCAAACGAAGGGTTTTTGATAAAATGCAATAAATAAACCTAAACTAGAATCAAACAGTCTAGTGAAGTGCTATGAAAGCAGTAAGAGAAGTAACTAGGGTATTGTGTTTCCTGTGAATTCCTAACTCAGTGTAGCTAGATAACCATAACCTTTTCTAGTGTTTGACATGAACAACTAGTAAGCAAAGTTCACCTAACCCTTTCATCTAGGCGTTAGGCAAATTTCATCGCATGATTTGATCCATCCTCAAAATGTTTCATTACTCACCCTTACCTTGTTCCAGTACAACCATCCCTTGATCCGTTCAAGGTTGATTAGATGAATGTAATCACGTTAAATGTTGTTATTCCATCTTTACCTATTCATTACCCCCTTTGATCCAGTAAGTAAGAATTAGGCGAGTTATAACATCGACCACCATTAAAAAAGGAATCAAAATGAAGAGATAAATAATACATACATGCACACTTTCCAAGGATTACAAATCATCCAGTTGTTTCTTCGTTAGTACTTCATGGTTCTCATAATCCTAGATGTGGATTCAGCTACTCATGTTCATTGTAGATAATAGAATCATGTTACGTAATAGCATAATTAAACACTTATAACATGGAACTGAAGAACACAAAAGTCGAAATCTTCACAAAATTCACAAGGTTACAACCCCAAAGTAATGTCAAAAGTAATCCACAAGAACAAAAGTAATAATCTCAAGTAACAGGTTCTTGATGTCCTAACTTCTCTTTCTATCTAAAAAAAATCCTAAAATCCTATTTATAATAAAAGGAAATCTAATCCTAGATGATATAGGAAAATTGGAATCGGGAAATTAGATGATCATAGTTACAGGCGTGGATGAAATCACAACCAGTGACTAGACTTAGTAGACTCTGCTGATTAAAATCTATCCAGACTTAGTAGACTGTGCTGATTAAAATCTATCCTCAACATACGAACCCCTCCTACTGATAGTCTTTTGACTTATATCCCTAAGAGGTCTCGTCATGTAACTATCAAGCCGAAAGTGTTTCAAAATAGAAAGAGAAAGGTTGGAATGAAGTAGCTTGCCTAAAAGGAGAGGAATGAAGCACTCGGCTGAGATTGTTGGAAAAGAGAGGCAGGGCCAGAGGCACTTGCTAATGAGCAGGCAGGACAAGACTGACTTGAAAAGAGGCTCTACTTGAAAGGCAATGGCAACAATTCTTCAAAATCTCTTATCCTCATGGCATGAACAAGTGTATGGCCCATCAATAGACTTACAACCCGTCTAGTAACACGTATCTTCAACTTTTGAAAATCAGACTTTCACTGGATCTAACTCATAAAACTCATCTACGACTCGTGGAATGAACCATGCTCGTAGAAAGCCTCGTGAAACCTCAAAAGTTTGCAATCCGCATAACTTGGCCCATAAACATCCCGATTCCTAAAATCTTGAAAAATCAACCCAAAAACACATCAAACCTACTAACATCGCTTTGAAAACACACAAAATTCTTAATTTGAAGTATCAAAAGTGTTGTATTTTGGTGGTCCATTAGCACCACAACTTAAAATTGTTGCTTATCCTCAAGCGACGGACTCAATCTATATAAGCTATGCAACAACACACAAATCATGGGATGTGTCATATCTCAACCACTCACCGACACCCAGTCAAACTCATCAGTGCATATATAAGACAATTATCAAACAAACTCATGCAGATCGATATCTGACAACACAACTATGACAAACAAGGCAACATAGATAAGAAATAATTAAGCCTAAATTCAATCAATGTAATTCAAGTGCCCTCATAAAAAGAAGTCTCATTTTTCACTCAGAATGATATGTTTAAAATTCAATGCTCATGACTAACAAAAATACTCGCGCTCATAATAGATATTCAAACACTTCAATACCATAGGCTTGGCCCTATACTTATTACCATGACGTTCGACTAGCTGACTTAGGACCACTATAGGAGTTTTTTAGCTTGTAATGTAGGCTCAGGGGGCTTTGGTATGATATGTTTGGAACATAGTGACTAATCACCCTTTTTGAATCTGTACTATTTGCACTTTTTCCCTACCAACACTGATATTTTCAACTCATAGATTCCTTTTTCCTACTTCAAACACTTTTGGGTGCCTTATTATAATTTTTTAGCTCATTGCCTTTTATTTTTTATCAATTCTTCTGCTTCTTACCTCATAATTTAGGCATCTATTTCTTTTTCTTGCACCCACTTCAAATTTTCCCTTTTTGTTTGCATCACTATGTTGTCTTTCCCATTTGGTATGATTTCCTTGCAACAACCACCCTCAATTTAGGCTTTTTGGCCAGAGTTGAGGTGCACAATATCCAACCTATAAACCACGGCCGCTTTTGGTAGACACTCGCAATTAGGATCTTAGCTTCCGTTGATGTACATAATATTGAAGGAGGAACCAAGGTTGATTTTAGGATTACATAGACAAAAAGGCTTGGTTACTCAGGTGTCTACAAGAAATGGTTACATGTAAGGCTCAAACATTAGGATCAAGGAATACATAAAGCATTTGGTTGGTTATTTTTAGGCTAAGTGGACTAATATGAATAATGGACTATGATCCTTTCCTAACAATCTAACCTAAAGTCTAAGTCAATGTAACATGGCATGCTCTGAATAGAAACACAATATAAGAATCATGCCATAACGCTCCTACACACTTGACACTGAATACACTGTCAACCTACACTTTCAAATTATGTTTTTTATAATATTAAGTCCTAACTTGTTAGAAAAAACATTGTCAAATCACTTACTCAATGGGTTGTCATCAAAACTACCTATTAGTACATCATCAATAACAAAAAAATATAGGTGGGTATCATTTTTCCCAACAAAAACTAATGTATGCCACATATATCGATACAATATGCTACTAGTATTACATATATATCTTGAACATGCAGGTTCAACAGGAAATAAATTTTCTTAGGGAAAGAACACAGGCAAGAAAATCGTGCAGACTCAAAATTTGGGATAAATATAGGCCTTGGATATTAAGACTTCGCCGAGGCCTATAACTACCCACACCCCATCGAAAAACATTTGCATTTTCCTCAATGCAACAAAATAAGCTAAAATATCATACTGGGGTAAAAAAGGGACATACCCGGGTGCCTAAGCGCCAGTCTCTGTCTGTGTATCACCACCCTCAGCATGCTGGGTGGTCTCCTCAGTAGTGGCAGCATGTCCAAAGGGTCCTGCACCCCTCACTAACTCTTGTTCTTGTGCCTGCTGCTCCAACTCATCTACAATGAAGGCTCATCTAGTGGCCTCGAACCTCTCACCCTCCATCCTCGCAGTCCCTCATCTGACAACATCTAGATCATCAGAATTGAGATGAGGCCACATCCCAGAAGTGCAGACTAGAGGCTCATCAACAAATAGGTCAACTACCTCAGAGGTGTCAAAAGTTATGGAAGTCATCCAAGATGTGGACGAGTTGCCCTCATCTTAGAGCGGAGCTATTGGAACTCCACTCAGGTGGCTATCATATCAGGAGTCTAAGGTGATTTGAAGCTCTGCTCCACTCGCCTCTTGCATGGATTAACATAACCATGAAATGTTGCATGTTTCTCCTTAATGGTGATCATGAAATGCACCTGTGTGCACTCCTTAGACTTTATTTTGGCCTTGCGAACCCAAGGTTGTATCTGCTGCAACAACTGAGTCAATCGGGACTCAGTGCGAACCTGTCGTTGTACTAGAGTCCTTATAGACTCCACAAACACCTATGCTATGCCTGTGGAGGGAGGACGTGTTGGCACAACCCCTGGTACAGTAGCAAAGGTAGTAGTCAGCCCCGTCTCTCTCTTAGCATCCATGAGTCTCTAGAGCAGCAGTAGTAGAGGAAGTAGCCTCAGGCTGTGGTGCCTCAATGAACATCTCTAGTAGTTGAATAGGTGGATTTGGTGCTTGTCAAATAGCTATAGGATTCTCATCAACCTTGATCAGGCTGGCATCTTGAGTCCTCTGAATGTCAATAATTATATCCACATTAGGTAGGATCTCCACCCACACCTTTATGCATAATCTGTTAATCAGGCATTGGAATGATGTTAGAAACTAGAACAATACGGTCTAGAGTCAAAGTATTATCCGCCTGGGTAGGCTGGATCTTCTTACGCACAACAGCCTACCAAAAAATGTCGGTCAAGCTGAGTAAAACTTTACTATCGCTGCTGAACTAGATATCCAGTCAGGATCTTGGCCCTGCTCAGCTATGTAATCGATGATTCACCTCATCAGAACGGCCTTCGACGCTGCATTTTTCATCAACTCTCGATCTCTGGTCTACCCTAAGCTGCAATTATACTCTGTGTCATCACAGAGGCATGATACTCGGGACCAAATAGAAATCTCTGAATGGTGGCCTTAGTTATATCAACTGGGACTCCATACACTATCTTCTATGTAAGGTGGGGCTTTATAAGGGGCTTCACCTTCTTCGGGGTTGTCACAATGAAGGTAGCAGCATAAGATGCATAGAACTCTCGAAATAGCACCAAGGAGTACTTCCCCAATGGGGCACCAATCCAAGTGGAATCGGGTCATAGTATCCTAGAGCAAGCAAGTGTTGTCAAATCCTGATGTCACGATCCTAGGCTTTTCAAAAATAATGCGAGCCTTTTGAATCCTATCATCCCGCAAAACGTCCTCCTTATATATGTTTAGCATGCTAAGGACGCACCATCGACTCATCAATACAGCTAGAGGTAGTGGTGTTGGGGTAGACTTTGCGGACACAGAAATTGAGTCCTCTCTTGAATGGGAGACATCTCCCTCTCTAGACCCTGATCGAGACCCCTTGCCAAAGTCTATCATCTGGATCGAGCTGCTCTCCTGGGCACCTCCCTCTTTAGACTTGGGAGACGACCAACTATGGCCTATGTCTGGGCTGGACTTATCTATCTAGATGCCACCCTAGTATGTTGCCGCTCAACACCCACATATGGCTAGATGTTGAGCACCTTTAAGCATCTACTAGCTTGAGGACTACTATCGGTGTCTGTAGGCTCATCACGAAGTCGACTCTGCAAGGCCTGTATCTCATCTTTCTTGGGATGTGGAGCTATAGTACTTGGAAACACCAAAAGAAGAACACACATGAGACCTACGAATGCAAAAAAAATCAAAATGTTAACAAATATGTACACAAAAGGATCTATGAAGGCTCACCTACGGGATGTAAGATAAACTATGGGACATACAATAAATTTGGCTACCATAATTATGCATACGAGGCTAGTTAGAACCCGTAACATGAACTACGAGTCATAGACTAGGTCGTAGGTACAATATCAAAAATCACCTAATAGCAGGCATGAAATCTACAAACCCTTTATACGGGCCGTAGTACAAACTTTTTTAATTATAATCAGGTTCGTCTCGTAATATCTCAGAAAAACCAACTTTCTAATCTATACTGACGAGGGGAAACTAAGGTCCATGGACTAATTCACGGGTCGTAGAAGACCCTCGTGCGGTTAAAATATAGCAACCTGAGTTTTTTAAGAGTACCATTCGATTCCATTTGTCAATATTCACTACAAATTCAGTAAGTCCCAGTCACGTTCAAATCAAATGATTATTATAGCACGATGACTACTCCTTAATAACAAGGTGCACAAAATAATACAACATTGAAGCTATGAAATTTAAACTAAGTTAAACACACGCAACATGCCTTCTAAATTCAACAAAAACTCATGCATACAAAGCACCACCTACCAACCCAAAACTGAAACATAGGCAATTTATGGATCTATCCCTTACCCATCAATTTTCTCAGAATTTGATCAACTTTAAGATCCCAATGTTGAATTCATGTACTACATTATCCATTTTAACAAGATAATTCAATATAACTCAGACGATAATGATTATATCACTTCAAACAATGGTAAGTATAACATTTTACTCAATGTAATAGTACTATTGTTACTCAAACAATGATAAACACATGATACACCTCATTCACATGAAACACCGAGTATTAGGGAAAGAAAATTGTAATTTTTATCCTCACTCATCTCTAAAATCAATAAAACAATTTTCCAGCAAGAAAATGAAAATATTCAAGAGTACATACAAGACTATGGAGCGAGGAGTAGAGAGACTAGTGAAAAGTCCAAGAAATTCAAGCACTAGGTGCGCTAGATTAGTGATTCCATCACCAGAATTTGGCTGGAAATACGCCAGAAAATATGGAGGGGAAGTCGGTGGTGATTGAACATAGGGAAAAAAGGGTAAGGGTTTGGTGTGGGTGAAATTTTTTTGTGAAAGTGATAGGTTATTTGAAACTACCCCTCTTTTATTTTACTGACTGGATCAGGTTTAAGTGGGATTTTGATTCCATGAAACCCCGATTTCGGGCCGTAAAAGGTATTATGGCCCATAAAACATGGTCCTATGGTTTTAAAATCCTAATTTTAAGACTTGGCTTCTATGAAGCCTCCTACAGGTCATAGGTTGCCGAACGGCTCGTAGGTTAGGTTCATGAGTACCCCCAACACTTGGTAAAATTCTAGAATCTTACCTGCGGTCCATGAACCCCATTCATTGCTCGCATTGGTATCTACGGACCATAAAGTTGGCTCGTGGACTGAGTGCATAATTCTTTTTCTTACTAGAAATAGTTCTACGAGTTAGTATACGAGTTTTGGTGTAAATCACATCACGTGGAACTATTCGTATAACCAACTTTTCTCCCCTTTTGCACTGGTTAGTGGCCTTAACCCTATTGCTACACATTCTCAGTAAAACAAATTGTTACTCTATACTTTTCTAGTTTCTGAGATTAAAATTACAACTAAAGCATGATAATTAAACTTCCTATAAGTCCTCAAAGCAAAATAAACGAAAATACATAAGAATTACAACCAATATCATGGGTTGCCTCCTAATGAGCGCCTGATTATAGTCAAGGCAGAATTTAGAAAACTTGGTTACTCAGACTTCACCAAGTGCCCTTGCTTCCACTGTCAACACCTGCTCAGCATTGCCAAAGTTTGGTTTGATCCTTTGGCTATTCACTTTAAACTTTGTGCCATTCTTCTTTACCAACTCAACAACACCATGGTGGAAAACATGTGTAACATTGAAAGGTCCCACCCATTTGGACTGAGTTTTCCAATAAAGAACTTCAACCTCGAGTCATAAAGCAAAATAATTCTCCTGGTGCGAATTGGCGATGTTGAATGCAACGATTATGCTGCAGCTTTATCCTTTGCTTTCACAGGGTTGAGCTCTCTTATGCCCTCAAACCAAACTTATCAACTTCGTTGAGTTGGCTTAGCATTGAGTTTGCAGCATCACTCCAATCTAGATTTAGCTTCTTGAGTGCCACATCGCCTTGTTCTCAAGCTCTATAGGTAAGTGACAAGTTTTAAGAAAAACAAATTGGTAATGAGACATACCTATGGGAGTTTTGAATGTTGTTAGCTACGCCCATAATGCATCATTAAGCTTCCACGACCAATATGTCTGGGTTGCCTTCACAGTTTTGGATAGAATCTATTTGATCTCTCTATTAGATACCTAAACCTGCCCACTCCTCTATGGATAGGAAGGTGTTTCCACTCTATTCTTAACCTCATATTTTTTAAGAAGAGCTATGAACAACCTATTACAAAAATGGGAACTTCCATCAATGATGATTTCCTAAGAGTGCCAAATTAGAGAAGATGTTTCTTTTTAGGAACGTGACACTTTTACCTTCATTATTGGGAAGCTTCACCGCTTCCACCTATTTTGAGACGTAGTCCATATCAACCAAAATATACTTGTACCCATAAGAACTGACGAACGTCCCCATGAAGTCTATTTCCAAAATATCAAACAACTCGATCATTATAATGGGGTTTAGAGGGAGTTTATGCTTGAGAGAAACACCACCTTCCCTATGGCTTTTGTCACAAGCCTTAGCATAGTCATGGCATCTTGGTGGATGGTTGGCCAATAACAGTCATATTGAAAAATCTTGTGTGCTGTTTGAATTCCATTATGATGCCCGCTGACTAAGATAAGGTACCAGTCTCCAAAATTCTCATTATCTCCACCATAGGAGCACGACGATGAATAATACCATCTTCATAGACATGAATAAAATATGAATCATCCCAGAAAAACTCTCTCATATCAGACATAAACTTACGACGCTGGTGAGAAGTCAAGTCCAGTGGCACAACATCACTAACTAAAGAGCTCGTATCATCTGTAAACCATGGAATCAAATCATGAGATACTACCAACATTATCTCATTAGGGAACGAATCATCAAACTCTACCCCCATCATTAAACCTTGCCATGGTCTCATTCTCAAGTTTGGATCGGTGGTCTATAACCTGATTTTCTGTCCTCTTTATGTCAATCACCTCAAAATCGAACTCTTGAAGAAGAAGTACCCATCGAATAAATTTTGGTGTTGCGTCCTTCTTCACCATAAAATACCTTGATGCAAAGTGGTTACTATGTGCAATGACTTTGGTCCCCAAAAGATATGACCTGAACTTCTCGAACACAAAGACCATTGGAAGTAACTCCTGCTCAATTACGGTGTAGTTTTTTTGTGCTAAATTTAGGGCTTTACTGGTATAGGAGATGGGATGTATAATCTTCTTTATGTGTTATCCCAACACAACACCAAGTGCAACCCCACTTGCATCGTATTTAATCTCAAAGGGTTGAGTCCAATCTGGGGAAACTATGATAGGCACCGATATCAAACTCTTCTCCAACCCCTCAAATGCTTTCAGACATGTATCATCAAACACAAACTTAGCATCCTTCTCAAGTAGCTTGCACAACGGATGTGCAATCTTTGAGAAGTCCTTTATGAAGCGCCAATAGAAGCCTCCATGTTTTAAGAAACTTCTCACATCCTCAACATAGATAGATGGAGGAAGCTTCTCAATAACACAACATCGGCTCTATCAACCTAAATACCTTTAATGGAGATCTAGTTCCCCAACACAATACCTTTCTTTACCATAAAGTGATACTTTTCCCAATTCAGCACAAGATGACATTCTTCGCAACTCTAAAGCACATCATGCAAATGTGTCAAACAATCTTCGAATGAATCTCCTACCACACTGAAGTCATCGATAGATACCTTGATAGTTTCCTCCATCTTTGAAAAGATAGACATCATGCATCTTTTGAATGTGGCTAGCGCATTACACAATTCAAATGGAATCCTTTTGAATGTGAAGGTGTCGTAGGGACACGTAAAGCTTCTCTTCTCTTGGTCATATAGAGCGAAAGAAATGTGGTTAAAGCCCAAATAACCATCAAGAAAATAGCACCAGCCTTTATCCACCAAGTTATCTAGTCATCTGGTTCATGAATGGCATAAAAAAATGATCTTTCTTAGTTGATGTATTGAGTTTGTGATAATCTATGCAAAACCTCCAATATGTGACTACTCATAGGAATCAACTCATTGCTAGTATTTAGGACCACAGTGATACCTCCCTTCTTGAGAACACATTGGACCAGACTCGCCCATTCATTGTCAATAATCAGACATATCATATCTGCATCCAACCACTTATTGATTTCTTTGCGCATAACCTCTTGCATCGGTGGGTTGAGAAGTCTGTGGTGCTTAATACTTGGCTCCTTGACCAGTTGAATCTTGTGAGTGCATATGCCAAGTAGTTTGCTAATGATATCTGCAATCATCCATCCAATAGCTTTTTTGAATTGCTTGAGTACCAAAACTAATGCTTCCACATGTTCGTCATTAAGATCTACAACAACAATAATAGGAAAAGTATTGTTAGCACCTAAAAATACATACCTCAGATGGGCTGGAAAAGCCTTCAACTCCAACACCAGTGGCTCCTCAATGGATGGTCGAGTCGGTGGGTACTCACAATTTTTCAAATCCAACTCATGTTTGAGGTGGTTACTGTGAGGACTATGCGCTCCAAGTTTCTTAACCGTCTCATCATAGTCTCGGATGATGTCACTCTCGAAGTTCATCAACATAGCCTCAATTCGACACCCAATTTTTCCTCAATTGGTACTTCCAATTGCACCTCATCAGTGCTCACAATAATAGAGACCACTTTCAGATCATCAGGTCTCTTCATGGACTGGCAAACATCAAAGTCAACTTACTTTCCATTCAATCTAAACTTGAGTTAACCCAACTCCATGTCCACTAGTGCTCGCCCAACGGATAGGAAGGGTCTTCCCAAGATGATTGGGACATCGAAGTCAATTTCACAATAAAATATCATGAAGTCTGCAAGGAATTTGCAATTCTCGACTCGAACTAACACATCATAAAGTATCCCCACAGGCTTCTTCACAGCCCTATCTGCCATCAACAACCGCATTATAGTCAACGTGAGGGCTCCCAAACCCAACTTCTTAAACACGGCAAGAGGCATTAAGTTAATGTTGGCTCCTAAATTGCATAACACCTTTGAAATGTTGAAGACTCTAATGGTGCAAGGCATGGTGAATGCCTTGGGATCATCCGTTTTTAACACCAAGACCTTGTAGCAATAGATCTATGGTGGTGAAAATTGTGTTCAAGATCTTGGCTCACGATCCTCTCTTTGGTCATCAGATTCTTCATGAACTTCTCATACCCGGGCATTTGCTCCAATGGAGAACTAAGAGAGAGGTCAATAAATAGCTATTTCAACATGAAGGTGAAGTTCTGAAACTTTCCCCCCTCTCTCTTCTTCTTGAGTCTCTAAGGGAAAGGTGGTGGAGGCCAAGGGATGGGCTTCAGCTTCCTTGGTGTCACCACTTTATTACTCACCCCATCCTTGGAATTTTCATCCCCCATCTCTGCATTCTTGCTTTCTACCATCTCCTCACGAACCACATCATCATATATAGGCATTAGTGGGTTGATCATTTGCTTTCCACCTTGTGTGGTCACTGCCATACAATGTCCATCATTCTTTGGCATTTGCACTGTGTTACTTGGCAATATACCCTTCTAATGCTGGTTCAACTGTGTAGACATTTGACCAAATTGTTGCTCCAACTTCTTAATAGCCACAGAATAAGACTCGATCCTGTGATTAATACTTTAAAAATGTCAACTTTCATTCCCTTCAAAGTCTTCTCTTGGGCGTCAGCCTTCTTCAATAACTTATCAGACATATCCTCAATCCTCGAAGTAATAGCTTTAGAATCATGATTATGTGGTGTCACATACAGACCATTTCTATACCCATCTCTATGACCCCAATCTCTATCTCTAGCAGATCCCCTATTTCTATCATAATAACCCCTCGAATGTGTCCCTATTATAGTTTCAACCTTGATTCCCTTGACCGTGGCGCCAATAGTCCTAATTGGACCCTTGGGCGTTGGTCTGGAAAGCCCCATCTGATAAGTCACAAAGCAAGTATCCTCCTCATAATATGGCTCCACATGAATGCATGTGGTGGCTGGTGACTAACTGCATACACTCACTCTTGAGTTTGCTTCAGTAACAAACTCACTTCATACTAATCCTAGCCAACTCTTGCATTACATCTTCATTGATCTTGGCATGCTCTGGATTGATACTCACTGTGAAAGAGCTCTTACTCATCGACTTGTCTCTTGTACCCCATGCATGGTTAGTCTTTTCTACCTTCTCTAGTTTCTTAGAAACAACCGAAAAGTGTAATCAAAGAATGCGCCTCCGATTATAGTGTCAGCAACTTCTTTGCAACTATCATCTACTGCCCGATAGAAGATCTCCACTGAGGAATCATCGACAATCTTGTGGTATGGAACACTTATCAAGCACCTTGTGTATCGCTCCCATGTAGTACTAATCAAATCACCAAGAAATTTCTTGAAGTTATTTATCGGATCTTTCAGCTTCAGCTTTTTTGACTTAGGAAAATACCTCTCGAAAAATACTTTCTATATTTCTGCTCAGGTAGTGATAGAACTCTATGGAAATTCCGCTAACCATATTGTTGCTTTACTTGCGATAGATAATGGGAAGAAACGAAGCCCAATGGCATCCATGGACAGATTATGATTTCCTATCATCCTCGTGTAGATGAAAACAACATTGTGTAGATGGTTATGTGGATCCTTGGATGGTAAGCCCGCGAACAACCCTCTATTTTGCAACATTTGAAGTAACCCACTCAATATGACAAACTTAGTATCCTCTGGTAGACTAGGTAACATAATAGCTACGGTGACATCCATTGCCATCGGGCCAAGTGAGTATGGATCTATATGGATTCCATGCATTACCAATGGCTTGTTAACCTTGTTGTGGTAGATTCATATCCTCAAGTGGTGGTGGATCATTGTTATTCAGATTATGTGCAAGATTTACAACATTATTTGTGTTGTCTTGGGCCATTCTTCGTAACATTCTTCGGATCTCTAGATAAAATATAGTCAAGGGGATGCCTCGACTACGAGTACAGGGAATACACTAGACATGTTTGCTTAAAGAAAACAAAGACAACAAAAATTAAAATAAGAAAAATAAGAATTAACTCACAAATCACTCTAATTTAACCAATTGAAAATTCCTATTCCCTGGCAACGACGCCAAAATTTGATCACACCCAAACTACACCTCCCAATCAAGGTATAAGTGGTCATTGTTCAAATATAGAACCTAAAAATGGTTAGGGTCAATACCACGAGCAATAAGGTCTAGACTTGGAGTAATTAAAAGCAATTAAAATGAATTAATCAACTTATTACCCGGGGGGGGGGGGGGGGGGGTTGATAAAATACAATAAATAAACCTAAACTAGAATCAAACAGTCTAGTGAAGTGTTGTGAAATTAGTGAGAAAAGTAATTAGGGAATTGTGTTCCCCATGAGTTCCTAACTCAGTATAGCCAGATAACTATAACCTTTTTTAGTGTGTAATATGCAGAATTAGTAAGTTATGTTCACCTAACTCTTTCATCTATGCATTAGGCAAATTTCACCATGTGATTTGATCCATCCCCGAGATGTGGCATTACTCACCCTTACCTTGTCCCTATACAACAATATCTTGATCCGTTCAGGATGATTAGACCAATGTAATCACGTTGAATATTGTTATTCTATCTTTTCTCCTATACAGTACTCCCTTGATCCAACAAGTAAGAATTAGGAGAGTTCTAACGTTGACCACCACTAAAAAACAATCAAAATGAATATATAAATAATACATGCATGCATACTTTCCAATAATTACGAATCAACTAGTTTTTACTTCATTTGTTCTTCATGGTTCCCACAACCCTAGTTGTGGATATAGCTACTTATATTCATTGTGGATGATACAATCATGTTAGGTAATAGCACAAATAAACAATAACAATGATGAATTGAAGAACACAAAATCTGAAATCTTCACGAAATTCAGAAGGTTATAACTCCAAAGTAATTTCAAAAGTAATCCACAAGAACAAAGTAGTAATCCTAACAAGTTTTGGACGTTCTAACTATTCTCTCTATCTAAAAAAAACCTAAAAACCTATTTATAATAAGTGGAAACAAAATTGTACATGAAATAAGAAAACTGTAATCGAGAAATTAGATGATCAT
Source organism: Solanum rostratum (assembly GCA_029948455.1). Taxonomy (NCBI): domain Eukaryota; kingdom Viridiplantae; phylum Streptophyta; class Magnoliopsida; order Solanales; family Solanaceae; genus Solanum; species Solanum rostratum. The sequence goes on from CM057048.1 coordinate 57,333,406, forward strand.
AGTTACGAGCCGTAGATGAAATCACGGCCCGTGACTGTCCTTCATAGACTAAACTACTTAAAATCTATCCTTAACATACGAACTCTTCCTATGGACCATCTTCTGAATTATGACCCATAAGTGGTTTTTCCTGGTAACTCTTTAGCGATTCTTTAAAATCTCTAATCCTCAAGGCACGAACAAGATATGGCCCATCAATGGACTAACAACCTGCCTGGTAACACGTATCTTCAACTTCTAAAAACTAGCCTTTCACTGGATCTAACCCCTGAAACTCATCTAGAGCTCATGGAATGAACCAAGGCCCGTAGAAACCCTCATGAAAACTCAAAAGTCTGCAATCTACATAAATTAGCCTAAAATCATCCGATTCCTGAAATAATGCAAAATCAACACAAAAATACATCAAACCTATTGACATCGCTTTGAGAACACACAAAATTCTAAGTTTAAAGAATCAAAAGGCTCGATACACCCCATTCACCACTAATGATTCACTTACCAGGGTGAAAACACAAATAGGCTCGATAAGTGGCTCACATATAATATCAAGATCTGAAGCAAAATAAGTTGATACATATGAATAAATAGAGCCTGGATCAAATAAAATTAAAGTAGAACGGTGGCACACTAGAACCATACCTATAATAACTATATCAGAAGCCTCTACTTCGGCTCTATCTAGAACAACATAGCACACTCTGCACCCACGCTTTCCTGTGGGCCTCCACCTCTCACTGCGCCATGACCTCCTTTAGTACCACCCTCATGCCCTGAGAGGTATCTCTGGCTGCTGGTTCTGGGGCAAGATGAGCTAGTTGAGATCCCAAAGCATGGAAGAAAGGCTCACTCGGAGGACAATTCCTAGATACATGCCCAATCTCATCACAACTATAACAAGCTCTGAGCTCCTATATTTAAGATGACTGCCCCAAAATAGCACCACACATGGGTCTACTAAAAGAGTAATCTCGGCTTGTCGAAGCAGACCTAGACCTATCAACACTGTCAGAGTGGGGATGGCTGCGTGGACTACCCTGCCTTGATGACCCTGCCTCTAAAACTCTCTATCTCATGGTGGAGGTCTACTAAACTAGTCGCACTGACGAAATCTCTTCCCGCCACCCTGTCTATCATGTCTGATGTGCTTTACAATGTGAGTGGGATCCACCATACTTTGAAATGTGCCCCCCGCAAGAACCTAAAAATTTTGTGGCCTCCTAAAGATACCCTGCCAATATCTGGGTGAAGCATCGAATCCTACAAATTCTATAGAGATGTTGGACAAGGCAAATTTAGAAAGTGTATAAAATCTGGCCTCATTGTACGATACCGACTTAAACCTCTACTAAAGTTTGTAAAACTCATCCTGATGGTTGTCCCAAAGGCTATATGGAATGAACATCTCTAGAAATACTTTTATAAACCACTCCTAAGTCATGACTAGAGATCCAATAGGTCGTCGAGCTAAAACTGACCTCCACCACTCCTTGGCTAGGCTAGTGAACTGAGAGGTATATGCAACTCCGTGTGACTCAATAATGACCAAATTACATAGCTATTCTTGATACTCTGATAAGAAATCATAAGCTCCATCACTAGGGGTACCATCAAATCGTGGAGGAGCCAATTATGTAAACCGCTCAAAACTCTTTTGCTTAGCAATAAACATGGCTGGGCTAGTAGAAGATGATGGCACCAAAAATCTTGGTGGTTCAATAGATGGAACAATAACCAATCCCTGAAGCTGCGAACCAAAACTCAGCGTAGATGTTTGAGGTGGAATCATGGAAGTCATAGGAGGATCCGCTAGGACTGAGTGAGGACCAACGTGGATTATGGCTGGATCAATTGGAGCTATATAAGGGCCAATCAATATTGTAGAGACTGGTGCATCAACTATAACTAGGGCTTGATGAGCTTTTTCCAATGTATCCAATACCCGTAAAAGTATCGCCTGAACTGAGGGGGTAAAATATAGGGTTGAGGCTGGTGGAGTAGGGTATGTAGGTCCCTCTAACTCATAGTTTAGTTCTAGAGAAGCTAATCTAGTTGGTCCTCTGGGCTGAGCCACACCTCTAGCATGTCCTCAACCCCTAGCCCTATCATGAGGCCTGCCTCGACCATAAGTGGAGCCACATTAGTTAGCTCAGGCTCTCCCACTGACTGTTGGGATCTAATAATTGGAATCTTCATAGAATGAGTAGATTAGACACTTTCAAAATAGTTGATATGAAGGAATGAACGAATATAAGCAAGACATGAAAGCTTTTCCTATCAAGTGCCTTGTGGCCTCCTGAAAATGGGTATGAACGTTTACATACCGATCCGCGTAAATTGTTAGACACCCCCCCCCCCATTGACTCACGAGCCCAATGAACATAGAGCACTAATACCAAACTTGTCATGGCCTGAAATTGAATTGTGACTAACAGAGAGTAAAATCAAGTTATATCAACCACAAGACTTAATTTAAATCCCAAAACCTAGAGTCATGAGTACAGGAGCATCTAATGTAGTATGACTGAGTGAATACAACTGTCTCAAATGAAAATACAATGTTGTCTTAATAGAAATACATAGTCTAAATACAAAAGTCAACAAATGAAAGTCTCAAAGAAACAACGATGACTCAAAGTTTGAGCCTCACTGTTGAATCTGGTTATGAAGAACGTCTCTGATGGAGTAGAACCAGCCACCTTTGTGGGGGGGGGGGGGGGGGGAGGGTCCCTGTGCTCGATCTGTAGGAAGGAAATAAAGTAAGGGTGAGTACACTGAAATGTACCCAGTAAGTTTAACCAATTGGGTAAGAGAAATCAAACAAGTATGTGAAAACGAAAAATACTATCATCTGCGTTAAAAGGGTTAGTGCACAATACATATATATATATATATAGACTTAGATAACAGTAAGTATTAGTGATGCAATGCAATGCAATTTATGAAAGTAATACATGGGGTGGAATCATGACCCTCTCAAGCCGATGTATACATCTACCGAGCAAAGGCTACCAGGTAAAATACATGGGGGGTCTCGTCAGACCATATACTAAAATCTCTCAACCTTTTCACCTTAGCTTAATCAAGGGCTATCACCATATGTCAACCTTGCCACCTCAGTATGGTCAAGGGGTGTAGAATGTTGTACAATCCCCCCTTGCTACCTCAGAATAGGCAAGGGGTTTTATAAAAAGGTGGTACAATATCTTAAAAAGTGGTACATCTCACCCTTGTTACCTCAGCATAGTCAAGGGGTTTATTAAAAGTGATACAATATCTTAACCTTGCTACCTCAGTGTATTCAAGGGGTGGTATAGATGCAATATGATGTGCATACATGCCAATGCACAATTCAAGTATATATAATAGCAATACAAATAATAATAGACATGTACAACAAGCATAACATCAAAATGGCTATGCCAGGTGCATCAACTAGTACCATAATGCCATTTGGGTCTCTCATATCACCACTCTCTCATCAATAATCAAAATGTTAATGAAAATGGACTTCGCAAGTTCTTATATGCTCATAAGTCCCAATATATCACATTCATCAATTTATCATGAAACTCTCCAAATGATGTCACGAGTCTCATATTATCATAATAATATCTAAACTATCTTGATTCTCAATATTTCATCTCAATTTATCAGCAGAGTCCCAATTTACTCAAATTTCAACATAATTGATATCACATTTCCATCACAATTCTATCATATCCAACAAATTACTCATGAATCAATCTAAATCTTACAATTACCACATGAACATATTCAATAACTCGAATCTAGTCTCAAAAAGGTTAGCCGAACCTACCTCGATGTCGAAATTGCACTCGAACAATCTTTCTATCAACCCAAACCTCCAAACGATCATCGAATCAACCAACCACTATCAAAAATAGATGCTACGCGTCAAGAGATAAATTTATCCATATTCATACGACATAGGCTTAGAGGCAAAATGATCAAAATTAATTAGCGCTAAATTTTGAAGTTTCCATATGTGGAAATTGACTTTAAATTATATTCTACACGAGAAAAAGAGTTTGTGGGTGAAAATTCCACTGAAATTATGTTCAAAACGAAGGGGAATTTATCAATTAAAGTTTCCAAATCATAGACTTAAAATCCACAATTTTAAATATCCAAAATCATGAAATTCAAGACATAATCAAGATGAAAGTCATGGAAATTAATTAAAATGGTGATAGAAACACATATCCAAAAAATTTCGACAAAAAGCTTTGTCAAAGATTGTCCCAAAAGCTTGAAATATTTGAAAATAGAGTAAAAGCTGATGTTTCTCGAAATTAATGTTTTACAGGCAAAAAATACTTTTCATGAACGCAGAGGGTTCACAACACTGACCTCTATAAACACAAAGGCCTTGTTTGTGATTGTGGATAAGGAACAAGCATACCTCTGCAAATGTAAATCCCTAGGCGCGTGCGCGGAGAACACTCAAAGGTTGCACCAGATATAGATATATCAGTTATGATCAAAACATGATACGGACCCTCGAGATTCATCCAGAACCTGAATTTCACAAACCAGACATAAATTCATATGACAAATGGTGATCCAAACTCAACGGAATAATCAGAATTTGATTTCGAGGTCTCCTCGACACAATTACCAATGTAATTCAAATAAACTAGTTTAAAACTCAAAATACCAAAACTACACTCGAAAACTTCAAAAATTATAAATAGACTATTATTAGCGTTAATTTCACCATATACAACTACTGAATTTGTTGAAATTTTGATCTGAGCTTTCGAATGTTGACCAAAGTCAAACCTTGACTCCGAAAACAACTGAAAATGCATCTTTGGCTCCAAAATCTTTATTGGAACTCCAAAATCAGTTTAGTAACTTCATCTAGACAAGATTCGACGCTCGAGTGCTAATAGAATCGACGAATTTATGATCCAACACCCAAAACTCAAAATGGTATAAAAATTCACTTTTTAAACAACTTAAGCTTCAAAAAATACCAAAACTCATATTTTACACTTTTAAAACACAGGAGCTCATTTTAAATAATACAGATAGTTCAAAATAGGTCTAGAGCAACTTACCTAAAGGCAAAATGGTAATTTCATAGATGAGTTCAAAATGACCAACCATGTCATTACAATTCCACAATTCAATTTTCCTCAGGCGTTATCATTCAAGTATGTGGGTATTCATCCATGGATCCCTTTCACACATGGAACCAAAAGAATCCTCAGCTTTTACATAAAATTTCAAGTAAGAATTTAATGAGTTTTACAATTACTATTTCAATTGCATGAGTTATGATTTATATTATGTCTATATGCATGGATTGTTATTAATTTCATGATTTTTATGGTTTGGAAGTGTATTCTCTTACCTGCTATTTAGGGTTCATGAAATTGATTATAATGTTATTCAATTTTGATTCAATTGATGTTATTTTACACGATTATAGATCTTTTCAGTCCAATTTCATAATTCTAAGTAAATTTCATGTGAACTCATACTTTTCTCTAATTTTTACTTGCAAGTCATGATTTTTTAATTACAAATCTTCATGGATTCTTATGAAAAGAGTGGCCTAAGACCCTGTTATACTCTTAAATAAGGTAGGACTGGCCTACACCCACAGTGTATGAATTACATGAAAATGAGCTATTTTATGAATAAGTTTCTATGAATTGGATTGGTAGTTATATTTTTGCTTTCCTACATGAAAAAACCTATGAAAATTATGAACTATAATTTATGGCAATCTTTATAAATCCATGATAAGTATGACTTTTATAATAAGAATTCCATGAGATTTTGACATAGCACTGTGAGGACTTTGAGCTAGGGACTTTACCCAAGTGGTCCTTAGTAGCAATGTATAGTCCTATAACTAAATTGCCAACATAGCATTTGTGACCGATATGACCTAGCCAGTGGATCCACATATATCTTACATGTTTGTGATACCCACTTAGCAGGGTAAAGTCTACCTTGACAAGTGAATTTCTCTTTTTCAATGTATAGAGAGACATCAAGATTCCATGTTATCTTTCATGGTCTTATTATCGGTTATGGTTGTTCTCCCACATATTTATGGTTCTTGTGTGATGCATTACTTGACTATTCATAGTACTTATTTTTGCATGATTCTCTTCATGTTTTTCTTCTGCATTGGCCACTCTTATGTTTGCTTATGCTTTTAACTACCTCTTTTATCATATTATTTACCAGGACAATTGCACAACATGGCTTTATGAATTTATTTGATTACAGATTACAACATTCAATTATACTTCTCGAATGAAAGATAGACGATTACTATTAGTCTAATTACCCAATCAAGTGTCAGGATCGAAACCACAGGGAATAGGTTGAAATAACTCTACTAGCTATCCTATTTCAGTCATTGGTTCTATTTCTAGAAAACAAACAATAAAGAAAAGTAAAAATTGTGGGGTTTTAACTAAGTAAGATCCGAACTACGGTTATGAATGTGAACTTAACAAACTAGGTCTTAGACATTTTGATAAAAGACTAGGTTGCGGTCCCCATGACATCTAACTCAGTAAGCATTTAATACTGGTGATATTATTCATTGTAATGCATGCAAAACCTAACAAGTTATGTAATCTCTAGATCACCTTTCGGATCTCTCGAGACATCTTTCATTCATCACCTCCCAATCTCAGAATGTGTGCATACTAACCCTTTCTCATTGGTCTTGAATTTACTCTCCCCTCTGGGGCTCAAGTATCATAGATTATAAACTAACCCTTAATTGAAGTACCATCCCATCTCGGGCTCAAGTGACTCTAACTAAGGTTGATTGCGTCTATCTACCATTATGATTTTCTTCCTAAACATTACTTTCCTCTCAGACAAATAACAAATATGGGCGAGTTCTTAATGTGTACACTCATCAATAAAGATTTTTAAGCAAAAGAAACCATAATACATGCAATACAAGTCCCAAAAATAATCCTACGTTTGCCTACTTTGTTATAGCGTCATGGTTTCCACAACCCTAGTTGGGGGTTTAATTATACGAACATGCAAGAATTGAAAAATAAATCATGTTATAATTCATACATAAATCACTTGCAATGAAGAAATAATCAAGTCTTGGTTCACACATTCAAATGATAGAAAAAAACTCAATTTAGTCCCCAACCGATAATCAAAATCACAACTACGAGTGTTGATAATTTGCTCACTGTCCAGGCGCCAATTTGAAGGAAAAATTACTGGAAAATTGATGTTTCTTTCATGCCCTGCAGACCCAAAAACGTAGGGAATAATAATAATCTAAAAATAAAACAAAACAAGCCTTTTATTTAACCCTAAACACAATCCAAGATGGACTAGGAAAATTATCCTAATTGGAGTAGGAAACTTACAAATTCTGGCCACTTATTCTATTCACGGGACTGATCACGATCCGTGGTCAGTTTCATGAATAACTTGCACCCTTCCTGATGTCTATTTGACCTTTAAAACTGCCCATGATTGCACGATATTTTCCTCTTCACTACTGGACCTAGAAACTGGCAACGATGCCTTCATCTTCATGCTGCTTCATACGGGACATGAACAGCACCACGAACCATTAAAGGTCTCGTCTCGTCGTGCCTTGCCTTGCATTGGTGTCTCACTTGATTAGAGATGAACACCTTCATGAGTCATGAAGGGAACCACGATTCATGAAAAGTGTCATGGTGTGTCCCTTTGTGAGACAATTGTCCAGTCCCCTTTGTGGAAACACTGTCCAGTGTGCCATGGTGCCCTTTCACAAGCACCTTCATGGCTCATGGAGTGCACCATGAGTCGCACAAGCGCTCATGGTAAGTCACTTAGGCATGAAATTTGTTGTCTTACCCCAGGAAGAAGCAATTTCACGAGGCATCAATCACACTACATGTCGTGAACACCCTCGTGGTGGGCTTCCTTGCTCCTTTTTGTTGTTTGTTACTTCCCATAATTTTGGAAAGAGTAGGCACTGCTGTATCACCGTTTTACACCTTCATACAACTCATCTAATTGATCATAATCAGTGTATAAGTCCATATATGGTATCCTCAATGAATTCTACTCCAAGGTTTCTTTGATTGCTTCCGAAATGGATTTGTACTAGTAAAATTTAGCCTTGTCAAGTTTTTCCAGTTTCTAACACATGCCAAATGCTCGCCACTGCTTCTTGAATTGCTATGATGAATAATCTTTGCAAGTTTCAACCAAGATCATAAGAAAATAAGTCCATTGTTCAGTTAGTCCCTAAGTTGCTCGTTTTTCAGAAAATAAATACAAAACACACATCAAAGTAACAAACTGCTTTTACAAACTTACAATAATACTATGTTTTAAGCATTATAAAAGTCGTATTTCATGACTTATCAATTGCCTACATACTTAGAATCATTGCTTGTCCTCACGCAATAGCAAAAATAAAAAAAAGAAGTAAATAACGCGCAAATACAAGTATCTAATCGGAAGAATATAGTAACTCCTCAATCATCAAACACATGACCAAAAAGTAAACTTGCAATGTCCTCACAACCCAACTAACTCACAAAGATCAGTTTAAGCATTGTGTCATACATAGCTACCCAAAGAAGCTCAAGAATAAAGATGAACCAGATAGATTAGTAACTAAAAAGTGTAAGGATGGTTCCCTCTAAAAATGAAGTATAATACACAGTATATGAATGCAAAAGTAGATACTCGCACTCACAAAAGATATTCAACTAACATACAAGTACAAATCATATGCTTGCCCTTAATTTCACTACCTCAACTCTTGAATGACCTTTTCAGGATCACATTAGGACTTTTATGGCTTGTAATGATGGCTCAGGCTAGGGTAGGGTACATTTAGGATCAAAGTGACTGTTTTGGCCCCCCAAGATGCTACCTTAGCTTAGCCATGTACTTTCAGCCCCCAAACACTTATTGTCCCAATTTTTCCACTTTCTTTGTGTTAGAACTGCGCACCTTAGGAATTTGCCTACTCGTTGGAACAGGTTAGTTGACTTGTTTCAAGAACACAGAATTCAAACTTGAACACAGTGATTTCACGTGGAAACACCTAGCTCACAATAGGTAAAAATCCACGACATGTACCTCTATAGGAATTTCTCCCAATTTTACTAAAATCAACGTGAGCCTTCAACAGTCAATTACAACTTGTAAACTACGCTTCACCCCTACGTCCTCACCTATCTTCTACTCACAAACCTCCCAAGGCTTGTGTTCCCAAAGTCTTCTAGTTGCCCCCAACTTGAAGACTAGAAAACTAATCTCAGTTATAGATCCTGAGATATTACACAATAGCTTACGAATTCAAAGAGAAAATAAAACTCCTAAACCTTACGTTAATTTGCTGTTTTTCTCTTATGCTTCGTCTCTTTCTGTTTTGCTCCAGCTTCTTCTGTGAACTTTTCTCTGGTTTTATAGTTGTTGATCAGAGATAAATAATGTTATCCTTTTTCTTTTAGAATTCCTTCTTCTAATCGAACTTCTCCTTCTTTTACGCATCCTGTTAGAGTTAGAGTAGTATTCCTTTTTAAATCCTTCTTTTTCTTGACAGCTGTTGTTTTTATACGCTTTATTTCCAGCACCTTTTATTTCACTTTTATTGTGTGCAGTATGTGCATTTTATCATGGCTATCATTTGCTGAATGAACCTGGTGGTCCAACCTGTTTAATTATTTTTGTCAATCATCAAAAGCCACTGTTCCAACAAATTCCCCCTTTTTGATGATGACAAACTTCCTGAGTTGATACGTACGTATTGCAGCTATAGTAAGATCACAACTTCAAGAATGAACCAGGTTAAGCAAGGGTTATAAATATTGCACAACACAACTCATTAACTTCCCCTTTTTGACATCATCGAAAAACTGATAAGTATGTAATAAGCGAAGAATAATCATAGTAAGACATAAACGTATAACTAGAGACAGTAGAAAAACATAGAATTGTATTTACGATAGCGAGATTACAGACCACCCAAAGCAAAAACAAAGTAAAGCAGAACCATAAGCAGTCACAACAAAAGCAATGCAACCTAAAGAGAATAGAAAAATTTAACAAGGCACCCAGAAAAAACAGATAGGGTTAGGTAGAGAGGGAGTTGGATCAAGGAATGAGCTTGGTAAAGGTGTGCACAATGTCAGCATGTTTAGCCCGTTCCTTCATGAGTGTATCCTCCAGTTCAGAAATCCTGAGAGTGAGGTCGCGCCTCTCCTGATCAAACTTCTCCCGTTCCTGAAGCAGCTCCGCATGCTTGGCATTCAGCGCCATCTGTAGTCGGTGAAGTGGAGTGCCTGGACGTTGCATTGAACCAGGTAGGTTTTAATGGTCCACCTGACCAAGAACATCCTTAGTGGTTTGCATGGTCCAAACCTGCACAAGTACTGAGTAGGCCTCAAAGAGTGAGGCCAACCAGAACCCGTAAGGGAGAGCATGTCCCTTCTTATCCTGTATAAGAACTCGCTTAATGTGTTTCATCATAAGTCCCGGAAGATTTACGGGAACACCTGAATCGAGCAGTTCCATCAGGGTGAGGTCAAGATAGCTCGCCTCAGACCTTCGTTCCTGGCGAGGAATTAGGATCTTGTGGACCACATCAAAATATAGCTTATGCAGGGGAGACATTTCCCTCCTTTGGACGCGTCTATGCTGAGTCAAGGCGGGCTTCCTAGCAAACTTTTTGGTAATGTCCAGAGCAGAGGGCAAGTTGTCAAGGGGAGGCCACTCATGGCGAACATAATGGGCCCAACCTTCATCAGGAATCTGGAGAATATGACCAATGTCGGAGGGAGTAATGCTAAAGGAAACCCCTCGAACTGTAGTAGAGAAAACAGAGTCACGCACACTCCCTTGTCCATAGAATTCGTACATTTCTGGTTTGGCCAATTTACGTTGGCCCGTGGTCTGGAGAAAAAGGGCAGACCATCCTTGTACCTCAAGCTTGGTGAGGAGGGTTTCCATTTTAGGGCCCCCCAACCCAGTAATGACACGGCCTCGGAGGAGAGAGCGCCATTGGAAGTGAGAAAAGGTAGGAGAACGTGGTTCAGTAGGTGCGACAAGGGTGGGCTCAGACTCACTATCAGAAGAGGAGACGGTAGATGGAACAGGTGAAGGCACCCGTTTCTTTCGAGTAGTGGTGCGGGGTTTTGAGGTAGTGGGTTTGGAGACGACTGGGGTGTGCGTTGTGGGGAAGGAGTGGATTGTGATGAAGAGGAGGCTGGAGAGGCTAGAGGAGTCACGAAGGGAGATGGTGGTAGGAGAGACCTAGGAGGTTTGGAGAAAATGTGTTTGCATCTGTTCGTGCGAACCTGACGCAGTAGGAGATCCCTAGGGGGAGAAGAAGCAGTGACACCCTTACGTTTCTTGCTCTGTTGCAGAGCGTGTTGGAGGGCCTCTTCTGCCCGGCGTTTTTGGTTTCTAGTATGAGGAGGCCTGATTGAGTCAGAGGAGGTGATTTTCTCTGATGAGGGATCATCCTCAGACACAGCAATAGTTTCCCGGAAGGCCTTTCTCAGGCGACGGCGAGGTTTTGTAGGGTTTTGAGTGGACTCTTGAAGGGTGGAAGGAGTCGGGTGAACTTGCTCCCTTGAAGGTGGGAATGCAGTTGAGAGTGACGGAGGATTGAAGAATTTGGCAGAGTGTTAGTCATATCCCCCCCCATTTGAGGAAGTCAGAGAAGTCGATTTTAAGAGGAGGAGGTATATTGGCTGTGGGATGTACGATCAGGGCCATGGAAGAGGAATCTTGGGGTTCTTGCGTGGAGGTGTGCAGAGATTCTTGGGAGGAAACCATTGTTGGGTAAGGAAGGATGAGGGAGATCAGAGAGAGTGGTCCAAATATGGGAGGAGAGAGATATATATATATGAAATGATGCAGGTCGGGAGGGGTGGTTCAAATATAAGTTGAGAGAGAGAGATGTGAAAAGATGGATGTTTTAATGTCGTTGGGAAGGGGAAGGGTTGGGTGAAGTGAAGCCATCCATCATTTCGTCAGTGATAGGAGCGAAGGGACGTTTTGGCGGTAAAGGGGTGAATGCACTGACAGGCTAATGATGGGGGAACAGGTTTAGGGTGCCCGGTTTAATTATCTGAATCTAAAAAGAAGTGCACAGCAATTGTTACCTGGTTGATTGTCTTGTTCCAATTGTTGATGAATTTTGGGAAAGTAATCCTGCACACAAAACCACATTCTCATGTTAATCTACAAGTTGGTAGGAGATACGTGATATGAAATATTGACTAGATCACCTCTTATATTTAAGAGTAACATATCAAAACTTCTAGTCAGTCATTGAGGGGAGTTTATGCAATCTTAATCATCCCCAAGTCTAACCTAATTTTTTCAAATTGTTCTCTGCTTAATGCCTTAGTAAGAATGTCAGCAATTTGGTTCTCCATAGGACAAAACATGATAGATACCAGACCTTTGTCTACACAGTCACGAAGAAAGTGATGCCTTATGTCTATATGCTTAGTCCGTTTGTGCTGAACTGGATTTTTTGCAATGTTAATGGCACTCGTATTGTCACATAAGATTGGAACACACCCAACATCTATCCCAAAATCCAGCAACTGTTGTTTGATCCAGAGAAATTGAGCACAACAAGATCCAGCTGCTACATATTCAGCTTCAGCAGTGGACAGTGCTACGGAGTTTTGCTTCTTAGTGGACCATGGAATTAAACATGTTCCAATGAAATGAGCCATACCAGAAGTACTTTTTCGATCTACTAGGTACCCTGCATAATCAGCATCAGTGTATCCTATTAGGTTGAAATTACTACCTTTAGAGTACCATAGGCCCAGGTCAGAGGTGCCTTTGAGATATCTGAAGATTCTCTTCACAGCCTTGAGATGTGACTCCTTTGGATTGGCTTGAAAGCGAGCACAAAGTCCCACACTGAAAACAATGTCAGATCTACTAGCAATAAGATACAACAAGGACCCGATCATACCTCGATAGAGCTTTTGTTCTACAGACGAGCCTTTCTCATCCAATTCCAATTTTGTGGCAGTGGCAATTGGTGTATCTGTTTCTTTAGCATCTTCCATTTTGAAACATTTGAGGAGCTCCTTCACATATTTGCCTTGGTGGATCAAGGTTCCAGAGGGAGTTTGTTTGAATTGAAGGCCCAAGAAGAAATTTAGTTCTCCCATCATGCTCATTTCAAATTCTCCATTCATTAATTTGACAAACTCCTGTGTCATGACCTCATTTGTAGAACCAAAAATGATGTCATCCACATATACTTGTACAATTAGCAGGTCAGTGCCTTGAGTTTTTAGGAACAAGGTGTTGTCAATTTTTCCTCTTGTGTGACCATGGTGCAGGAGAAATTTTGACAGTCTTTCATACCATGCTTTAGGAGCCTGCTTTAGTCCATACAATGCTTTATCAAGCTTAAACACATAGTCAGGATACTCAGCACTTTCAAACCCCGGTGGTTGCTTCACATAGACTCCCTCTTTCAAGTAACCATTCAAAAATGCACTCTTCACATCCATTTGATATAGGGTGATCTACTTGAAGACAGCGAAGGCGACAAGCAGTCTGATAGCTTCAAGTCTTGCCACAGGAGCAAACGTCTCATCATAGTCTATGCCTTCTTCCTGATTGTATCCTTGGACCACTAGTCTGGCCTTGTTCCTTGTAACTGTTCCATGTTCATCCAGTTTGTTACGAAATACCCACTTGGTGCCAATGATGGTTCTTCCTTCTGGTTTAGGTACTAAGTGCCATACTTTACATCTTTCAAACTGACTCAGTTCTTCCTACATGGCAAGAATCCACTCCTCATCTTGTAGTACTTCTCCTATCCATTTTGGTTCCATTAATGACACAAATGCCTGAAATGCACATAGGTTCCTCATCCCTGATCTGGTAGTGATTTCAGAGGTCAGGTCTATGAGAATATTGTCAAGAGGATGTGAGTCCTAATACTTGTAATTCTTTATCACCAGCCCTTGGGATTGTTCGTTTTGTGATGGGACTGTTTGATCGGATCCTGGATCTACCTGTTGACCTTCACATTCTATAGTTGTTCCCCCTGTCTGTATGCTCTCGTCCTTTTTAGTGAGTGAAACAGGTGAGTTGGCCTGTTCCATTGATCTGAATTCCAGTTCATTGACATCCTGCATATTATTCTCAAGGACACTGAAATTCTCATCAAATATAACATGAATGCTTTCTTCAACACAGTTGGTTCGTTTATTTAGTATTCTACTGTGTAAAGAATACCCTAAGAAAATTCCCTCATCACTTCTAGCATCAAATTTTTCCAAATTATCTTTACCATTATTGTGAACATAGCATTTGCATCCAAATGTCCTAAAATGGGAGATATTTGGTTTTCTACCCTTGAGTAATTCATAGGGGGTTTTATTTAGTAAGGGTCTTAGCATGCATCTATTAAGTATGTAGGCAGCAGTGTTCATGGCTTCAGCCCAGAGATTTCTAGCCACATTACTAGCTATCATCATTGTTCTAGTCATGTCTTCTAAAGTCATATTCTTCCTTTCTACCACTTCATTTTATTGGGGGGGTTCTTGGAGCAGAGAAGTTGTGATCAATACCATTTTTTGAACAGAATTCTAAGAATTTAGCATTCTCGAATTCAGTTCCATGATCTGATCTTATGGAGATTAAGGAAGTCACCAACTTCTTCTCTATTTTCTTAATGAAAATTGAGAAAACGTCGAAGGACTCATCTTTGGAAGCCAAGAGAAAGGTCCAGGTAAATTTAGAATAATCATCAACAATAAAAAACATGTACCTTTTACCACCTCTATTTTTAACTCTCATTGGTCCACACAAGTCCATGTGAACCAGTTCCAAGCACTTGGTGGTACTTACCTGGTTCTTTGACTTAAATGACGCTTTGACCTGCTTCCCCTTTGCGCATGCGCTGCACACCTTGTCGTCTTCGAACTTGATTTTGGGTAAACCCACAACCATGTTCTTGGATGATAGTGTGTTTAGTTGTTTCAAACTAGCATGCCCAAGTCGCTTGTGCCACAGTAATGGATCTTCCGTCATAGCACTTAGACATTTTAAATGTGCTCCAGCCATACCCATGATGTCGGCCTTGTACACATTCTTATATCTATTCGCTATCAGAATCACCTCTTTTGTCTTCAGATTCTTAACCTCGCCACCTGCAGATGTGAAAGTGACCTTGTTGCCCCTGTCACATAATTGAGAGATGCTTAAGAGATTGTGCTTCAATCCATCTACATGATAGACTTCATCTACAACTTTTGAATCTTCTCATCCAACTTTTCCAACACCCACGACAGTCCCCTTCTTACCATCCCCGAAGGAGACCTTTCCACCGTCAAGTGGTGCTAGTGAAAGGAATTTATGTTTGTCAGCAGTCATATGCCTAGAGCAAGCACTATCCAGATACCAATGCTTGCTTCCTTTCACTGCAACCTGCAAGACAATTCAAGGGTTAGTTTTAGGAACCCAGACTAGCTTGGGTCCTTTCTTATTATAAAAGGGATGAATAAGATCACTTCTTGCCCATAGAGGCAATACATTCCTCGACCTGTTTCTTTTGTTGTTCTCAGCCCTTTTCTTATACACATGAACGGAGTTTCTATTTCTAGCATTGCTCGCAATTGGACATTCAGTAGTTGGGTGTCCAATTTTTCCACATAGATAGCACCGATCAGTGGAGGTGGTTTCTTTATGGAAGAACCCTATTTCCAGCTTTCTCATTATGGTTTTTGTTACCCAAGTGGTTGATTATCCTAGAGGATTTAGTCCAAGGGTTTGCCTATTCTAGGTCTAGTTTAAGGTTGATATTTCTTGATTTAGTCTTTTCACCATTTCTTTTTCCCATATCAGCTCGACATTGCTCCTTTTTAGCTCAGTTTCTACTTTCTTAAGTTCAAGATTAGTCTCACTTGTCCTCTTGTCAGCAATGGTCAATTTTAGAACTTCTGATTTTAAGTTTAGTACGAGTGAATCAAGTTTTTTGACCTGTTTCTTCAGCTGGTCATTTATCTTATTTGCTTCCTCCAGACAGTTCTTAATTTCAAGGTTTTCAAATTTTTGGTCTGAAAAATCTTTTATTAAGTGATCCTTTTCGTTTTCTACTTCTTGAAAATCGTCTATTAGCCCTTTCATGAGAATGATTAGCTTCTCTTTTGAGAAAAGGTGCAATTTTTCTTTTAATTCAGAGCAACTTACCTCAGATCGATTTTCTTCTTCAAGGTCTGAGTCCTCAGCAGCCATGAGAGCAATCTCATCAGTGTCTTCCGTGTCAGATTCTTCTATTCCTGATCCCCACGCAGCCATCATTGCATAGTTTTCCCTTTCCTTTTGTTTCGCAGCCTTTTCTTTAAGTTCTCTCTCAGCTCTTTCTTTCTTCCACTCAATTTCCCATAAAGGGCATTGTTTGATGTGATGACCAGTCTTTCCTCATTTGTAACATCCGGAGTTATTCCTGTCATCGGACCACTTCTTGCTTCCAGTGTCATCGGACCACTTTCTGTTACCTGTTTCTTTCCTGTCCTTCCCTTTTCTGTTCCTTAGGAATTTTTTGAAGTTTTTTGCAAGGAAGGCAATTTGATCTTCTTCTAAGTCCGACTTCATCATCAGAAGCTGCTTTGAGAGCTAGCGACTTTTCATCCATGCTTGTCTATTTCTTTTGATCTTCCATATTCATCTCATAGGTTCTAAGGTTTCCGACCAGTTCATTTAAAGTCATGGTTTCAATGTCCTTTGCATCCCTGATCGCAGTGACCTTGACATCCCACTTGGCCTTTGGAAGAATCCTCAGAACCTTGTCCACCTGTTCTTCAGATGTGAGAACCTTTCCTAGGGATGCTAGCTCGTTTATGAGCAAGGTTAGTCTGGCCATCATCTCGTGCAGAGTTTCATTCTCTTTCATCTTGAAGGTTTCGTATTCAGTAAATAACATAGCAACCCTGAATTTCCTGACCTGAGCAGTTCCCTCGTGAGCGATTGTGAGCGCATCCCAGATCTCTTTGGCTGATGTACAGTTTGATATCCTGTTGTACTCTTCAGGGCCTAGACCACAGACCAAGAGATTTTTGGCTTTGGCATTTTTCCTCATGGCTGTCAGATCGTCGGTATTGAACTCTCTTCTTTCTTTTGGAACTTGTCGGCCCTCTACAGTTCGCATGGGAATAGTTGGTCCCATGATGATTCGATCCCAGAGTTCGTAATCTTCTCCTTGAATAAAGTCCTTCATCCTGGCCTTCCACCACGCAAAGTGTGTTCCATTGAAAAGAGGAGGTCTGACGACAGACTGTCCCTCTTCGTGTCCAAGCGGTGGTGCAGTGTTCATGATGATCGTTTCTTAGGTACTAGCCTTTAACAAGAAAACCTGCTCTGATACTACTTGTTAGAACTACGCACCTTAGGAATTTGCCTACTCGTTGGAACAGGTTAGTTGACCTGTTTCAAGAACGCAGAATTCAAACTTGAACACAGTGATTTTACGTGGAAACACCTAGCTCACAATAGGTGAAAAACTACGACCTGTACCTCTACAGGAATTTCTCCCAATTTTACTAAAATCAACGTGAGCCTTCAACAGTCAATTACAACTTGTAAACTACGCTTCACCCCTACGTCCTCACCTATCTTCTACTCACAAACCTCCCAAGGCTTGTGTTCCCAAAGTCTTCTAGTTGCCCCCAACTTGAAGACTAGAAAACTAATCTCAGTTATAGATCCTGAGATATTACACAATAGCTTACGAATTCAAAGAGAAAACAAAACTCCTAAACCTACGTTAAGTTGTCGTTATTCTCTTATGCTTCGTCTCTCTCTGTTTTGCGCCAGCTTCTTCTGTGAACTCTTCTCTGGTTTTATAGTTGCTGATCAGAGATAAATAGTGTTATCCTTTTTCTTTTAGAATTCCTTCTTCTAATCGAACTTCTCCTTCTTTTACGCATCCTGTTAGAGTTGGAGTAGTATTCCTTTTTAAATCCTTCTTCTTCTTGACAGCTGTTGTTTTTATACGCCTTATTTCCAGCACCTTTTATTTCACTTTTATTGTGTGCAGTATGTGCATTTTATCATGGCTATCATCTGCTGAATGAACCTGGTAGTCCAACCTGTTTCATTATTTTTGTCAATCATCAAAAGCCACTGTTCCAACACTTTGCTCTTGGGAGTGGTTTCCATTTTCATTCATTCTTTTTCTATCTTTCTCTTTTCACTCTTTTGTTTTACTCATGGTCACACCCCAAGCTTTTATATTTCTCTCATCACTTGACTCTTTTCATACCTCAACTATTCTACTTTTCCTATAATAGCCACCCTCAACATTCGTTTTCTATCTTTTTCTTTTCACTCTTTTGTTTTACTCATGGTCACACCCCAAGCTTTTCCTTTTCTCTCATCACTTAAATCTTTTCATACCTCAACTTTTCAACTTTTCCTATAATATCCACCCTCAACTTAAGCTTTCAGCCTGGGTTGAGGTACATAGTGTCCTTTGAGAGACCAAGGCTAGTGTAAAGGTCTACAAACATACAAGAAAGGTAAGTTGGGCGATTATAAAAAGGTATATTTAGGCACAAAATTGGGTTCAAAGGGCACTGTAACAACCCCCAATTTAGAAGCCTAGAAGTGCAAAAAGGTTGGACTAAAAACGGACCAGAGTTAGTTCACAAAGTCGAGTCCACAGCCCGTGGATCAAACCATGAGCCATAGGTTCAGCTCGTGAATATGAACTTCAGGAAAGGGGAAAAAATTCAAAGTGTAGGGTGAACCACAAAGCTATTAATGGCTCGTAGGTCAGTGCACGACTCGTAGGAAGGATAGTAAGTGAAGGTACTAGAGATGAAGAAAATTTGGAGTTTTTGGATTGTGGTCTATGATTAACAGGATGGTCCGTAGACCATTCCACAGCCCGTAAGTTGCCTTTTGATCACGTCCAAACTACACCTCCCAATTAAAGTATAAGTGGTCGTTGTTCAAATATAGAACCCAACAATGATTAGGATCGATCCCACAAGGAATAAGGTCTAGACATGGAATAACTAAAACCAATTATTAGAATGAATTAATAGACTTATTTCCCAAAAAGGGGGTTTTGATAAAAAGTAATAATTAATCCTAAACTAATATCAAATAGTCCAGTGCAAGTGTTGTAAATTCTTTGAAAGAAGTAACTAGGATACTGTGTTCTCTATGATTTCCTAACTCACTGTAACCAAATATCGTATCCTTTTCTAGTATGTAACATGCAGAATTTATAAATTATGTTCACCTAGCCCTTTGATCCAGGCACTAAGCAAATTTCACCACATGATCTGATCCATCCTTCAAGTGTCATATTACTTATCCTTACCTTGCCTGAGTATAACCATCCCTTGATTCGTTCAAGTTGATTAGATGAGTGTAATCAGGTCAAGTCTTGTTATTCTACCTTTTTTCCCATTCATTACCCCCTTAATCCAGTAAGTAATAATTAGACGAGTTCTAATGTTTGCAACCGTTAAAAAGTAGTCAAAACAAAGAGATAAATGATACATGCACACTTTCCAAGGATTATGAATTATCCAATTATTATTTTGTTAATTTCTCATGGTTCCCACAACCCTAGTAGTGGATTTAGTTACTCGTGTTCATTGTAGATGAAAGATCCATGTTACGGATTTGCATAATTAAACACTTACAACAATGAATTGATGAACACGAAATATAAAATTCTTTACCAAAATTGCAAGATTATAATACGAAGATAATGTCAGAAGTAGTTCTCAAAAAATCTCCAAGAACAAAGCAGTAATCGCAAGCATCAGGTTCCAAATGTTCTAACTGCTCTCTCTCTCTATAAAAAACCTAAAAACCATTTATAATAAATGGAAACAAAATCTGAAACAAAATAGGAAAACTGGAATCGGAAACTTTGACGAACATAGTTACTGGTCGTAGATGGAATCACGGCCTGTGACTGGGCTTCATAGGCTACACTATTAAAAATTTGTCTTTAAGATATGAACCTTTCCTATGGAACATCTTCTGACTAACGGCCTATAAGAGGTTTTGTCTACTTTCTCTTCAGCAATTCTTCAAAATCTCTGATCCTCAAGGCACGAACTTATGTACGACCCATCAAATGGTGTGCGACTTATCTGGTAATCATAACTTCAAGTTCTAAAAATTGGCCTTTCATTGGATTAGACCCACGAGATACATCTCGGCTCGTGGAACGAACCACAGCCCGTAGAAGGCCTCATGACACCTCAAAAACTTGCAATTCGCACAATTTAGTCCAAAAACATCCCGACTCCTGGAATCCTACAAATCAACAAAAAACCCCATAAAACCTACTAACATTGCTTTGATAACACACAAAATTCTAAGCTTAAAGCATCAAAAGTGTTGTATTTTGGCATCACATCAACCTTCTCAACTTAAAATTGTTACTTGTCCTTAAGTGACACGTTATAAATAAGCAATACAGCAGCACACTGACTTCAATCTCATTCCATACATCATATCTCAATCAACCATAGATACCCAGTCAAAGTCATTAGTGCCTATACAAGACAATTATCAACAAACTCGTGCAGATCAATGTCTGACAACGTAACTATGACAAGCAAGGTAACATAGATAAGCAACGATCACCAAGATAGCCTAAAGTCAAAATGTAATTCATGTGCCCTCAGAAAAAGAAGTCTCATCTCACTTAGAATGGTATGTTTAAATTCAATACTCAGAACGAAAGAAAACACTCGTGCTCACAATAGATATTCAAACACTATGCATAATACCATAGGCTTTCCCCTATACTCATGACCATGACATCCGACTAATTGACTTAATATCATTATAGGACTTTCTTAGCTTGTAATGTAGGCTCAGGGGACTTTGGTATGATATTTTTGGAACAAAGTGACTAATTGTCCTACTTGACTTTATGCTATTTTAATATTTTACCCTACCAACATTGATATATTCAACACTTAGATCCCCTTTTCCCATTTCAAACACTTCCAGGTGCCTTTTATAATTTTCAACTCATTGCCTCTTATTTTTCTTAAGTCTTTTGCTTTTTAGCTTCCAATTTAGGAATGCATTTACTTTCTCGCACCCACTTCATATTTCACCCTTTTTTATTGCACCACTATGTTCCTTCCCCATTTGGTGTGATTTCCTTGTTACAACCACCATCAACATAGGCTTTTAGCCTGAGTTAAGGTGCATAATATCCAACCTATGAACCAGGGCCTCTTTTGGTAACCACCCTCAACTTAGGTTTTAGCCTGGGTCGAGGTGCATAACATTCAAGGAGGGACTAGGACTGATTTGAAGATTACACGGTCAAAAATGTTTGGTTACTCAGGTTTCTTAAAAAAAGGTACATGTAAGGTTCAAATCTTAGGACCAAGAGATACATAAAGTATTTGGTTAGTTATTTTTAGGCTAAGTAGACTAATATAAATAACGACCTATGATCCTCTCCTCACCAACTAACCTGTAGTCTCAGTCAGAGTAACAGAGAAAGTTCTGAATTGAAACATAGTATAAGAATCATGCAATAACGCACACACACATACTAGGCACTGAATACTCTATCAATATAGATTCTCAAATCATTATTTTTATCACACTTAACCCTATCTTGTCAAAACAAACATTATAAATCATTGATTCAATGTGATTTTCATCACAACTACCTAACAACACATCATCAATCACAAAAGTAGGTGGGTATTATTTTTTTCAACAAAGCTAACATATGCTATAGATATGAGTACAATATGCCACCAATACTACTTACACATCCTAAACGTGCCAGTTCAACAGAAAAACTGTCCTTAGGGAAAGAACACAAGCAAGAAAACCCTGTTAACTCAAATATTGGGATAGATATAGGCCTTGCTTACTTAGACTTTGCCGAGGCCTATAACTATATTTTGTGCTCAATGCAACAAAATAAACAAAAATATAACATCGGGGTCGAAAAGGGACATACCTAGGCGCCTAAGAGCAGGTGTCTATCTAAGTCTAACCACCAGTAGCTTGCTGGGTGGTCTCCTCAGTTATGGTGGCATGGCTAGAGGGTCGAGCACCCTTTATTATCTCTAGCTCATATGCCTACTAGTCCATCTTATCCACAATGTAGGCTCATCTAGCAGCCTCAAACTACTCACTCTCCATCCCTGCAACATCTAGTCTGATGGCCTTGGGGTCATTATTGTTATCATGATGCTTCTTTCTAGAAGAATGGACTGGCGGCTCATGTGCAAATAAATCAAAAACCTCTGTATTAATGGCGGGCATAGGAATCAAGACTGAACATGTTGCCCTCATATCTGTGCAAAGCTAATAGATCTCTGCTAGGATAGTTGTCATGTCAGGAGTCTAAGATGAACTGAGGCGGTCCTCTACTCGCCTCTCAAATGCATCTACTCGACCGTGAAATGATGTAAGTCTCACCTCAATGGAGACCATGAAATGCACCTTCACGCGCTCCTCAGACTCTGTAATGCCCTTGAGAACCCAAGGCCAAATCATCTATAGCTATTGAGCCAACTGGGACTCAATGCGAACCTATCTCTATACCAGAGGCTAAATAGACTCCACAGACACGTATACCATGTATGAGGTGTAAGGGCATATAGGCACGACCTCTGGTACAGTAGATGAAGCAGTAATGGGCCTAGTCTTATCCTAGTATCAGTCTGTGGGAGCTTCTTAGTTTTTGTAGTAGTAGCAGTGGAGGTAGTGGGCTCAGCCCGTGGTGCCTCAACAAACATCTCAAGCAATCGAACTGGAGGTTGTGGTGCTCACCGAATAGCCATTGTATTTTCATCGTCCTTGATCATGCTAGTATCCTGAGTCCACTAGACCTCTATAATCATGTGTACATTAGGCAGGATCTCTGCCCCTACCATTATGCATAATCTGTGAATCAAAGACGGGAACAGAATTGATGTGGACCTCTTTAGAGCATACTCGTGCATCTCCTATGCTATACAATGAGAAAAATCTATATCATAACTAGCAAAAATACTGGAACCTAAGATAGTACAATCTAGTGTCAAAATATTATCCACTTGGTTTAGTTGAATCCATCCGCTTACATACAACAGTCCACCAAAATTTGCCGGCGAAGCTGAACGAAGTATTTGCTATAGGCACAAAACTAGATATCCAGTTAGGGTCCTGGCCCAGCTCAGTTATATAATCGGCAATCCATCGCATCAAAATGGCCTTACAGGCTGTATCTCTCGTCAGACCTCGGTCCCTAGTCTAACCCAACCTGTAGCCATAAGATTTGTTGTCATCACAAGGGCCTGGTACTCAAACCGAACAAAACTATTCAGATGGTAATCTCTGATATGCCTACGAGGACTCCACGCAACATCATTTGTGTAAGTCGGGGTTGTGTAAGGGGTTTTCCCTTCTTCGGGGTCGCCTCGACAATGGTAGTAGCATATGATACCTAAAACACTTGAACCAGTACTGGGAGTACTTCCCTCATGGAACTACTACCAATCTAAGTAGCACCAGGCCATGGTGTCTCAAAGAACAAGAGCGCAGTCAAACCCTGAAGTAATGATCCTCGGCTCCTCAAAAATAGTACAGGCCTATCAACCCCTGTTGTCCTATATGATGTATTCCCGGTATATATCTTGTATATCTTGGACACATCATCATCTTGTCAATCTAGCCATAGGGCTTGCTGTTGGGAAAGACTCTGTAGACACTAATCCAGACTCCTCACCCAACCCGGAGACATCTCCATGTCTGAAACCCGACCTAGACTCCTCTTCGAAGTCAGTCATCTAGATCGAACTGCTCTACTATGAACCTCGCTCCTCAGACAGGGGAGGCTGAGCAACTATGGTCTATTTCTGGGGTGGCATTATCTATCTAGATGTTGCCATGGTATGTCTTCGCTAAATGCCCTTGTTTGGCTGGACGTTGTGCTCCTATAATGATTCACTATCCTCGAAATTTATAGACTCATAGCAGAATTAGTCCCGCATGGCCTGTATCTCTTCTCTCTTGATTAAGGGAGCCATAGTACCTGAAAGCACCAAAACAAAACATACATGAGTCCCAGGAATTCAGAAAAGAAAAATCTAAGAGTTGAGAAAACTATTCACCGAAGGACCTAAGAAGGCTCACCTATAGGTCGTATGGTAAACTATGGGCCATAAAAGGCCTCTGATGTCACCCACTCTACACTTCCTCTTTGAAGGCTAAAGAGGTTGTTGTCAAGATATATAACCTAACCGAGTTTAGGGTCGATCCCATAGGAAATATGGTAGACTTAGAAGAATATCAAGCAATTCGGGTGGATTAACCTACTTATCTCCACAAAAGAGGGGGGGTTTGTAAAACAATGAAAAGTAATCCTAGACTAAGACAAGTGTGAGATCAGTATAAAGAGTAAATAGGGTATTGTGTTCCCCACAATTTCCTAACTTGGTATTACCAGATAATCGAATTCTTTTCTAGTGTGTAACATGCAGAATGTAAGTTAAGTTTACCAAACCCTTTGATCCAAGAGAGAGGTAAATTTTACTACGTGATTTGATCCATCCCTACAGTGTGACATTACTAACCCTTACCTATTGTCCCAGTACAACCTCCCTTTGATCCAGTTTGGTTGATTAGACGAGAAACATCAATTGAATCTTGTTAATTAATCTCTTTTCCTATTCATCACTACCTTGATCCAGTCAATAACACTAGGCGAGTTCTAATGTTGGCCACTGTTAAAAAGAATTCAACTGAAGAGGATTAATTAATACATGCATGCACACTTCCCATGAATTATGAATTATCTGGTTTTTCTTGTTAGTTCTTCATGGTTCCTACAACCCTAGTTGTGGATTTAGCTACTCATTATCTGTATAGATGTAAGAATCATAATTTTGAATAATATAATTGAGCACTTACACAATAGAATTAAGAAGAATAAATCCAAGTCCTTCACCAAGAATCACAAGATTGAATTAAGTATACAAAATAATACTCACAGTGTATCATAATGTTTCTCTCACGCTTTGTACTATTCTCTCCTGTCCTCTACGAAAAATAACCTAAAAACCTCTTTATAGTACTTAAAATACAAAATTAAAAGTAAATAGGAGAACTAGGTCAGCAGGCTCTACATGCACTTCTACGGGTCGTAGAACTTTTTATGGCCCATAGTCGAGGCTTCGTGGATTCTTTCTTCAATTTTGGGGGCAACTTTTATGAGACATATCTTCGGGCCGTATAAAGTTCTACGTCCCGTAAAGGGTTTCGTTTGATAATTTTAGCAACTCCTCATTTTTTATCCTCATGGCAAGACACCAAGACTATGGCTAGTAGAAACATTTACGGCTCGTTTGCATATTCATAGACTCAACTTTAAAAAATCACCTGTTCACTAGATTTTTGTACGAAACCAACTCTACGGCTCATGGAATTTTCCACGTCCCTTAAAGAGTCTCGTATATCAGCAATTTCTACAACTGTTGCACACTTAGCCCAAAAATCATGCCAACCCTATATTCCTGTAACACAAACATAAAGACACACCAAATCTACTAACATCGCTATGAGAACAAACAAAATTTCAAATTTTAAGCATCAAATGTGTTGTATTTTGACAGCACATCAACACCCTCAACTCAAAGGTATTGCTTGTCCTCAAGCGGCGGACTCAATCTACATAAGCAGCATAGTAACACATAGACCTCAACCTAATGGCCTACATCTTATCAAACTCAAGCACAGATACTGACACCACTTTTAAAAGAACATCAGATAGCTATCAAGCAAACCAATAACATATAATCATATATGACAGTGTAACTATAACAAGCAAGGCAATTATCAGTAAGTAACATTCACTAAATTAGTCTAGCATCAACAATGCAATGCAAGTGCCCTCACAAAAAGAAGTCCCATATCCACTTATGATGATATTTTCAAATTCAATGTTTGGGACTAGGCAAAATTACTTACTCTCACAAAAGAAACTCAAATATCATGCTCAACACCATATACTTTCCCTTATACTCATTACTATGACCTTTGACTACTTTAATAGGATAACTTTAGGACTTTATTGGCTTGTAACGTAGGCTCAGAGGGCTTTGGTATAATGTATTGGGAATATAATGACTAAAGACCCTCCTTGACATTGTGTTTTTCTACACTTTTGCCTACCAGCACTGTCATTTTTCACCGCATTCTCCTTTTTTCCTATTCCAAGCTTTTCTGGATGCTTTATTCTCATTTTTCAGCTTTTTGCCTTTTATTTTCACATCATTTTTCTTTTTCGCTTATTGATTAGGCATCCACTCATTTTTCTTGCACTCGGAACACTTTTTTATCCCTTTTCATGCATCACTAGTTTTCCTCTCATTTTGTGTTTACCTTTACACCGGCCACCAAAACTTAGGCTTTTGGCCTGAGTCGAGGTGCATAATATCCAACTTAGGAACCAGGGTTAATTTTGGTAGCCACTCTAAACTTAAGCTTTTTGCCTAAGTCAGGGTATATATGTTCAAGGAAGGTCCAGGGCCAATTTTAGGATTTTACACTAACAAGGCTAGGCAACTTAGGTTTTTACAAAGAAAAGGGTACATGTAAAGCTCAAGCATTAGGATCAAGGGATACAGTACACATTTGGTCATTTATTTAGGCTAATTGGACTATTATAAACAACGGCCTAAGATCCTTCCTTAACCAACTAACCTATGGTCTAAGCCAGAATAACAAGGCAAATTTTGAATTGAAACATATTATATGAATTTAGTAAAGAAGGCTCACACACACATGGCACTGATTACACTATTAACAACGACTCTCAGATTATGTTTTTCATCACAATTTATCCTCACTTATCAGGACAAGAATTGTCAACTATCAAACTTGGATGGTTGCTATCAAGAATAACTATCAAAATTTTTTGTGGGTATTATTTTTCATACAAAAACACAAAAATAAACATATGTCACAGATATCAATACTACATGCTTCTAATACTACCTACACCTTCTAAATATGCCTGTTCAATAGAAATTATATATTCTTGGGGAAAAAGAACACAGGCAAGAAAACCCCTAGGATTCAAAATTTGGGATAGTTATAGGCCAAGGTTACTCAGACTTTACTAAGACTTAGAACTACCCATACCCCATCGAAGAAGAATTGCATTATCCTCAATGCAAAAAAATAGAATGATAAAGCACAAGGGTCAAAAAGGAAATGTACCTAGGTACCTAACCGTTGGTCTGTGGCTGATTCTGGCTACCCTCAACATGCCTGGTGGCCTCCTCAGTAGTAGAAACATGTTCGGAGGGGCCAATAGCCCTCACCCTCTCAAACTCACAGGTCTCCCTCAACTCCTTATCATGCCTCGAGCGCACCCTGGCAAAGCTCTAAACCTTGCTCCTCTGTCATCCTCTCCTGTAGTCTCACCAAGTCTGGATCATCCACACAGAACCTCTTCTCGGAGAAGTCTGTGATTGCTATTCAGAAGTAAACAAGTCAACCACTAACAGCGAGGGCTCAGTTTGTAGGAACACTACCGGTGCTGCCAAAGCTGCTGTCATATTGTCCTGGAGCTGTTGGATCTCCTGCTGAAGGGTCGTCACATCTACTGGTCATGTTGTGCTAAGGATCTGCTGGACCCATCTCTTAAAAGCATGTATGGGCATCCACGGGTGAGAGTCTGTCTTGGATAATGGCGACCGTGAATGTCTGCATGCAAGCCTCAGACTCTAAAATGGCCTAACGGACCTAAGGCCTAATCTATTGTAACAACTAAGTCAGTTGTGACTTAGTATGGGCCAATTTTTATGCCATGTCCTGAATATATGCCGCTGACACATAGACTATGCCAGCAGATACTGCAATGTAGGCACTACATATAGGGCAGAAGTATTAGCAGTGGGACCTCTCTCCATATCAACCTCAGCCTGTGGGGGGCCTCTCATCAGTAGTAACAGCAGTGTTGGTGGCGGATGGAGTCTCAGATGGTGGGTTTGCTGCGAATATCTCTGGCATCTATGCTGGCTGGCGCAGTGTTCATTGGAGGGCCATCGGATTATTCTAAGCCTTGATAAGGCTAGAATCCAAAGTGTGTTGGACCTCTATCTGTGAGTCTGGGTGATGTAGACTCTACCTTTGACTCTATACAAAGTCTATAGATCAAGCATTGGAAGGGGATAGAGGTAAAGCTCTTCATGCCAGCTCGTGTATTCGCTCTATAATGAAGCTGGTCCAATAAATCTCATAGCAAGTCAAGAAGCTGGCAACCAAAACAGCATGGTTTGGCATAAAAGTATTATCTGCAACTGTGGGCTGAATTCATGATTTAACCACAGCCCACCAAAATTTGGCGGGGAAGCTAAGTGAGGCCTTCACAATGGGCTCTTCGATATAGCTATCAATGCAGGTCCAAGCCCTGCTCTGCAATCTGTTCAGCAACGCATCTCACCAAATTGGCCCAGCGGGCCTGATCTCTTATCAAGGCCTTATTCATGGTCTGCCCCAATCTACAGTCATACTCTACCATCAATCTAGGGGTTAGGAACTTGAGACTCAACAATATGTGGTGGATGGTAGTCTCAGAGATATCCACCTGTCGGCCCCTCACTCTAGTATGTGTCAATCTGAGTTGAGCGAGGGGCTTCTTCCCCTTGGGAGTGTTGAGAACTATCACGGCATATGAAGCGTAAAACTCTCAAATCATGGTTGGGGAGTACTTGCATGATGATCTGGCCAGCCACTGAATCCTGTATTTGCTAACAGTGTCCTGCAGGCTGGGACGCTATCCAATCCTGAAGTGATGATTTGGAGCTCCTAAAAAATAGTGCAAGTTTGTTGACCCTGCTCATTCCTCTACATGCCCTTTGTACCACCGGCTAGATAAAGCATCTGAAGTAATGGTGATGCCTAAAGTGGTGCAGCAAAGGACTCTGTCTTCGACTCATCGCTGGACTCTGACTCAGACTCCTCTCCAGAAGGAGTCATCTAGATGGAACTGCTATCTTTGTCACCTCTCTCTTCAGACTAGGGAGAGTGGACAATGATACCCTAGGTCAGGGCTTGCCCAAGTTTTGTGGCAGCTCGTGTCTGTGGTCACTCAGCGCTTGGGTCAGGCCGGACACCAAGCTCCTCAATTGAACCACTGACCTCGGGGGTATCCTGGTCCCTCGAAGGCTCATCTCTTAGTCTCCTCTGCAGGGCCTTAATCTCCTCCTTCTTGGGTTTTGGAGCCCTAGTACGTGAAAGGTACATATTTAGCAAACATGGTTAGCCCTACAAGTCAAGGAACGAAAAGCAAAAACACTTCAGACTTGGTTACAGAAGGGTCTACGAAGGAAGCTTTACGGGCCATAGTACAAACTAGGGGCCGTAAAAGGCCCTCGTAGAAATAGGGTTCATACATTTTGGCTATTGGAATTACATCTACGAGAAAAGGTATGACTCATAGAATATTCTATAGGTCATAGGCTGAGTCGTAGATATAATCCAGTGTTTGAATTTTTACAGGTAGGGATCTACGAGACCTATCCACTAGTCGTAGAAGAATCTACAGCTCATGGAAGGTCTTGTCTGATGGAGTCTTAAAAACTTCAAGTTTCTGGATATTCATACGAGGGGAAACCACGGCTCGTGGAATGTTCCACGGGAGATAGAAGACCCTCGTAGAGTGAAAAAAATAGAACTTTGATTTTCTAAGTCTATCAAAACGGATCCCAAATGACATTTTCAAAACTTAAATCAGAATCGAAGATACATGACACACCTCTACATGCTCTTAACAAATACCCAACACTCTACATGCAATGTTTACATACAGCCCCATCGAATCTTATTTTTTACATGTTTTCCCAAGCTAACCGACCTCGTTTGAATGAATGAACATCAAGTCACACACATGTAATCACATATCGATTTTCAAATAATATAGGCTATTCAATTCAAATGACATATGACAACAAGGTTTTCATATAACATCATTTAAACACATAAACATGGATGCACACACAATTTTCCAACTTTTAACACTATTCAAGCATTGGCACATATGATTTATAATTAAGTTTTAAACACAAACAATGGCAAAAAGGGATTTATACCCACACTAATTGGATTACCATACCCATCAATTAATTTCAACCTAATCACAACAATTTCGGTATTTGAAAGGGTTTTAGGGCAAAAAACTTACTGAATTGAGTGGCAAAGATGTAAAAATTGAAGGAGGAATCAAAGATGGTTGAACCTTAGGTCTTGCCAGAGGCTGCCAGAAAAATTGTCAAAAAATGGGTGCGGCCGGTCGTCGGTGGTCAAACAAACAATGGTGTAGGATGTGGGGTAGTTTGTGTAAATTTGATGAAAAATGAGGGTCAAAATTATTTAACCCCCTTATTTATAAGTTGACCGGGTCGGCCAAAACCAATGGGCCTAGGCTCTTTAAAACCCCAATTACGGGCAGTAGAAGATGCTACGGCCCGTAGATCCCTCATTTCATGGAATGCTCAAACCTAATTTTTGGTACTGGGTTTCACGGACCAGTCTAGAGTCGTAGAATTGAATACGACTGTAGAGTTGGTAGTAGAAGCCTCCACACTTATCAATGGACTGTAACGTCGCCTGATGGATTGGAGTGCACAAAATTTTACTCACTAGAAGTGTTCTACGAGGTAATGTACGGTTTGTAGTTTTACATACGGTCCATAGAACCAATCGTAGAAACATTTCTTAATATCTTTTTTTAGCAAAAAATGGTTGACTTTGTCATGTAACTGCGGATTCTTCACAAAACACACTGTTACCCTATATGCAACCAGTCCAATGTCCACAAATTACGATCAAAACACTAAGAATAAAACTACCTACAAATCTAAAAGCTAAAAACAGAACAAACCTACAACTATTACATCAAATATCTTGGGTTGCCTCCCAAATAGCGCTTGATTTATTGTCGCGACACGACTTGGAAAACTTGGTTACTCAGACTTCACCAAGTGCCGAAACATCCATCTTCAAGTCGTTTGGCCTCTTCATTGACTGACAAACATTGAAAACTTCTTCGTCATTCACTCTGAACTTGAGTTGGCCAGCTTCCATATCCACTAGTGCTCAACCAGTGGCTAAGAAGGGTCTTCCAAAGATGATTCGGACTTTGAAGTTAACTTCTCAATGAAGAATCACAAAGTCTGCGGTGAATATGAATTTCTCTACTTTGACGAGGACGTCATATAGTATCCCCATAGGCTTCTTCACAATGCGGTCAGCCATCAACAATCACATGCTCGTCGAAGTAGGGGCTCCTAATCCTAGCTTCTTAAAGACCGCAAGGGTCATCAAATTTATACTGGCACCAAGATTACACAATACCCTTGTGAACTCCACATATTCGATAGTGCAGGGAATGGTGAAAGCGTCGGGGTCTTCTCTCTTTTGCACCAAGGACCTTGTAGCAATTGCACTGCAATATTGAAGTTCTTGGGAGAGCTCCTCACTCACAATCCGTTCTTTGTGACCAAGTCGTTCATAAACTTTGCATACCCTAGCATCTTCTCCAATGCCTTAATGAGAGGAGTATTGATAGAGAGTTGTTTTAGCATAGAGAGAAAGTGCTTGAACTTACCCTCGTCCTCTTTCTTTTTGATTCTTTGAGGGAAGGGAGGAGGAGGTCTAGGAATGGGCTTTAACTTCTGTGGCACCTCTACAACATCACTTACCCAATCCTTGGCATGATCATCTCTGATTTTAGCATCTTTGACTTCAATTGTCTCCTCTCGAACATCATCATCAAATCAGCATAGGAGGATTAATGGTCTGCTTACCACCATGAATAGTCACCGCCATACACTGTCCCTCATTGTTTGGATTCTAAACTGTGTTTCTAGGCAATGTACCTCTCTGTCGTTGGTTCAGTTGAGTTGATACTTGACCAAACTGTTGCTCTAGTTGTTTGATAGCAACAAAATGAGACTCGATCTTCTAATTTATGTTGGAGATCTGGAATTACCAACACTTGTATCGTGATTATGTGGTTGCACATAAGGACCATTTTGGTAACCATCTCTGCGACCCCAATCAACATCTCTATCCTGGCCCCTGTTCTTGTCATAGTAACCTCTATGATTGTTGTCTTCGAAGGTTCCATCCGTATTATAGTTTGAATATTGGTTCCCTTGACCATGGCACCAATAGTCCTAATTGGCCCCTTGGGCGTTGGTCCAGAAACCTCCCATTTGTTTAGCAATAAAGCAAGTGTCCTCATCATAAAACACCTCTTTGTACATGGGTGCCCGTGAAGGCTTATGAGCAACTGCATTAACTCGTTCCTTATCCTACTTCATCAATAACCCCTTGTTGGTACTAATCCGAGTAAGCTCTTGCAGCATCTCCTCATTTATTTTAGCTTGCTTCGAACTAATACTGACTGCACATGAGCTTTTAGTAGAGGACCTATCTCTCGGCCCCCATGCATGATTTGGCTTGACCACCTTTTCTACATTCTTAGCATCCCTTGCAAATGGTTGATCTAAAAATGCACCACTTATGATGGTATCAGCACATGCTTGGCTATTCTTGTCTAGGGCGTGGTAGAAGATCTCCACTAAGGCATCATTAACTATCTTGTGGTCGGGAACACTTCTCAAACACTTTGTGAACCTCTTCCATATAGTCTTGATCGAGTCACTAAGAAGTTACTCAAAGTTGTTAATTTGATCCTTCAACTTGAGCTTCTTCGATCTCGGGAATAACCTCTCCAAAAAGGCCTTCAACAACTCAGCCCAACTGGTAATTGAACTCTGCGGGAGATCGGATAGCTATAGCGCTACGTTTCCCGTTAGAGAAATTGGGAAGACACCACGCCCAACAGCATCCATAGACAGATTCTGAGTTCCCATTACACTATTATGGACAAACACAACATTGTGTAAAATGCTATGTGGATCCTCTGATGGTAGGCCTGGGAACAACCAACGTATCTACAACATCTGAAGCAACCCACTCGAAACCACGAACATTATTTCATCCAGTAGTGGCGGTAACATAATAGCTCTAGTAACACCCATAGTCATTGGATTCAGCCGATATTGATTCCACTGCTAAGCGTCGACGTTGAGGTCCTGTGGCTGTGGATCAATATCCTCTAGAAGAGGTGGGTTGTTGTCATCCTCATTTTGATTCTCGTTATGATCCAGGGCTGCATTAACTGTGTTGTTTGCATTATCTTGGGTCATCCTTCTTAGTGTTCTCTGGATCAAATGGAGTCAAGGGAATGCCTCAACTTCGTGTGTTGTGCATGCCCTACACCTGCACGCTAAAGAAGAATAAAAATAACAAAAATGTAAACTGAGGAAAATAAGGATTAATTCCCAAACTACTCAAATTAAAAAAGTCTTAGTCGTATTCCCTAGCAACGGCACCAAAATCTTGATGTCGCCCAAGCTACACCTCTTTTTTGAAGGCTAAAGCGGTTATTGTCAATATTTATAACCTAACCGAGGTTACGGTAGATCCAACGGAGAATATGGTAAACTTAGAAGAACTTCAAGCAATTTGTATGGATTAACCTACTTATCTCCCCAAAAGTTGGGGTAGGGGGTTTGTAAAACCACGAAAAGTAATCCTAGACTAAGACAAGTGTAAGATCAGTATGAAGAGTAACAAGGGTATTGTGTTCCTCATGATTCCCTAACTTGGTATTACCAGATTATCGAATTCTTTTCTAGTGTAAAGCATGCAAAATGATAAGTAAAGTTTACCAAACCTTTTGATCCATGCAAGAGGTAAATTTCACTACGTGTGATCCATCCCCATGGTGTGACATTACTAACCCTTACCTATTGTCCCAATAAACCTCCTCTTGATCCAGTTTGGTTGACTAGACGAGAAATATCAATCGAATCCTTACAATTAGTCTCTTTTCATATTCATTATTACCTTGATCCTGTCAGTGACACTAGGCGAGTTCGAACGTTGGCCACCATTAAAAAGCATTCAAATCGAAGAGGATTAATTAATACATGTATGCACACTTTCCAAGAATTACAAATTATTCGGTTTTACCTTTCTAGTTTTTCATGGTTCTCACAACCCTAGTTGTGGATTTACCTACTCATTATCAGTGTAGATGCAAGAATCATGATTTTGAATAACATAATTGAGAACTTACACAATAGAATTAAGAAAAATAAATCCAATCTCTTTCCAAGAATCACAAGATTGAATTAAGCACACAAAATAATGTTTCACCAGTTTATTACAATGTTTCTCTCAAGCTCTATACTATTCACTCCTGTTCTCTATGAAAAATGACCTAAAAACCCTATTTATAGTACTTAAAATACAAAACCAAAATGAAATAAGAGAATTGGGTCGGCAGGCTCTATGGGCATTTTTACAGGCCATATAATGTTTTACGGCCCCTTGTCGGGCCTTCATGGATTCTTTCATCAATTCTGGAGGCAACTTTTACGAGACCCATCTACATGCCTCCCATCGAAACGTCTACAGCTTGTCTACGTGTTCATAAACTCAACTTCAGAAAATCACCCTTTCATTGGATTTTTGAACAAAACTAACTCTACAGCCAGTGAAATTTTCCACGGCCCATAAAGAGTATTGTATATCAGCAATTTCGGTAACTTTTGCACACTTAGCCAAAAAATCATGCCAACCTTGTAATCCTGCAAAACAAACATAAAAACACATAAAATCTACTAATATCGCTATGAGAACACAAAAAATTCCAAGTTTTAAGCATCAAATGTGCTTTATTTTGACAGCTCATCAGCCTCTGTATGAACAGGTCAAAGTAAATCAGAAATCAATCTATTGCAAGCATGGAACATACGAATGTTGTTTACAGGCCCTAGTATGAACTATGACTTGTAAGCAGGTTCGTCTACTAACATCTTGGAAAATCCAAGTTGTTGATCTCCACTTACGAGGGCAACTATGGTCCGTGGAGTAATCCACAGGCCATAGAAGACCCTCGTACTATTGAAGAATACAACCTGCGTTTCCTAAGTTTACCATTCGATTTTGTTATGTCCATATACAACTAAATTTCCAGCTAAATCCCAATCAAGTTAGAATTAAACGATTTTTTAAGCACAATGACTAGGTCACAGATATAGGGAACACAAAATTAAACAGCATCAAAGAAATGGCACTCAATCCAAGTCAAATACATTCAACATGCATCTCATGTATTCCGATTGAACCAAAACACATGCATACAAATTACCACCAACCAATCCAAAACCAAATCATATGCAATTCACTATCCTACCCCTCATTTGGATTGCATGTAACCATCAGGACAAACGCCCTTTGACCAATTTTACCATACCATTATTCAATTCATGCATCTACTTTATCGATTTTAACAAAATAATTCAGTATAATATAATCGACTAGGGATTGTACAATTGCAAAGGCAGGCACATCAATTTACTTAAGTCAAGGCTAACATTGGTAATGAAACACTATGAGAAGCACATAACACACCCATGTTTAGAAAACACCCATTAATTAGGGTAAGAAAATCATAAAATCGTCCTCATTAGTTTCCCTACTCAATAACTCAATTTTTCGACAAGCAAGCATATCTCGAGAAGAATACATACCAGAATATAGAGTGAGGAGTTGAGAAACTAGTGAAAACTAAAGTCCAAGGTGTGCCAGAATATTGATTTCATCACTGAAATTTTTGCGGGAAACTCACCAGTAAATTGGTGGTACAGGGAGAGTGGTCGGAATTTGGGGATGGAGGGTAGGGTTTAATATGATCTGAAAATTAGGATAAAAATAAGGGGTAATTTTATTACCTATCTTGTATGTTATTTTGACCGAGTCGGGTTTAAGTAGGACTTTGATCCCACAAAACTCCAACTATGAGCCGTATCTTTTCTACTGCCCGTAAGACCTAGTTTTGTGGTTTCAATGTCTAACTTTTCAGGGTTTGGTCACTATGAAGACTCCTACAAGTCATAGGTGGACCTATAGCTCGGAGGTTGGGTTTGTAAGTACCCCCAACACTTAATAAAATTTCCAAAATCTTACCTGTAGTCCAAGAACTCCATTCATGATAGCCCGTAGTATTATCTACGAATCGTAAAATTGGCTCGTAGAAAGGAGTGCACAAATTTCAGGTTACTAAAATTGGTTCTACTATTCAGTATATAGGTCGTGATGTCAACCACGAATCGTGGAACCAGTAGTTGAAGCTTTTCTCACTTTTTGACACTGATTTTTTGCCTTAACCCTTTTCCTACACATTCTCAGCAAAACAAACTATTACCCTATATTTTTTTTAGTCTATGAGTCTAAATTACAATCAAAAAATGAAAATTAAGCTACCATAAGTCTAAAAACCAAAACTAACACATATACATGGAAATTACAGCTAATATCTTGGGTTGCCTCCCAAGTAGTGTCTAATGTATTATTGCAGCACGACTTAGACTCCTTGGTTACTCAGACTTCACTAAGTGCCCATGCTTCCACTGTCTGTACCTCCTTGCCAAAGTATGGTTTGATTCTTTGTCCATTCAGTTTGATCTTATTCCATTTTTCTTCTCCAACTCAACACCCCCATGGTAGAAAACATGTGTAACTTTGAAAGGTCCCACCTAATTAGTCTTGAGTTTCCAAGAAACAACTTCAACTTAAGTTATATAGTAGAATAAGTCTCCTGAGATTAACTGGTGATGCTCGATACGACGATCATGTTGCAGCTTCATCCTCTACTTGTACAGGGATGAGCTCTCATATTCCCTCAAAGGAAACTCATCAAGTTTGTTGAGTTGGCTCAATCTTGAGTTTTCCATATCACTCCAATCTAGATTTAGCTTTTCGAGTGCCTACATCGCCTTGTGCTCAAGCATTACGGGTAAGTGAGAAGATTTATCAAAAAACATTGTTAAGGAGAAATACCTATGGGAGTCTTTAATGTTGTCTTGTATGTCCATAATGCATCATCAAACTTTCACAACTAATTTATCTTGTTTGCATTCACAATTTTAGACAGAATCGTTTAATCTCCCTATTATACACCCCAACTTTCCCATTCGTCTATCGATGATAAGGCATTGCCACTGTGTGGTTTAGACCAGATATCTCAAGAATACCTTTGAACAATCTATTGCAAAAATGGGAACCTCCATCACTAATGATTGCCCGAGGGGTGCCAAACCTAGAGAAGATGTTTCTCTTGAGAAATGATGTGACACTTTTACCTTCATTATTGGGAAGCGAGACCACTTTCACCCATTTCGAGATATAGTCCATAACAACCAAGACATACTTATTCCCATAAAAACTAACAAATGGCCCCATAAAGTGTATTTCCCACACATCAAACAACTCGATCACCATAATAGGGTTTAGAGGGAGCTCATGCTTGCGAGAAACACCACTTTCTCTCTAGCACCTATCACAAGCGTTAGCAAAATAATGGGCATCTTGGTGGATGGTTGGCCAATAGTAGCAACATTGCAAAATCTTATGTGTTGTTCGAATTTCATTATGATTCCTACCCACAATGATCAGTTAAAGCCTCCAAAATGCTCATCGTCTCTAGCTCAGGAACATAGCGACAACTAATCCATCTACACAGATAAAAAACAAATATGGATCATCCCAGAAAAATATTCTCATATCAGACATAAACTTACGACACTTGTGAGAAGTCAAGTGCGGTGGCATAACATCACTAAGTAGTTCACATAGTCGGTGAACCATGGTATCAAAACATGAGATGCTACCAACACTCTCTCATTAGAGAATAAATCATCAATTTCCACCCCATCGTTGAACTTTTCCATGGCCTCATCCTCAAGTCTAGATAGGTAGTCTGCAACCTGATTCTCTATCCCCCTTTATGTCAATCTCCTCAAAATAATACTCTTAAAGAAGAAGTACACGTCAAATATTTATTGGTTTTGAATCCTTCTTCTCCATCGAATACCTCAATGTTGAATGGTCAGTATATACAATGACTTTGGTTCCTAAAAGATACCATCTAAACTTCTCAAATGCAAACATCACTGCAAGTAACTCCTGCTCAGTGACAGTGTAGTTTTTCTGTGTTGCATTTAGGGCTTTACTGGCATAGTATATGGGATGAAGTATCTTCTCTCTACGTTGTGCCAAAATCACACCATATGTGACCCCACTTGCATCACACATAATCTCGAATGGCTAAGTCCAATCTAAAGCAACTATAATAGGCGCCGATATCAACCTTTTCTTCAACCATTCAAATGCTTTCAAGTATGCATCATCAAACACGAACTTAGCATCCTTCTTGAGTAGCTTGCACAAAAGATGTGCAATCTTTGAGAAGTCCATTATGAACCATCTGTATAAGCTTGCATGCCCCAAGAAACTTCTCACATCTTTAATAGATATAGGTAGAGGAAGTTTCTCGATAACATCAACTTTGGTTCTATCAACCTTTATACCTTTGATAGAGATCTGGTGTCCCAACACAATTCCTTCCTTCACCATGAAATAATTTTTTTTCCAATTCAGCACAAGATGAAATTCTTCATATCTCTGAAGCACATCATGCAGATGCATCAAGCAATCCTCGAATAAATCTCCAACCACATTGAAGTCATCCATAAACACCTCAATAGTATCCTCCATGTCTGACAAGATAGACATCATACATCTCTGAAATGTCTCTGGTGTATTACACAATCCAACTGGTATCCTTTTGAATAATAGGAACATGTAAAAGTCATTTTCTATTGGTTCTCTGGAGAAATAGAAATCTGATTGTAGCTTGAATAACCATTAAGAAAATAGCACTAGTATATTTCGGCCAAGCAATCTATCATACGGTCTGGGAACGACATAGGGAAGTGATTTTTTTATCAATGCATTGAGTTTGCAATAGTCCATGCAATCCCTCCAACCTATGACTGGTCTCATGGGAATCAAAATCATTGCTAACATTTGGGACCATAGTGATACTTCTTTTCTTTGGAACACATTAGATCGGACTCGCCTATTCACTTTCAGCAATTGGATGTATCACACTGTGTCCAACCACTTAATGATTTCTTTGCGCACAACCTCTTGCATTAGTGGGTTGAGATATCTTTGATGTTCAATACTCAGCTTATAATCCTTGATCAGTTTAACCTTATGAGTGCATATGTCAGGTAGGATGCCAATGATGTATGCAATCGTCCATCCAATAGGCTTTTTGAAATGCTTGAGTATCGAAACTAATGCTTCCACATGTTCATCATTAAGGTCTGTAGCAACAACAACAGGCAAAGTATTATTAGTAACCAAAAACACATACCTCAGACAGGTTGGAAGAGTCTTCAATTCAAACACCATTGGCTCCTCAATGGATGGTTGAGTTTATGAGGACTTATGATTCTTCAAATCCAACTCAAGCTTGAGTTGGTGCTTGCAATGACTATGTGTTGCAAGTGCCTTAATTGTCTCATCTTAGTCTGGGATATCGTTACTCTCAAAGTTCAGCACTACAACCTCAAGAGTTTTGACACCTAGTCTTTCCTCAACTGATACCTCCAGTTGTACTTCATCAATGCTCTCAATAATAGAGACCACTTTTAGATCATCAGGTCTCTTCATGGACTGGCAGACATTGAACATAAATTCTTCATCATTCAATCTAAACTTGAATTGACCCAACTCTATGTCCATTAGTGCTCGCCCAGTGTCTAGGAAGGGTTTTCCCAAGATGATTAAGACGTTAAAGCCAACTTAACAATCAAGTATCATGAAGTTTGTAGGGAATATGAAATTATCAACTCAAACTAGTACGTCAAGGAGTATCCCCACAGGCCTCTTCACAATTTTGTTTGCCACCAACAATCATATTGTAGTTGACGTGGGAGATTTCAAGCCCAACTGCTTGAACACTATAAGAGGCATTAAGTTGATGTTGGCTCCTAAGTCACATAATGCCTTTGCAAAGTTGAAGACTCTTATGGTGCAAGGTATGTTGAATACTCTGAAATCTTTCTTTTTCTGCACCAAGGGCCTTGTAGCAATAGCTCCACAATAGTACAGATCATGAGCAAGATCTTGGCTCACGGTCCTCATTTTGTCCATAAGATCCTTCTTGAACTTGGCATACCTGGGCATTTTCTCCAATGCATCAATGAGTGGGAGATTGATAGAAAGTTACTTTAGTATGGAGACAAAATTTTGAAACTTCCCCTCCTCATTCTTCTTCTTGAGCTTATGAGGGAAAGGTGGTGGATGCCTGAGTATGAGTTTTAACTTCCTTGGTGTCACCACTTCATTGCTCACCCTATCCTAGCCATATCATCCCCATCTTTAGCATCCTTAGTTTCTACCGTCTCCTCAGAAACCTTATTATCAACCATTGGCATCAGTGGGTTGATTTTATGCTTACAACTTCTTATAGTCACCACCATACACTACCCATCATTCTTTGGGTTTTGCACTGTGTTTCTTGGAAATATACCCTTCTGATGCTGATTAAACTGTATAGACATCTGACCAAAATTGCTTCTCCAACGGCTTGATAGCCACAGAGTAAGACTTAATTTTTCTAATTAATACCCAAAATATCAACTTTCATCCCTTTCAAGGTCTCATCTTGGGTGTTAGTCCTCTTTAAGAACTCGTCAAACATCTCAATCCTCAAATTACCAGCCTTAGAATCACGATCATATGGTGAAACATACAGACCATTTATGTATCTATCTTTGTGACCCCAATCATCATCTCTGTCTTATCCCCTATTTCTATTGTAGTTGCTTAGTTGATTGTGTTCCTGGTATACATTGTCTTGGATATAATTCTGACCTTGATTCTCTTTACCTTGGTGTTAATAGTCCTTTTTGGACCCTTGGGCGTTGGTCTAGGAACCTCCAATTTGATATGTCACAAAGCAAGTATCCTCCTCTTAATATGGCTCCTCGTATATAGGTGCTCGTGGTTGCTGATGACTAACTAGATTCACTCATTCCTGGCTCTAGTTTATCAACAACCTTACATTAGTACTAATTTGCGCTAGCTCTTGCATCACATCTTCATTAATCTTAGCCTGCTCCGAATTTGTACAGACTCAATAAGAACTTTTGGTCGTAGATTTGTCCCTTGTGCCCCATGCACAGTTTATCTTTGCCACCTTCTCCAGTCATTCAACCACAAGAAGGAAAGAGTTGTGTTAGCCACAACTTTGAAATTGTCATCTAAGGCCTAATAGAATATCTCTACCAAGGAATCATCAATAATCTTATGGTCTGGAACGCTTCTCAAGCATTTAGTGAACCTCTCCTAAATAGCACTTACTTTATCACCACGCACTTGCTCGAAGTTATTAAACTGATCCTTCAGCTTCAACTTTTTTAATTTGGGAAAATACCTCTCCAAAAAGGCTTTCTGCATTTCTGTCCAAGTAGTGATAGAACTCTGTGGAAGTTTGGATAACCATATTATCGCTTCACCTATAAGAGATAATGGGAAAACACGGATCCCAATGGCATCCACGGACAAATTCTGATGTCCCATCATGCTCTTACAAATGAAGACAACATTGTGTAGATTGTTATGCGGATCCTCTGTTGGTAAGCCTAAAAATAACCCTCTATGTTGCAACATCTATACTAACCCACTCGAAATGACAAACTTGGTATATTCTGGTAGAGAAGGTAGCACGATTTCTCCTGTAACATCCACTGTCATAGGATCAAGTCTGTAAGAATTCCAGCCTGTCACTTATTGATCTTATGGTGGATTTACATCCTCAAGTGGTAGTGGGTCTTTGTTATTCAGATTGAGTGTAATGTTTGCAGCATTGTTTGCATTATTCTGGGCCATTTTCGCAACGTTCCTTGGATCTCTAAATCAAACGGAGTCAAGAGACTACCTTGACTATGAGTACTAGACATATAATACATTTGTATGCTAAAAGAAGAAAAACAACAAAAAAAATATAAAATAAGGATTAACTCACAAAATAATCTAATTAGACCAATCTAAAAGTTGTATTCTCCAACAACGGCACAAACTACACCTCCCAATCAAGGTATAAGCAATCGATGTTCAAATATAGAACCTAATAATGGTTAGGGTCGACCCCACGACGAATAAGGTCTAGACTTAGAATAATTAAAAGCAAATAGAATGAATTAATTGAATTATTTCCCAAAGAGGAGGGTTCTGATAAAAAGTAATAATTAATCCTAAACTAATATCAAATAGTCCAGTGCAAGTGTTATAAATTGAGTGAAAGAAGTTACTAGGGTATTGTGTTCCCCGTGATTTCCTAATTTAGTGTAACCAAATAGTTGTAACTTTTTCTATTGGTAGCATGCAGAACAGGTAAGTTCTATTTACCAAGCCTATTGATCCAGGCACTAAGCAAATTTCACTACGTGATTTGATCCATACTCGAGGTGCCGCATTACTAACCCTTACCTTGTCCCAGTACAACCATCCCTTGATCCGTTCAGGTTGATTAGACGAGTGTAATCATA
The DNA here is from genome assembly GCA_029948455.1 of Solanum rostratum. NCBI lineage: Eukaryota > Viridiplantae > Streptophyta > Magnoliopsida > Solanales > Solanaceae > Solanum > Solanum rostratum. The sequence continues at coordinate 57,375,921 of CM057048.1, forward strand.
TTGAATCCTATTATTCTACCTCTTTTACCATTCATTACCCCCTTGATCCAGTAGTAAGAATTAGGTGAGTTCTAACGTTTGCAACTATTAAAAAACATTCAAAACGAAGAGATGAATAATACATGCATGCACACTTTCAAAGGATTATGAATTATCCGATTTTTACTTTGTTAGTTCCTCATGGTTCCCACAACCCTAGTTGTGGATTGAGATACTCATATTCATTGTAGATGAGTCATGTTATGGATTTTCATAATTAAATGCTTACAATGATGAGCTGATGATGAACACGAAATCCAAATTCTTCACAAAAATTGCAAGATTAAAATACGAAGATAATGTCGAAAGTAGTTCACAAGAAATCTCGAAGAAAAAAGTAACAATCTCAAGTATCAAGTTCTTGATATTCTAACTTCTCTCTCTCTCTCTCTCTCTCTCTAGAAAACCTAAAAACCTATTTATAATAAAAAGAAACCAAATTCTAAACGACATAGGAAAATTGGAATCGGAAACTTTGACGAACAAAGTTACGCATCGTAGATGGAATCATGGCCCGTGACTAGGCTTAATAGAATGCACTCTTGAAAATTTATCTTCAATATATGAACCCTTCCTACAGACTGTCTTCTGACTTACGGCCCGTAAGAGGCTTCACTAGGTATCTCTTCAACAGTTCTTCAAAATCTCTGATGTTCAAGGCACGAACTTATGTGTGGGCTATCAAATGGTCTATGACCAGTCTGGTAATACGTAACTGCAACTTCTAAAAATTGGCCTTTCATTGGATCTGATCCACGAAATCCATTTATGGCTCGTGGAATGAACCACGACCCGTATAAGACCTCACGATACCTCAAAAACTTACAATCCACACAACTTAGCCCAAAAACATCCCCACTCCTATAATCCTACAAAATCAACACAAAAACAAATCAAATCTACTAACATCGCTTCAAGAACACACAAAATTCTAAGTTTAAAGCATCAAAAGTGTCATATTTTGACAGCACATCACCTTCGTAGAAAGGGTCCTAGAGAAGTGGAAATTTAGCTAAGTGAGGAAGGACTTTACGAGTCCAACCACGACCCATAAGTCAAACGATGGCCCCTAAAAAGGATTTCATGGTTAGGGTTTAAAACACAATTTCTGAAGATTGGAAAAGAAGAATAGGATGGCCAGGACTACGGTCCATGGTTCAATCTGTGGGGTCTCGTGAATGGAATCTAGGAGTTTTAATGAAGGGAAATGTCATCATTTCTGCAAATTCTAATCCTAATCTATGTCATTTTGGGTGGACATTTAGGCCTAAATCTGACCTTAAATCCCTAGAATGACCTTTCTCTCATTCTCCCATTCTCAAAGATCCTAAGGCAAAGAAACATGCCTAGAGAAGAAGAACAAGCTCAAGAGGCTAAGGTTTCAAGGGGTTCTCACAAACGGTAAATTCCATCTTCCTAAGCTTCACCAAGGTATGTGAGTTTGATTTGTGTGTATAATTTAACTCACAAAGTCCTACATAATGTCTTTTTACCTTTTCTTTAAGTTCCTTCAATGTAATCATGCATGCTAATGATGATTTCATGATATTTTAAGATACTACATGTTCTTAGTGTTATCATATAATGCTATATTACATGTTGTTCATTAATTTCAAGTAAATGATGATGACCCCAATTATATGGGTTTAAGTAATGAAGTATGGGCTATTTTACCATGTTTCGAATAAGCATATTTCCCATGATTATACATAATTTCATGATTTATGATTATTTCAACTTAAAGATATAGCCCACCTAGTTTCAAGTCAAGTTTTACATGATTTATGATAAAGACTAGGGCAATAAAAGGTATTAAAATTATGATACGTCAAAGATATATGCATGTTGGCAATTGCCCCAAAGATATTTAAGAAGGTCCCAAAATGAATAGACAATGCTTACTTGGTTGTTTCTTAAGTTTGAGCTTTTCTAAGATTGCTACTTATGATTCTAAGTGTCACAAATTGACTAAGCTTACATTTTAAAGATTTTGTGGGATGACTTAGCAACGAATGTGACATTGAGGTGGGATTCGGTAAGGGAACCTTAGTAGAAACCCTTTTTCTCATTAACTATGTGCCACCATAGGAGCCCTTGTAGCTTAGGCTAGTGGATCCATGTAAGCCTTTTATGTTAGATAAAGATGCACGGAAAGTGACGTAATTTCATGGTAATGTCCAAGATATATTTCTCAAGAGAAATATAAATGGTCTTTTACAATATATTTACCCAACTTGTGAGTCGAGGTCAATCCCACAGGGAATATAAAAAAATACTGTCAATAGTAAAAATTTTAACTTGATAGTCGTTATAAAAAATAACAAAAATGATAGTCGTTATAAAAAACAACAACAGCTTGCAATGTAATATTTATTTGTGCCAAGAAAAGTAGAAGTAACTAGGAATGTGTTTCCATGATTTTATAACTTAGCAAGAATAATGTGTTAATGATCCATTTCAATTTAGAACTAGTAAGTTATGTTTACCTAACCTTTTGATCCAAGGGAGAGGCAAATTTCACAACATGATTTGATCCATCCCTTGCAGTGTTGTATTACTAACCCTTACCTTTTGTTCCAGTAAAACTATCCCTTGATCTGGTTAGGTTGATTAGATAAGAGGGATCACATCGAATCATGTTAATTATCCCCTATCCCATTTATTACTTCCTTGATCCAGTAAGTAAGAATTAGGTGTGTTCTAACGTATACACAAAATTAAAAAGCATTCATAACGAAGAGATAAATAATACATGTATCAAATTTATTCAAGAATCACTTTTTACATTAACTTACTTCGTTAATCGATCATGGTTCCCGCAATTCTAGTTATAAAATTTAGCTACTCATTATTATTGGAAAAACACAACTAGAATTTATAAAAATAAACTTACTTGTGTTAATCGTAAATATTCAAGAACAATAGCTAAATAATCTTCTGAAAATCAAGAATACAAATAAATAATAAAGGGAGAAGAAAATAATAAACCAAAATTCTCTACTCTCCACGACGGCTCTTTGAAAAATACCAAGCTATAAACTTTTAAAACCTAAATTATGGGTAAGTAGTAGATGGTTAGTTGGGTTAGTTTTTTAAGAACTATTTTTATGGACTATTTATAGATGTAGAAAAATAATCAAGTCCAAAATAAATTGGGAAACCCAAAACCCAATTAAATTGAGTCACTGTATGTCATCGCCTAGATTTCTCGTTTAATAGATTGTTGCCACGTCGAAGTATGCAATTCTTCTTCTCAACTTTGTTGCATATATGAATATTAATAAAATATTCAAATTAAGCTTCCTGCTTGATTTTTCTTCCATAATTTTTCATTTTTAATTTGTTTTAGCTCCAAATTTCTTTATCTTCGTGTCAATTTAATCCTGCAAATAAACTGCATCATTTAGCACAATCCATAACATTTATGCTCAAAAGGTATAAATAAAAGATCAAATATGAGGTAAAAATAATTAAATATATTTATTTTTCAGCTCAGATCATTCCACCCAGCAAGTGGTCTCTCCGTGCCAATGTAGGGGGTTATGTTGGATTCCATGGTCTTATATGTCGATAAAGATCCATTCCCACAAATTTATTATTATATGATATGGTTCTATTATATGTGTTCTTCTATGTGCATGACTTTTACTCATCTTGACGCGATATTCCATGTGCATGCTTAAGCTTATATTAAAGTCCCATTTATCATCCCATGCATGTGAGTCTTTACTTGTGAATGATGGCATTACATTTCATATTCACATATGAATCTCATATACTAAGTACATTCCAAAAGTACTAATGCATATTTTTCCTGCGTGATTTAACCGTGTACGGACAAGTGCTCCTCTACTGGCTCGTAGCTAGTTTTTAGGCATTCGAGACTAGTACTTTTGTGATGAGCCCTTAGTTCAGGTCTCTACCGTTTTTTCTTGCTTGTGTTTCAGACATGATGTTTATCTTGGCCTTTTAAGGCTTTTATATTCTATGTTGTTTATGTATGGAGTCGTTTCTATTTGATGGAAATCGATCGATGCTAGTTCCGTCCATCCATGGTTTTGTTCTATGCAATATGTATGATTTCTTTTTTAATGTTGCTTCATTTTCATATGCCTCCTATAGGCCCCTTTTCCCCTTTTATTTTTGCAAATGTTAAGTTGCACATAAATGCTTGAGATATTAAAAATAGCGTGGAAGAGGTGCCTCCGAGTATCTCACTCGCCATATGATGACTAGGCCATAAGTCAGGTCGTTACAGAAATAATTCCATTTAGTTGGTCAGATTTAGGCTAAGTGACTCATCATCTAAAATGGCCTAAGATGCTGCCCTAATCCAGTCATTCAATTGTTTTAGTGGGACTATCCAGGAAAGTTTTATCTTACAAGTGCATTAATCAAATTAAACAAATAATCTCATGCACACATGGCACATACCTTATACTATTCACTACTAACCAACATACTCATGTTTCATTCAACAAGTATGCCAACAAGTCAATGTGTATAATGCTTTATAAAGATAGGACAAGCTAGTCAAGGTGGGATACATGTGCTTAAAAGATTTATGAAAAATTTTAAATTGGGGCATTTTTTACACAAAAATCATAGGTTACTATAGACTCCTACTAACACTTGGATTTACAAAAATGAAATGATCTAAACATGCTAGTTCTACTACATAATACATCTTTAGAGAAAAGAAACATGACAAAAAAAATCTTAGGATTCAGCATGCCCCATTTCCCATCACAATTTTATACACTGTCCCTAATGCATGTCAAATCAAGGCAAAGGATAAGGAAAATTATCATACCTGTTATGCCCTATGCATCAACAGTAATGTACCTAGTTATTTAGACTTCATCAAGTATCCTCATGAGTTGCCTCCCATGCAGCGCCTGATTTAATATTGCGACATGACATATCCATGGCTGCTATCAGTTTTTCGTCTGAGGATTTTGAAAAGTGTCACTGGGTAGTGCACCTGATTCACTGCTGCTGAAAGTTGAATCATTTGCTAGTCCAAGTGCTTGATGGAGGTTGAGTGTGAACCACCCATCTTGTTCATTCTTAGCACATCACTTCGCAGCTCTTTGATGCTAGCTTAAGTTGAATCTATTTTTTAGAGTACCCTTATCACCATTTCCTCCAACTTTGAGTTGCTTGACCTTGCTCCAACCTTATCTCTATTTTCGAGATATACATATCCACCATTTCAATCAGTTTTATAGTTGTCTCTCTGCGGCTGATTCCCTTGGTTATGATTTTTTCCTCCGTCATAGTATCCATTATGTTGATAGTTTTGAACTTGGTTCTCAGAGTTATAAGTCTGTAAACCTTCCTAATTGTTCAAGAATTTGGCTTCCTCATGAAGGTCAAAGGCATGATCATCATACAGATTTGCATTTTCCATGGCCTCAACCTTTCAAAGCCTTTCAGACAACAAACATTTGGTCACTAAGTCCACATGGGGCTTGATGTGGATCATGTCCTAGTCTTGCTCTTCTTCTTATGGCTGACATCTCAAAGATGAACTCAATGTTGTCTGAATCTTTTGTGTACCATGCCTGATTAATCTTTGATATTTCATCTAAAATTGTTATGGCTTCTTGGAATGTCCTATCTATGGACGACCCTCCACCAGCTGCATCAATAACAGGTTTAGTAATAAATTGAAAAATATATAAGATACCACTTTATGATGTTCGTCCGTAAGGTTATGATTTGGGTGCTACTTCAATTTCTGTCTAAATCTCTCTCAAGCCACATATAGGGCATCTGATGGTTTCTGCTTGTGAGCATTTATTTCATCCTTAAGCTGTAGCTTTCTAGATGGCATAAAGAACCTCTCCAAAAAGGCTTCTTTTAACTCACTCTAACATGTGATAGAATCGTGTGGCAATTCATTGAGCCACTTCACTGCCTCCCTAGACAGAGACAATGGAAACAAATGCAACCAGATGGCTGCTTGACTTACCCCTAGGAAACTCCGATGACTTGAATGTGGCAATGAAGTTCATCAAATGCTGGTTTATGTCCTTACTAGTTGCTCTGCTAAATAAGCACTTTAGGTTCAACATTTGCAACAAAGTGCTCATGATAGTGAACTTCACTCCATAGGGAAGTGGAGGAAGCACTATAGCTCTGTAGCACCCAAACCATCCAAGTTGTCATCATCATCTTCATATGCTAAATTCATAGTCCTCTGCTCTTGGCCTCACAGTGCTAGTTGATGTGGAGGTGGGGGTATGACTCCTTCATCTAATACATTTTCGCCATCGTTATCCCAGGGTGGATTGTCACCTATCTCTCTTAATCTTTGTGCCTCACGTTCTTGTACATTCATCCTCCTAATAGATTTTTGCAGCTCGGGGTCATAGGGAATCAAAGATTCACCCTTACTCTAGGTGTCTGGCATACACATCTTGTTTCCGACACAAAAACAAATACAAAACAAAAAGTAAAATAAGAAGATAGAATTATAACTAAAACTAGAAAACTAGTAAATTATTTCAAACTCATATTTCTCTGGCAATGGCATCATTTTTTATAACGTTCAATTATACTAATAGAAGGAAATATAGATGATCGTTAGCAGTTTAATTACCCAACTAAGAGTAACGGTCGTTCCCACATAGGATAGGTTGAAAAAACTCTGCTAGTTATATTATATTAGTCATTGGTTCTATTTTTAGAAAACAAACAATATAGAAAAGTAAAATGGTGGGTTTTGAACTAAGTATGATCCTAACTACGATTACAACTGCGAACATAATAAACTAGGCCTTAGACAGTTTAATAAATGATGAGGGTTGTGGTCCCTATGATATCTAATTGAGTAAGTGTTTATCATTGATGATATTATTCATTGTGTTAAATGTAAAATCTACAAGTTATGTAATCTCTAGTTCACCTTTCGGTCCTTTCTAGACATCTTTCATTCATCACCTCTCGGTCTCAGAATGTGTACATATTAAACCTTGCTCATTGGTCTCAAATTTACTATCCCCTCTAGGGCTCAAGCATCATAGATTACAAATTAATCCTTAATCGAAGTGTACATCCCCTCTCAGGCTCAAGTGACTCAAACTAAGGTTGATTGTATCTATCTTCCGTTATGAGTTCTTCTTTTAGATCATTAATTTCCTCAAACAAATAATGAATATGGACGAATTCTTAATGTATGCACTCATCAAGAAAGACTTTTGGATGGAAGAAACCATAATACATGCAACACAAGTTCCAAATAAAACCTTATCTTTGCATACTTTGTTATAGTAACATGGTTTCCACAACCCTAATTGTGGGTTTAATTATAAGAACTTGCAAGAATTGAAATACGAATCATGTTATAATTCATACTTAAATCACAAACAATGAAGAAATAATCAAGTGTGGGTTCACACATTCAAATGATACGTGAAAACCCAATTTAGTCCCCAAAGGATAATTAAAATCACAACTACAAGTGTTGATACTTTGCTCACTATCCAGGCGCCAATATGAAGGAAACTTACCGGAACATTGATGTTTCTTTCATGTCTTGCAGCCTCGAAAATGTGGGGAATAATAATAATCTAAAAATAAAACAAAACAAGCCTTCTATATATCCCTAAACACAATCCTAAATGGATTAGGAAAACTATCCTAATTGGAGTAGGAAACTTAAAATTCTTCTCGCTTATGCTTTTCATGGAGCTGACCACGATCCGTGGTCGGTTTCACAAGCAACTTGCACCCTTCCTGATGTCTACTTGACCTTGAAAACTGTCCAGGATTGCATAATATTTTCCTCTTCACGACTGGACCTGGAAACTGTCCACAATGCCTTCATCTTCATGCTGCTTTGTATGGGACGTGAACAGCTCCACGAACCATTAAAGGTCTCATGGTGCTTGCCTTGCATTGGCGTCTCACCTGGTTACTGGAGGATACCTGAAGGGCACCATGACTCATGAAAGGTGTCATGTTGTGTCCTTTTGTGCAAAAACCGTCCAGGCCCCTTTGTGGGAAAACCGTCCAGTGTGCCATGGTGCCCTTTCATGAGCACCTTCACGGCTCGTGAAGTGCAGCACGAGTCATGCAACGGCTCGTGGTGGGGTACTTTTCCATAAGATTGTTTGCCGTACCATGGACAAAGCATTTTCAAGAGGCGTCAAGCACACCACGGATCGTGAACACCCGCATGGTGTGCTTCCTTGATCCTTTTAATTCCTTATTTCTTCCCATGCTTTTGGATAAATTAGGCACTGCTGCATCACCATTTTACACCTTCATACGAATCGTCTAAATGCCCATAATCAGTGTGTAAGTCCACACATGGCATCCTCGATGAATTCTACTCTAAGGTTTCTTTGGTTGCTTTCGAAATGGCTTTGTACTTGTGCAATTTAGCCTTGTCCAGTTTGTCCAATGTCTAACACATGCTAAATGCTCGTCACTGCTTCTTGAGATGCTATCATGAATAATTCTTTGCAGATTTCTACCAAGAACATAAGAAAATCAGTCCGTTGTTCAGTCAGTCTCTAAGTTCCTCATTTTCCTGAAAATAAATACAGAACGCACATCAATCTAACAAAATACGCTTAAGAACAACAATAATCCTATATTTTGAGCATCATAAAAGTGGTATTTTCAAGACTTATCACTTTCTTACATTCTTAGTGTTGGGATATATACTATTAACCATGGAATATATACTATTAACCATGAGTTTAAATATAGTATTTTTTATAGAAAAAGTATTCATCCAATTTTAATAAAAGTTTTAATAGATCATATAATCGTTTATGTGTCCATTTACTTATACAGTAGATGATTTAGTGTATAGAGTTTTAGCTTATACACAGAGGATTAAATCATCGATTCTTATAAGTATAAAGTTTTTCGTTCACAATCTAAGATGGAAATTGACAAGCCATCGGTATAATTGTAGCACAAGATTGTGTATAATTTATCTTGATTATGGGAACGGTGTAGTTCCAACTTCTTGTGCTAGTGCATATTGTATGTATTGAACGAGACCGAGTAGAGATAGTTGTTTTAAACTGGCTAATAAAAATATATTCTCTAAACTGTTAAATGTACTTATATTCTCAATCCTGATATAACTATTATGATCTGTATATATTATTTATTGTTTTGATTTATTAAAAGGTGAGATTCTGAGTTGGGTCAATATGCCTGGTAGACTGGATGATAATAATATATATTGGTGAAATAATAAGTTAGTTGACGGAATCCATGTCTCAATATAGAGATTGATGATATGCCTTTTGAGAAGCTTATAAGATTTCATCGTGTTAAACCTTGCAAGTGCATTTATGGATTCGACACATGAAATAAGTTAACAAGTGCTCTAAAGGAAATTAATCTTTAAATTAAATTTGTCGGTAATTTAATTTATTGTTTAGTATCTGTAATCTTAACATGGAGAATTATATAAGTATTTAATAGAGAATTTTGAAATGTAAATAGAGGAATGCAATTATATGATTTCTACATATATGCATTAATATGCAGTTTATATAATTGCATGAATATGATTTCTACATATGCATTAACATGCAGTTTTTCACATGGGTTCGTTTTATGCCGACATTAATTTTATTTAATAATTAAATGGTATAGAACTTTGTTACCGCATCTGAAATTCTTTCTTACTGCAAGATGGGTTATCTTATTCATTGTATTGTTAAAAGAATTAAATAAATTTTTTTTAAATAGAAAGACTTATAAGTGGTGGTAGCACTATGGTCAAGGAAAATCACTAGTAGATTATACAATGAAGTGTCACGACCCGAAAATGGACGTGATGGCACTCACCTAACCCACCAAGGCGAGTCAGCCCAATACCTATTGATCCAAACATAACAATAATAGCGGAAGAGAAAATAGTCTAATATGATAAATAATCATAGGAAGACCAAACTACAACCATCTCAGAACTGGTGTCACGTGTACAAGCCTCTAAATACATAGTACTCGAATAAAATAAATGTCTCAAATGTCTAGTCCTCAAATAGAACGTAACATAATAATGGATTCCTTGAAGGTCCACCGGTGACATAAGCAGCTACCTTAAGGATAATCCGGAAGCTCGGTCTTGCAAATGAGAAAATCCTAACTAGAGGGACCGAGCTCGCAACCTACAAAAATGTAGCAAGGGGGTGAGTACCAAAACAACGCGGTACTCAGCAAATGGATCTAACCTAGAGTAAAATAATGAAGAACTAAGTAACTCCTTCACACCCAACCACATACCGCCGAACTATAAACCTGCACTTAGAAAAGTCCCAGCCCAGCAACACATAATATACAATAAAGATAGTTTTTCAGTATATCACAATTATCAAATCACTAGTCATAACTCACAAGTGATAACATAATCAATCACATGAATAACATCATGCCACATAATAATATGCAAGGATGAGATGCAACGTCGTGCAATGCAAGGTGGTATCAAGACCGTCGCACAGCCTTTCATATATACCCCTGTCGAGCTAAGGCTCCAAGACTAAGGGGACCCATGGGGACCTCGCAGGCCATATACCTCAATCACAATATATCAACTACCTTGCCACCCAAGTGCTCGTGGTCAAGGACTCATGATAAGAATCTCGATGTATCAACTACCTTGCCACCCAAGTGCTCGTGGTCAAGGACTCATGATACGAATCTCAATGTATCAACTACCTTGCCACCCAAGTGCTCGTGGTCAAGGACTTATGATACGAATCACCATTAACAACTTCTCAAAATGTCATGAGTATGAGGATGCATGCAATCAAGACACAATTATAGAAGCAATATTCCTCTCAATAAGTACAATAAATATCAAGGTTCTCAATGTTTAGCAATTATAATATTCACCCTCTTTTATACATATTTGGGTACAATTCTCTTTTAAGATATTTCACCTCATTTTAGTAACTTTATTTCCTCAAACAACCCATGATCCTCAGTATATATCACGATTATCTCCCTTTCTCAACACGTCATATTCACACTATTCTCAATTTAGGATTCACATGCTCTCGAAGCAACACATAGACAATTAAAGCCCTCACACTGGCATCACAATAAGAATTATCAACCCAACACAGGATACGATCTCATCCCATAGATTACAACATAAGGAAGCATACGAGGTTCAACATATTTAACAAAAGTTTAGAAATCCACTTGCCTCAATTAATAGAGTAACACTCCAAATCTTGAGTCTTTCGTAACGCTTTCAGATGATCAAAATCTATTCAAATACATAATCTACATAAGAATACGAATCCAATGACACCCATATTGCTACATTTATTTTTGGCTCAAAACTCGGGTCAAAAAGTCACCCCGAGCCCTTAAATTCGAATCTGGAAATTTCTTTCAGATTATATTTACCCGTAATAAACAAAACGCATACGTCAAATTTCAGCTAAAACGGATCGTTATTCGACCCCCAAATCAGGATTTTATTTTAAGAATCTTAGGGTTATATTTTCTTAATTAAGCATAACTTATACACGTTTTTACCCTAGAATTTGTTCATAATCTCATGAAAACTTAATAGAAAGGATGAGAATAATTACCTTGATGTTTTGGGATGAAAATCATAATTTTTCTTCTCTTCTTTTTCTTTCACTTTTAATATATTAAAACAAGTAAAATAAATAAATAAAATAAAATAAAACCAAAAGAAAAAAAAGGGGTTATGTTGAAGGCTGCGCAGCAGCCTTGTGCAAACAAAGAACGCAGAAACGCAACGCAAAAAAACAGGAAAGAAAAAAAGCTGCGGGAAGGAAAAGAAAGCAAATTCTATTAATCTATTTTTGATAAATATGAGATAAATTGTATAGGATATTAATTAAAATATTATTTTAATCCACCAACTACGTTAATTATCTAAAATTACCCGTCAACTAAATGACCGTAATTATCAAATAGTTCCAAATTTTCAATTTAAATTTACGAAAAGAATCTTTTATGAAAAAGAGAGTATTTATTTTTAAAATGACCTAACGGGTCATTACATGAAGTTTATCACTCCAATTCTTCTCATTCTTTTCAGTGGTTTTTGGATTTTCATGTTACTGGTTGTTCTTGCTGCCAGATTTGTATCTAAAAGCGTGACTATGTCTTTGGCCACTTTATTTTAATTATATGAGCATTATATTTCTCTCATATGAATATATTAACTCATATATATATATATATATCGAGAATTTTGTAATTAATAAATAGTTACTATTAAAATGGTTTCTATATATTTGGAATTACTATAAATTCTTAATATTCTATATATGTGAGATTCTAATACATGAGCTGAGAATTATGATTAATAAATTGGATTCACGAAAAGTGATTTATTTATTTGATTCATTAGAATTACTTGATGATTCACGTATAAATTGTCTCGTAAGTGTACTCTATCAGTAAAGATTTATTCATGTGATAGAAGTAAGGTGTTGTTAACACTTAATTAATTAGTAAGATGAGATATTAAAGATTTTCACCTTTGAAATGAAGAAACATAATATCTTGGACTCTCAAGTATATTAATTGAGAGGACAATTTGCTATAAGAAGGTGTTTTGTGTCTTAGTAAAAGGAAGGACACAATATATGCCTTGTGCTCATGGGATAATAATTAAAGAGAATAAAATTTTGAATCATGTTATTTTAATCTTCAATTATGCCTAAAATAAATATTTTTTAGATTTGGTCATAATTTAGATGGTCATGAACTCTATGATCTCAAATTGACTTGAAATTTGATGGTTCCATCGAAAATCCTTTTAGACGGATTTTTAGATTGTTTGTCGGATTAAATTTTGATTTGAATATAATAAGGTCATTCTTCATGTCAGGCGTATTTAGCTTGAATATAGGACATGATTATACATGATGATTTAACATAAATTGATATGTGATAAGAATGTAAATCACATAAAAAAAATTCCTAAAGATGCTTAAATCATGTGAGTTATTTGAATATGGTCATAACTTTGAAAAAAACATTGGTCTCCAATTGACTTGAAATTTGATAAGTTCATTGGAAGCGACCTAACTAGAAATACTCATTGCTATGTTGTTATGATTTTTTGAGGTCGTTAAGATGATTATCAAGTTGTTCTTTCGGATTAAAATGTGATTTAGTATTAAAACAATCCTTTATATCGATTTTATTTATGTTAGATATTGTAATGATTACATATGATTATTTAACATAAATTGATATATGATAATGATATAGATCTGATATTTTTTCTTAAATCATTTGAATCTGAATTTGATCGTAGATTTGGAGATAAATATTAATTTTAAACTCCAATTGATTTGATATTCAAGGGGTTCATAGAGTATGATGCTATGCAATGATTTGACAACTTCAGATCATTTTAAATGATAGTTTTAGGATTTTTGTTATGTCTTGAAAAATTTAATTTAATGAAAAATAACTCAACTATGATAGAGTGGTGACAGAGATTGTTCTCTATGACTCTCACGACTAAATTTTAGTGAAGTATTAAGTTCATGTGTTGGCATTAGACCTTCCTCCATAACGAATGAAATTAATACAAGTTACTAGATTTAATCTGATATCTAGTTTTGATAATTTGTATTAGCTCTCCCAAACTGAGTAATATATTATTGGATCAATGGATTTAGGGATAATGATATTCAGTTGACTTAAATTACCAGTATACTCTTCATATGAGTTAGCTTTTATTCTAAATTTGTGGAGTGAATATCGGACACCACATAGGTATGTTGCATAAGTAGCTATTTTTTCAGCAAATTTATTGTTCAAGATTCATGAACACTTATGAGGTTGTATTTTTGAATTTTAATATTCAATGATACATAAATATGCTGATTTTTTTAAAATAATGCTCATACAAAGAAAATAGTTTTAAAATTTTATTCTTTATTCTTGATCCGTGTATCTGTTATACAAATGATGACATGTGATAGAAATTATTGAACGAAAAATTTTAAATTCTATTTTAATCAAACAATATTTATAACTGAATTGATCATAGTTTTAGTACAAAAAAATAGACTCTAATTGATCTGAAATTCGGTAGGTTCGTAAGAACGACTTGAAAAGAAATATTTTTTTCCATTCATATCGTTATATGAGTTTTTGGTCATATTTGGTCATACAGATCCTTCCTATGATTACCAGATTAAATAATAGTGAAGTGTTAATTTCGTGTGTTGGCTTAGACCTTCCTCCATAACGGATGAATTTAATACAAGTCACTATGTATTTAATCGTTAGTTTTGATAATCTATATTAACTCTCCTAAACTGAGTAATATAAGATTGGATCAATGGAACTAGAGTGATTTTCACTTGACTTAGGCTAACAATAGACTTTTCAACTGAGTCAGGTCTATATAAGTTTATGGAGTGAATAACCGGTCATTGTACATGTGTATTGCATGAATAGTTCTCCAATCCCAATGATTGGCTATTCAAGATGCATGGATATATATGTATAAATGAGCTCTGAATTTTATTATTCAGAATTATTTGACATATACAAATCCTTCCTATGATTACTAAATAAAATAATAGTGGAGTGTTAATTTCACGTGTTGGTTTAGACCTTCCTCCATAACGGATGAATTTAATGCAATTCACTATGTATTTAATCACTAGTTTTGATGATTTATATTAACTCTCCTAAACTGAGTAATATAAGATTGGATTAATGGAGCTAGAGTGATTTTCACTTGACTTATGCTGACAGTAGACTCTCCAATTGAGTTAGGTCTGTATAAGTTTATGAAGTGAATAGTTGATCATTATACATGTGTATTGTATGAATAATTCTCCAATCCCAATGATTGTCTATTCAATATGCATGGATATATATGTATAAATGAGCTCTAGATTTTATTATTCAGAATTATTCAATATATTATGATCTATTATATCTCAAACTCTCAAAAGACTTCACAGACCCACTCAGTACTACTCAAGGATTTTTTTTAGATAAGATATTAATATTAAAGAATGCATTATACATGTACTTTATGTTAGAAAGAATTGATTTTCAGTTTCTAACTAAATAAGAGATAAATGCTTAATATATTTTTTGTACCTCTCCTATTATTGAGTTTGATAAATATTTATCTCTTATAGTATATTGGTGCATGAACTTTTTATTAGTATTATATCTTATGACTTGAATAATATTAATCTATCTTACAAGAGAAAACACTTTTCAAATTGAATATAACTTATATGTTCACTAGTGTCTAAAGTCATTTATTCTGAATAGAACTTCAACATTGGTTAAAGGATGGACATAATGGTTCATTGAAAGTGAAGTCACTACCAATGTGAGAGTCCTATTTAGAAAGAAAAATGACTTAGAAACCTTTCCTCTTAGAAAGAAAATAGAGGTAGTGATAAGTTAGAATTAATCTATTTTAATTTATGTGGTGAATGAACATTCAGGCAAGAGGTGATTTTGAGTGTTGTAGAATAATCATAAAATATTACTCATGATATGAATATATATTTTTTGATACTATGTGAGTCCAAAATTTTTTTTATAAACTCCAGATATTTAAGACAAAAATAAAGATAGTGTCATGAAAAATCTATAACATTCCTGCAATCTGATTGTAGTGGAGTATACCTCTTTGCAGAGTTCATTAGCCACTTATTTGATAGAGTAATTGCATTTCAATCATTTACACCTGAACTTTATAATAGATTGGTGTAAAAGAAAAAAGAAAAATAAACTCTTATGGAAATGGTAAGATTAATGATTTACTTATTTGAAGTTGTTTTACTTCTTTTGGAATATATCCTAAGAACTATATGTCACATTTGGAATTTAATTCCTTGCATGTTTGTAACTTTGACAACTAAAGAACTAGTAAGGACGTGATGTAAGTCTAGTCTGTCTCATGTTCAAATATAGAATTGTCTAGCATATATGTTGAAACAGAAAACAAACAAGTTGGAATTAATTATGAATGTGTATGCGTGTTAATTGGATATTCAAAAAGAATAAAAGAAGATCTTATTGTCCTAAAGAAAATATGGCTTGTTAACACAACTGGTAGATTTCTAGAAAAGGACTATTTAGTAAACCATGTTCCTAGAAGTAAACTAGTTTTACAGGAACTGAACAAAGAAATAACAAATGATTCAGTCGTAAATTCAAACGCTCGAGAACATCTAATCGGTATTGTCAGAACTGACGTTCCATTGTATTTAAATAGTGAAAGAAACGTTACTTGACATAAGACGATTTACTACCTCAAGTAGTGTGAGTGATGTTGAGCAAATTAAATAACACTACATGAATAAGTTGTTAATATTTTAATAACAAAAGGTTTTGAGGAGAATATTAAGACTTAAGAACATGAAAGTGTGACTATAGTAGTAGTACTTAGTCGTAGTGGGAGAATCGTAATGAAGATTGATTTGTTGTATATTTTTGAGACAGTTTTATGATAGAGCTCCTTAAAAGAAGTCATTCTTGAAGAGTTTATGATAAGGTCCCTCGAGATCTAGTACCGAATCGATTGTTACGACTAAGCACTACTAGAAGGAATTGCATAGGAAAACAACTTGGTAAGATCCTTTTGATAAGTCATATAAAAGGAATGTCTGTGAAAGTTGTAAATGCATAGTTAAAAGTCTAAGTGGGAGATTGTTAGGATATATACTATTAATCGTGGATTTAGACATAGTTTTCTAACAATTTCCATGATAGAATATCTAAGTGGGAGATTGATAGGGTATATAGTATTAACCATGCATTTAGATATAGTATATTATAATAATTGTGATGGTTAAAAGTCTAAGTGGGAGATTGTTGGGATATATACTATTAACCATGGAATATATACTATTAACCATGAGTTTAAATATAATATTTATTATAGAAAAATTATTCATCCAATTTTAATAAAAGTTTTAATAGATCATATAATCATTTATGTGTCCATTTACTTATATAGTAGATGATTTAGTGTATAGAGTTTTAGCTTATACACAGAGGATTAAATCATCGGTTCTTATAAGTATAAAGTTTTTCGTTCACAATCTAAGATGGAAATTGGACAAGCCATCGGTATGATTGTAGCACAAGATTGTGTATAATTTATCTTGATTATGAAAACGATGTAGTTCCAACTTCTTGTGCTAGTGCATATTGTATGTGTTGAACGGGACCGAGTAGAGATAGTTGTTTTAGACTGACTAATAAAAACATATTATCTACACTGTTAAATGTACTTATATTCTCAATCCTGATAAAACTATTATGATTTGTATATATTATTTATCGTTTTGATTTATTAAAAGGTGAGATTCTGAGATGAGTCAATATGCCTGGTAGATTGGATAATAATTATATATATTGGTGAAATAATAAGTTAGTTGACGGAATCCATGTCTCAATATAGAGATTGATGATATGCCTTTTGAGAGGCTTATAAGTTTTCATCGTGTTAAACCTTGCAAGTGGATTTATGGATTCCACACGTGAAATAAGTTAAGCAGTGTTCTAAAGGAAATTAATTTTTGAATTAAATTTGTCAGTTATTTAATTTATTGTTTAGCATCTGTAATCTTAACATAGAGAATTATATAAGTGTTTAATGGAGAATTTCGAAATGTAAATAGAGGAGTGCAATTATGAATTTTTAGTGGAATAATTTGTAATTTATTATGGTACGAATAATTTCAAATTAATTATTTGAATTATTTTCATAATTGGAAGCCTCAACAATTAATTTTCTGGTCCCTACAGTACCTATATTTAACTAGAACTCAGAATCCTATTTCTAATAAAAGAAGGACACATATTAGTTTCTTGTTTTTCAAGAAATATGGGTTTTTTTTCCATTTGGATTTGGAAAGATACTCTATAAATAGGGGTTTTCTTAATCTAGAAAAAGAAAAGATGATTTAGATGAAAGGGAATTAGGTTTTCTATACAATGCTTGCCCACCCAAGTATTGTGAGAGTTTGGATGTGAACTTGGGATCACTGTAGAGGACCGCAGAACTGCAGTCTAACTGGTGGATTCGCTTAAAGGTATATGCTCACGCTTCAAGAGGTATTTATCTGATTAAATTTCGTAAAGTTTATATGTTCTAGCATAATTATTTGTGTTCTAGCATGAACGTATGTGTTATTTATTATTCATGTAAGCAGTACGGTCCTTATATGCTTCCACTGCGCATATAATTTTCAACACTTAGTATATTCAAACATACTGACACATACTTCTTTACCTAAATTATTTTATGATGTAGGGGAAGGCACTCATCCTACCCTCACACAAGTGGATAGCTTTGGTCTCCAATTGATGATTGGTGGTTACTCCTTATACTTTGTGACGCCCAGTAAAATTATCAAAATGCCCCTAGAGTGAGGGTATGTGCGTAACGCATCTTCCGGGGCTCGTATGGCAAATCCGAGATCAGATTCATGATAAGCATGAAAAATGGAATGGGAAAATGGTCCAGGTCAAATTTTAGGACGACCCGATCGAAAGATAAATTTTCGATCCAAGTCACAAAATAGTGACGGTCCGCGACAGAGGCGCGACGCGCACCTGTCGTGGAGGGACACTTGTCTGTTTTTCCAAATTTTCGACGGGATGGAGAAAACTCGTTCAAAAATACTCTTCTAAAAATACCCTAATCGCGATAGGTCCGCGTCGCGGACCGTGCATTTTCCGAACTGGAAATTTCTAATTTATTATGAGGGGCATTTCGATCAATCCCTAAACCCTCCTAAACACTAGTACACGGCTAGTTAGGTCGTTTCAACATGAAAAGAGAGTAAAACCCCTATTTTAAGTCCTATTTCAAAATCCAACAAGGCTAGGGCCTAAGAAGAGGAGAGAAGGGCTTGGGGTGAGACATTCGAGAAGCGATCCTCGACGTTACCCAGTTGAATAGATGCATCCCAGGTATGTAAGGTTAAACTAAAACATGGGATTGTTCTCTCATGTGCCCCATAGAGGTCATAGATGAATTGATGATTGAAGAATCTACATGCATGATTTCTTTGATGGATTTTTCTTGAAAACTATATTTGAAATTACATGTTTTCTATGTTGATGATCATCATACTATTCGTTTTATTAAATTGAATACTTTCATCGAATTTGCATAACCCTACATGGCTAATTTGAAAAGCATGCATAATCCACTTGAGACTTGAGTCTAGAGCCTTGCATTGGGATTGTTGATTGTGATGATGAGTTGATGAAATCTTGATTGTTTTATGAGTCTCTATAAATGAACTCTACCGATGTATTATCCACTTGTTTCCTAATGGCGGTTATACAATCTTGAGTCATTGAGGAGATGTTGATGATAGGGTAAAAATCCCTATGAGATATTGATGATAGGGTGGAAGTCCCTATGAGATAATTGATGAAAGGGCTGAGGTCCCTGTGAAATATCAGTCGTGGACGGGGGTGAGTCCCTATGAGACTGGCAGTCATTGACGGGGAGTGAATCCCTATGAGACTAGTTGAGGTTGATTTTATGACCATTGAGTCGGGAGAAGTATCGAGCACCGAAATGAATAAGAGTGAGTCCCACTCGAACTCATTAACTACGTCGCCAAACGTAGGAGAGGCTTAAACCATCACATATATATGGTTTCCCTCGAGGTTTAACAGTCCTTGAAAGCAATAGAGGATCTGTTCGGTTTGATTCCATATCGGGTATACTGATACGGTATCCAGTGTTCCTTACCTGGCAAGTTTGGAACCACGGTGGCAACATCTGGGTGATTGTTGTACATTCACTGGCTCATAAGTGAGTGTTGTCGGATAAGAGAAACTCCCAAAAAAATTCTTACCTTACTCCGAGTCTAGATGAGATGAGATGAGTGGAGGTGGACACCCCTGAGATGATCCATGTGATGAGTTGAGACTATGGATGAGTCTAAAAATAATGGTGTGTCACTTGTCCACTCTGTACTCTTTCGTAGATGGGCAAGCTGGCGGTTGATGTGATTGTTATGTTTATTTTGACTTGATGTTACTTTCCGTATTTTCTACCGGTTTCTCTTTCATTCAGCTATTTTACATACCAGTACATTTCAAGTACTGACGTCCACTCTGGACTGCATCATTTTATGATGCAGAGGCAGGTACTAGAGATCATCAACAGGCGCTCCGTTGAAGATCAGAGATTCGAAGCTTATTTGGTGAGCCTCCCCTACTCCGGAGGAACCATTACTTTTATTTCATCATGCTTTAGAGTTAGGATTGGACTATTTCCTTATTTTGCTTTGGGTAGCCATGGGTCTGTCATTGGCACCACATGATTAGTGATAGAGGCTTCATAGACAAGGGTCGAGCATTGATGTTGGGATTGTGAGCTAGTTCTTTCTACTAGCCGTCAGTATTTTATCTATATTCCTTTGAGACTTTAAATGAGATGTGTCCATTATTTACATGTATTTTCTGCTGTTCATTAGAATTATGTGATTGAATGATGTGATGAGGCTAAGTGGTTCATTTGGGGACTAGCAATAGTCTCTGAGTGCCGGTCACGCCAAGGGTACCCTCCCGGGGCGTGACAAACTTGGTATCAGAGCACAGAGTTCGAGTGTCCTAGGGAGTCTATGAAGCCGTGTCAAGTAGAGTCTTGTTTATGGGTGTGTTGTCGACCGCACTTCATAAGCAGGAGGCTATGGGATATTAGGAATGGTTACACTTCTTTCTTATTCCAATTCGTGCGATAGAGTTAAACTCGATGAAAACTATCTTCTAATTCGTGCGCTACACGCGCAGAACCGATAATATGCCTCCCAGAAGAGCTGTCAGAGGAAGGGGACATCCTGCCAGGCAAACTATTAACCCACCTGAGCCTCAAGTACTCGAGGGGCCCGTGGATCCAGCTGTCCCGATTGAGCAACCCCCTCAAGATGAGGACTCGAATGCTGAGCTACGCCAAGTTATTCAAACTTTGGCCCAGGCTGTCGCAGCACCTGCTGTGAGGCAAGGTGCAGGTGGGACAGACTCTCATGGCACCTCTAAAGTTCGAGAATTTCTGAGGATGAATCCGCCCGAGTTCGCGGGGTCTGTATCCATTGAAGATCCTGAGGAATATGTGGAGGAACTTGAGAAGGTGTTCCAAGTAATGCATTTAGCTGATATTGATAGGGTAGAACTGGCTGCTTACCAACTGAAGGGAGTGGCGAGACTGTGGTTCGACCAGTGGAAGAAAGGCAGAAGGGATGATGCCCCCTGTTTGACTTGGGCAATGTTTGAAGAGGCCCTCTTGGGACGCTTCTTCCCAAGAGAGAAAAGAGAAGCCAAGGTGAGAGAGTTCCTGAATCTAAAGCAGGGCTCCATGACTGTGCAGGAGTATGGGTTGAAATTCATGCAACTACCCTGTTATGCTCCAGACATTGTTGCTGATGTGAGGGGAAGGATGGGAATGTATGTAGACGGGTTGAACAGAGGACCCAAGAGAGATGGGAGAGGAGCTATGATTGTGAGTGACATGGACATCGGGCGACTGATGACATTCGTGCAGCAAGCTGACGAAGAGAGACAACATGACAGGGAAGAGTTCAAGTGCAAAAGGGCTAAGACATCCAGCCACGAGGGTGGAAGGAGAGGTAATGGGAATCGATTTCCAGCACCCTCAGCTGCCAGCGCACCTGTGCCTATAGGTACGTATGATCAAAGATTCCGGAATACAGGATCCCACGGACCCCAGTCCCAAGCTAGTGTGGCTCAAGGTTCTCAGAGTAGGCCACCGTGTGATAACTGTGGAAAGATGCACTGGGGGAGATGCCGCGACAGAAATGATGCGTGTTTCGGGTGTGGCCAAGTAGGCCACTACAAGGATTGTCCAAAGCGGGTTGGCCAGGCTCAGTCTGTTGCATCGGCCCCACTAGTTAGAGGGAACCAGAGAGCCACTACGTCAGGTACAGGTGGGGCTACAAACCGCTTATATGCTATGGGAAGTCGCCAAGATCAGAAAAATTCCCCAGACGTTGTGACGGGTATGATCCGAGTCTTTACTTTTGATTGTTATGTTTTGATGGATCTTGGTGCCACATTGTCGTTTGTAACTCCTTACGTGGCCAGTAAATTTGATAAACCCCCGAGAGTCTTCTTGAACCCTTTGATGTTTCTACTCCGGTGGGTGAGCCTATTCGAGCTGAAAGAGTCTATAGAGCTTGTGTAGTGTCCATCCATCACAGGGACACCATTGTTGATTTGATCGAGTTAAAGATGGTTGACTTTCATTTGATCCTCGGCATAGATTGGCTTCACGTCTGTTATGCCTCTGTTGATTGTAGATCCTGAACGGTTAAGTTCCAATTTCCAAATGCACCAGCTCTAGAGTGGAAGGGTGACTCAGTTACACCTAAAGGGAGGTTTATCTCATACCTTAAAGCCCGGAAGTTAATTTCCAAAGGTTGTATTTATCACCTGGTGAGAGTGAAATCTGATGATGTTGAGTCCCCAACTCTTGAGTCAGTTCCGATTGTCAACAAGTTTCTAGAAGTCTATTCTGACGACTTGCCCGAAGTCCCTCCTGATAGGGAGATTGACTTTGGGATTGATGTTCTTCCAGATACCCAGCCTATTTCGATCCCACCTTACAGGATGGCCCCCGTTGAGTTGAAAGAATTGAAAGAGAAACTAAAAGATTTGCTAGAAAAGGGCTTCATTAGGCCAAGTGTTTCACCATGGGGTGCCCCTGTTCTATTCGTGCGGAAGAAAGATGGGCCCCTCAGAATGTGTATCGATTATAGGCAACTGAACAAGGTCACGATACAGAACAAATATCCTCTCCCAAGGATAGATGATTTGTTTGACCAACTTCAAGGCGCCTCTTGCTTCTCTAAGATAGACCTTAGATCTGGCTACCATCAGCTGAAGTTGAGGGAGTGTGACGTTCCAAAGACAGCCTTCAGGACTAGATATGGCCATTTTGAGTTCTTGGTCATGTTCTTTGGACTGACGAATGCACCTGCCGCCTTTATGGACTTGATGAACAGAGTGTTCAAGCCATATCTTGATTTGTTCGTGATTGTGTTCATCGACGACATCCTGGTGTATTCAAGGAGTGAGGAGGAGCATGCTAACACCTCAGAGTGGTCCTCCAAACTCTTAAGGATCATAAGTTGTATGCGAAATTCTCCAAATATGAGTTCTGGCTTAAGTGTAATGCCCGGTAGAATTACCAAAATACCTCTGGAGTGAGGGTATGCGCGTAACGCATCTTCCGATGCTCGTATGGCGAATCCGAGACCGGATTTGTGATCAGCATGGAAAATGGAGTGGGAAAATGGTCTCGGTCGAATTTTAGAGCGACCCGATCGAAAGATAAATTTTCGGATCAAGTCACAAAACAGTGGCTGTCCGCGACGGAGGCGCGTCGCGGACCTGACGCGGAGTGGCACTTGTGTGTTTTCCAAAATTTTTTACGGGATGGAGAGAACTCGTACAAAAGCACTTTTTCCAAAATTACACAGTACGCGATAGGTCCGCGTCGCGGACCGTATGTTTTCCGAACTGCAAATTCCTAATTTAATTCTAGGGGCATTCTAGTCAATCCCTAGTCCCTCTTAAACGTTGGTACACGACTAATTAAGTCGTTTTCAACCAGAAAAGGGTCTAAAACCCCATTCTAAGTCCTATCCCTTAGAAACTAACAAGGCTAGGGCTTGAGGAGAAGAGAGAAGAGCTTGTGGGAAGAATTCGAGCGGAGACCCCGAAAGTACTTGATTGCTAACGGCATCACAGGTATGTAAGGCTAAACTAGAATATGAGATCGTTCTCTCATGTGCCCCATAGAGGTCATAGATTAGTTGATGATTGAAGGGTCTACATGCATGATTCCTTTGATGGTTTTTCATAAAATTATAATTGAAACTATATGTTTTCTATGTTGATGATCATCATACTATTTGTTTTCTTAAATTGAATATTTTCCATGAGAATTTGCATAACCCTACATGACTATTTTGAAAGGCATGCATAATGAACTTGAGGATTGAGTCTAGAGCCTTGGATTGTGATTGTGATTGTGATTGTGATGAGAGAATGATGAGTCTAGAGCCTTGAGTTAAGATTGTGATTGTTGATTGTGATTGTGATTGTGATGAGAGAATGATGAGTCTAGAGCCTTGAGTTAAGATTGTGATTGTTGATTGTGACTGTGATTGTGATGAGAGAATGCTGATAAGTTGATAGAGTTTGATTGTCTAATGAGTCTCTATAAATGAACTCTACCGATGTGTTTATTCACTTGATTCTTAATGATTGTTCTAATCTTGATTCATTGATGAAAATGAATGATGAGAGGGCCAAAGACCTTATGAGATCGATTGATGAGAGGGTCAAAGCCCTTATGAGCTTGATTGATGATAGGTTAATGTCCCTATGGAACCGGCCGTTGACGGGGTTAAAGTCCCTACGAGATTGGTTCGATTGGATCGGATTGATGGTTTTATGAGCATTGAGTCGGGAGGAGTATCGAGCACCGAAATGGATAAGAGTGAGTCCCACTCGAACCCATTAAACTATGCCGCCAAGCATGGAAGAGGTTTTCCTCTTGAGTTATGTCCCTGAAATCAATAGCGGACTTTGTTGATTGTTCTGTCTCCATCTTGGATTTATCCATTATGGTTTCGATTCGTTCCCGACCTGGCAAGTTTGGAACGGCTGTGGCAACATCAACGTGACTGTTGTACATTCACTGGCTCATAAGTGATTGTTGTCGGATAAGAGAAACTCCCATAAATTTCGTACCTTACTCCGAGTGTAGATGAGATGAGAGGGGGTGAGCTCCTCTGAGATGAGATGAGATGAGAGGGGGTGAGCTCCTCTGAGATGAGATGAGATGTGATGAGATGAGAGGAGGTGAACTCCTTTGAGATGAGTCTGAGATGATTGATGAGTTCTGAGTTGTTGATAGGTCACTTGTCTATTCTTTTTCCTTGCATAGACAGACATTTGACTAATGATGTGATTTAATATGTATTTTGAATTGTTATTGTTTCCATATTATTCTACCGGTTTCTGTTTCATTCAGCTATTTTACATACCAGTACATTCCAAGTACTGACGTCCACTCTGGACTGCATCGTTTTATGATGTAGAGGCAGGTACTAGAGATCATCAACAGGCGCTCCGTTGAAGGTCTGAGATTCAAAGCTGATTTAGTGAGCCTCCCCTACTCCGGAGGATCCACTACTTTTATTTCATCATGCTTTAGAGTTAGATTGGACTATTGATTTTGTTTTGATTTGGGTAGCCATGGATTTGTCATTGGCACCACATGATTAATGATAGAGGCTTCATAGACGAGGGTCGAGTATTGATGTTGAGATTGTGAGCTAGTTCTTTCTACTAGCCTTCATTATTTTATATACTCTTTTGAGACTTTAGATGAGATGTGTCCATTACCTAATTATATTTTCCGCTGTTCAGTAAAGTTTATTTGATTGAATGATGTGATGAGGCTAAGTGGTTCGCTTGGAGACTAGCAATAGTCTCTGAGTGCCGGCCACGCCAAGGGTACCCTCCCGGGGCATGACAAACTTGGTATCAGAGCACAGAGTTCAAGTGTCCTAGGTATTCTATGAGGCCGTGTCTAGTAGAGTCTTGTTTATGGGTGTGTTGTCGACCACACTTCATAAGCAGGAGGCTATGGGACATTAGGAATGGTTACACTTCTTTCTTACTCTAAATCGTGCGATGGAGTTGAACTCTATGAAAACTATCCTCTAATTCGTGCATTACACGTGCAGAATCGATAACATGCCTCCCAGAAGAGCTGTCAGAGGAAGGGGACGTCCTGCCAGGCAAGTTGTTAACCCACCTGAACCCCAAGTACCCGAGGGGCCCGTGGATCCAGCGGTTCCTGTCGAACAACCCCCTCAGGACGAGGTCTCCAATGCCGAGTTACGCCAAGCTATTCGGGCTCTAGCCCAGGCTGTTGCGGCACCTCCTGTGAGACAGGGAGCGGGCAGACTGGACACTCATGACACCTCCAGAGTCCGGAAATTTCTGCGGATGAACCCGCCTGAGTTCACGGGGTCGGCAGCTACTGAAGACCCCGAGAGCTATATTGAGGAGCTTGAGAAGGTGTTCCAAGTGATGCATGTGGCGGATGTGGATAGAGTTGAATTGGCCTCCTACCAACTCAAAGGGGTGGCCAGGCTGTGGTTCGACCAATGGAAGAATGGCCGAGTGGATGGTGATTCATGTGTGACCTGGGCAGTGTTTGAGGAGGCCTTCTTGGGACGCTTCTTCCCAAGGGAGAAAAGAGAGGCTAAGGTGAGGGAGTTTCTGAATCTAAAACAGGGCTCCATGACCGTGCAGGAGTATGGCCTTAAGTTCACACAACTATCTCGCTATGCTCCAGATATGATTGCCGACATGAGGGGGAGAATGGGAATGTATGTCGATGGGTTGAATAGAGGGCCCAAAAGGGATGGCAGAGGGGCAATGCTGGTGAGTGATATGGACATTGGGCGATTGATGACGTTTGTACAACAAGCTGATGAGGAGAGGCAGCATGACAAGGAGGAATTCAGGCGCAAGAAAGCCAAAACGTCTAGCTATGAGACGGGAAGGAGAGGCAATGGTCATCGATTTCCAACACCATCATCTGCTAGTGCGCCCACGCCCAGGATCAGGGATGATCAAAGGTCCCAGAATACTAGAGCCCATGGGTCCCAGTCACAAGCTAGTATGGCTCAAGGATCGCGGGGTCAACCGCCGTGTAAAAAGTGTGGCAAGTTGCACCTGGGAAGATGTCGTGAGGGAAATGATGGGTGCTACAAATATGGCCAAGTGGGTCACTATCAGAGAGACTGTCCTCGATGAGCTAGCTGAGCTCAATCCACTGCATCGGTCCCACCAGTAGGAGGGAACCAGAGGGCAACTATGTCAGGAACAGGTGGAGCAACAAACCGCTTGTACGCCATGGGTAGTCGCCAAGATCAGGAGAACTCCCCAGATGTTGTGACGGGTATGATTCGTGTCTTTACTTTTGATTGTTATGTCTTGATGGACCCTGGTGTCACACTGTCATTTGTATCTCCTTATGTGGCCAGTAAATTTGATATGACCCCTGAGAGTCTCCTTGAACCTTTTGATGTTTCTACTCCAGTGGGTGAGTCTATTCGAGCTGAGAGAGTTTATAGGACTTGCGTAGTGTCCATCTATCATAGGGACACTCTCGTTGATTTGATTGAGCTGGAGATGATTGATTTTGACTTGATCCTTGGCATGGATTGGCTCCACGCCTGTTATGCCCCTGTTGATTGTAGATCCCGAATTGTTAAGTTCTAATTTCCAAATGAACCAGTTCTAGAGTGGAAGGGTGACTCAGTGACACCGAGGGGGAGGTTTATCTCATATCTTAAAGCCCGGAAGTTAATTTCCAAAGGTTGTATCTATCACCTAGTACGAGTGAAATCAGACGAGGTTGAGTCCCCAACTCTTGAGTCAGTTCCGATTGTTAGTGAGTATCCGGAAGTATTTCCTGATGATCTGCCCGGAGTCCCTCCTGATAGGGAGATTGACTTCGGGATTGACATTCTTCCTGATACCCAACCCATTTCGATTCCACCTTACAGGATGGCCCCCGCTGAGTTGAATGAATTGAAAGAGCAACTAAAAGATTTGCTAGAGAAGGGCTTCATTAGGCCAAGTGTTTCACCATGGGGTGCTCCTGTCCTATTCGTGCGAAAGAAAGATGGGTCTCTCAGAATGTGTGTTGATTATAGGCAACTGAACAAGGTCACGGTGAAGAACAAATATCCTCTCCCACGGATAGATGATTTGTTTGACCAACTTCAGGGCGCCTCTTGTTTCTCTAAGATAGACCTCAGATCTGGCTACCATCAGCTGAAGGTGAGAGAGTGCGACATTCCAAAGACAACCTTTAGGACTAGATATGGCCATTTTGAATTCCTGGTCATGTCCTTTGGGTTGACGAATGCACCTGCCGCCTTTATGGACTTGATGAACAGGGTGTTCAAACCGTATCTTGACTTGTTCGTGATTGTATTCATCGATGATATTCTGATATATTCAAGAAGTGAGGAGGAGCATGCCAATCACCTCAGAGTTGTCCTCCAAACTCTTAGGGACCATGAGTTGTATGCAAAATTTTCAAAGTGTGAGTTCTGGCTTAAGTCAGCAGCCTTCCTGGGCCACGATGTTTCCGGTGATGGTATTCAGGTGGACGCCTCGAAGATTGAAGCGGTTAAGAACTGGCCACGACCGACCACTCTGACTGACATTAGAAGTTTCTTGGGGTTGGCGGGCTACTACCACAGG
The DNA here is from genome assembly GCA_029948455.1 of Solanum rostratum. Lineage (NCBI taxonomy): Eukaryota > Viridiplantae > Streptophyta > Magnoliopsida > Solanales > Solanaceae > Solanum > Solanum rostratum. Next base: position 57,404,280 of record CM057048.1, read on the forward strand.
TTTGTAGAAGGATTTTCTTCCTTATCCGCACCATTGACCAAGTTGACCCAGAAAAAGGTCAAGTTTCAGTGGTCCGAGGAATGTGAGAAGAGTTTCCAGGAATTGAAAACGAGATTGACTACTGCACCAGTCTTAACTTTACCCGAGGGGAATGAGGGCTTTGTGATTTATTGTGATGCCTCAAGGGTCGGACTGGGATGTGTACTAATGCAAAGGGGGAAGGTGATAGCCTATGCCTCCAGGCAACTCAAGGTCCATGAAAGGAATTACCCAACCCATGACCTCGAGTTGGCAGCGGTAGTGTTCGTACTTAAGATCTGGCGTCACTACTTGTATGGGGTACACGTGGATGTGTTCACAGACCACAAGAGCTTGCAGTATGTTTTCAGTCAGAAGGAGCTTAACTTGCGACAGAGGAGATGGTTGGAATTGCTCAAGGATTACGACATGAGCATTCACTATCATCCAGGTAAAGCTAACGTTGTTGTTGATGCTCTTAGCAGGTTATCAATGGGTAGCACAGCCCATGTGGAGGAAGGAAAGAAGGAGTTAGCCAAGGACGTGCACCGGTTGGCTCGATTAGGAGTCCGACTCGAGGAGAAAAACGAAGGAGGAATTAATGTCCAGGACGGGTCTGCTTCCTCGTTAGTGGTGGAGGTGAAGGAAAAACAAGACCAAGACCCTGTCCTACTCCAATTGAAGGAGGATGTCCAAAATTAGAGGGTGATGGTCTTCTCCAAAGGGGGAGATGGAGTGTTGAGATATCAGAGTCGATTGTGTGTCCCAGATGTTGATGGCATACGGGACAGAATCATGGCAGAAGCTCATAACACGAGATATTCCATTCACCCTGGCTCCACCAAAATGTACCACGACTTAAGGGAAGTCTATTGGTGGAATGGGATGAAGAGGGATGTTGCAGAGTTTGTCTCGAAATGCCCAAATTGCCAACAAGTGAAGGTTGAGCATCAAAGGCCATGTGGATTGGCTCAGAACTTTGAAATTCCGGAATGGAAATGGGAGATGATCAACATGGACTTTATCACTGGCCTGCCGAAATCTCGAAAGCAACATGATTCGATATGGGTGATCGTGGATAGGATGACAAAGTCGGCTCACTTCTTGGCAGTAAAGACAACAAACACAGTGGAAGAGTATGCCAGATTGTACGTCCAGGAGATCGTGAGGTTGCATGGGGTTCCTTTGTCTATCATCTCGGACAGAGGGGCTCAATTTACCTCCCAGTTCTGGAGATCGTTTCAGAAAGGTTTGGGTACTAAGGTGAATCTGAGTACAGCTTTTCACCCGCAGACGGATGGTCAGGCAGAGCGTACGATTTAAACACTCGAGGATATGTTGAGAGCTTGTGTACTTGACTTCAAAGGAAATTGGGATGATCACCTACCCTTGATCGAATTCGCATATAACAATAGTTATCATGCGAGCATTCAGATGGCTCCTTATGAGGCCCTGTACGGGAGAAGATATAGATCGCCGATTGGGTGGTTTGAGGTTGGAGAAGCAGGGCTGATTGGACCTGACCTTGTTCACCAGTCGATGGAAAAAGTCAAGATCATTAGAGAGAGGCTAAAGACTGCCCAGAGTCGCCAAAAATCCTACACCGACGTAAGGAGAAGGGACTTAGAGTTTGAGATAGATGATTGGGTGTATTTGAAGGTATCACCTATGAAGGGTGTCCTAAGGTTTGGAAAGAAGGGAAAGTTAAGCCCACGATATGTTGGGCCATATCAGATCGTAAAAAGGATTGGGAAGGTTGCTTACGAGTTGGAGTTACCTTCCGAGTTAGAGGGAGTTCATCCGGTATTCCATGTGTTGATGCTGAAGAAATGCTTGAGAGATCCCGCCATGGTGATTCCTATCGATGGCCTTGGAGTGAAAGATAGCCTATCTTATGAAGAGGTCCCGGTTCAGATCCTTGATCGTCAGATTCGCAGGTTGAGGAACAAAGAGATAGCCTCAGTCAAAGTCCTGTGGAGGAATCAATTCGTTGAAGAAGCCACATGGGAAGCTGAGGAGGAGATGAGGGCCAAATACCTGCACCTATTCGTGCCAACGGATGATGGAAACATTGAAGGTAAAAATCCTTGCTCTTCACTAAACTGATTGTTTTATTTTGATGCGACTTACTATTGCCTAGTCGAGGATGGATTGATTGAACTGAGTGGAAGGTGAGTCTCGAGTCTATTTGTGCTTTAATCCCCACCTCTACTCATCATTCGAGGACGAATGATCCCAAGGGGGAGATGATGTAACGCCCGGTAAAATTACCAAAATACCCCTGGAGTGAGGGTATGCGCGTAATGCATCTTCCGATGCTCGTATGGCGAATCCGAGACCGGATTTGTGATCAACATGGAAAATGGAGTGGAAAAATGGTCTCGATTGAATTTTAGAGCGACCCGATCGAAAGATAAATTTTCGGATCAAGTCACAAAACAGTGGCTGTCCGCGACCGAGGCGCGTCGCGAACCTGACGCGGAGTGGCACTTGTGTGTTTTCCAAAATTTTCGACGGGATGGAGAGAACTCGTACAAAAGCACTTTTTCCAAAATTACACAGTACGCGATAGGTCCGCGTCGCGGACCGTGTGTTTTCCGAACTGCAAATTCCTAATTTAATTCTAGGGGCATTCTAGTCAATCCCTAGTCCCTCTTAAACGTTGGTACACGACTAATTAAGTCGTTTTCAACCAGAAAAGGGTCTAAAACCCCATTCTAAGTCCTATCCCTTAGAAACTAACAAGGCTAGGGCTTGAGGAGAAGAGAGAAGAGCTTGTGGGAAGAATTCGAGCGGAGACCCCGAAAGTACTCGATTGCTAACGGCATCACAGGTATGTAAGGCTAAACTAGAATATGAGATCGTTCTCTCATGTGCCCCATAGAGGTCATAGATGAGTTGATGATTGAAGGGTCTACATGCATGATTCCTTTGATGGTTTTTCATAAAATTATAATTGAAACTATATGTTTTCTATGTTGATGATCATCATACTATTTGTTTTCTTAAATTAAATATTTTCCATGAGAATTTGCATAACCCTACATGACTATTTTGAAAGGCATGCATAATGAACTTGAGGATTGAGTCTAGAGCCTTGGATTGTGATTGCGATTGTGATTGTGATGAGAGAATGATGAGTCTAGAGCCTTGAGTTAAGATTGTGATTGTTGATTGTGATTGTGATTGTGATGAGAGAATGATGAGTCTAGAGCCTTGAGTTAAGATTGTGATTGTTGATTGTGACTGTGATTGTGACGAGAGAATGCTGATAAGTTGATAGAGTCTGATTGTCTAATGAGTCTCTATAAATGAACTCTACCAATGTGTTTATTCACTTGATTCCTAATGATTGTTCTAATCTTGATTCATTGATGAGAATGAATGATGAGAGGGCCAAAGCCCTTATGAGATCGATTGATGAGAGGGCCAAAGCCCTTATGAGCTTGATTGATGGTAGGGTTAAAGTCCCTATGGAACCGGCCGTTGACGGGGTTAAAGTCCCTACGAGATTGGTTCGATTGGATCGGATTGATGGTTTTATGAGCATTGAGTCGGGAGGAGTATCAAGCACCGAAATGGATAAGAGTGAGTCCCACTCGAACCCATTAAACTATGCCGCCAAGCATGGAAGAGGTTTTCCTCTTGAGTTATGTCCCTGAAATCAATAGCGGACTTTGTTGATTGTTCTGTCTCCATCTTGGATTTATCCATTATAGTTTCGATTCGTTCCCGACCTGGCAAGTTTGGAACGGCTGTGGCAACATCAACTTGACTATTGTACATTCACTGGCTCATAAGTGATTGTTGTCGGATAAGAGAAACTCCCATAAATTTCGTACCTTACTCCGAGTCTAGATGAGATGAGAGGGGGTGAGCTCCTCTGAGATGAGATGAGATGAGATGAGAGGGGGTGAGCTCCTCTGAGATGAGATGAGATGTGATGAGATGAGAGGAGGTGAGCTCCTTTGAGATGAGTCTGAGATGATTGATGAGTTCTGAGTTGTTGATAGGTCACTTGTCTACTCTTTATCCTTGCATAGACAGGCATTTGACTAATGATGTGATTTGATATGTATTTTGAATTGTTATTGTTTCCATATTATTCTACCGGTTTCTGTTTCATTCAGCTATTTTACATACCAGTACATTCCAAGTACTGACGTCCACTCTGGACTGCATCGTTTTATGATGTAGAGGCAGGTACTAGAGATCATCAATAGGCGCTCCGTTGAAGGTCTGAGATTCGAAGCTGATTTGGTGAGCCTCCCCTACTCCGGAGGATCCACTACTTTTATTTCATCATGCTTTAGAGTTAGATTGGACTATTGATTTTGTTTTGATTTGGGTAGCCATGGATTTGTCATTGGCACCACATGATTAATGATAGAGGCTTCATAGACGAGGGTCGAGTATTGATGTTGAGATTGTGAGCTAGTTCTTTCTACTAGCCTTCATTATTTTATATACTATTTTGAGACTTTAGATGAGATGTGTCCATTACCTAATTATATTTTCCGCTGTTCAATAAAGTTTATTTGATTGAATGATGTGATGAGGCTAAGTGGTTCGCTTGGAGACTAGCAATAGACTCTGAGTGCCGGCCACGCCAAGGGTACCCTCCCGGGGCGTGACATTAAGTCAGCGGCCTTCCTAGGCCACGTTGTTTCCGGTGATGGTATTCGGGTGGATGCCCAAAATATTGAAGCGGTTAAGAACTGGCCCCGACCGACCACTCCGACTGACATCAGGAGCTTCTTGGGGTTGGCGGGCTACTACCGCAGGTTTGTTGAGGGATTTTCTTCCCTATCCGCGCCATTGACCAAATTGACTCAGAAGAAGGTCAAGTTTCAGTGGTCCGAAAAATGTGAGAAGAGCTTACAGGAATTGAAAACAAGGTTAACTACTACACCAGTCCTAACCTTACCCGACGGGACTGAAGGCTTCATAATTTATTGTGATGCCTCAATGGTTGGATTAGGATGCGTATTAATGCAGAGGGGGAAGGTGATAACTTATGCTTCCAGGCAACTCAAGGTTCATGAAAGGAACTACCCAACCCATGACCTCGAGTTGGCAGCAGTAGTGTTCGCACTTAAAATTTGGCGTCACTACTTGTATGGAGTGCATGTGGATGTATTCACTGACCACAAGAGCTTGCAGTATGTTTATAGTCAAAAGGAGCTCAACTTGCGACAGAGGAGGTGGTTGGAATTTCTCAAGGATTATGACATGAGCATTCACTACCACCCAGGTAAAGCTAACGTTGTTGCTGACGCTCTTAGCAGATTATCAATGGGTAGCACAGCCCATGTAGAGGAAGGGAAAAGGGAGTTAGCCAAGGACGTGCACCGGTTGGCTCGATTAGGAGTCCGAATTGAGGAGAACAACGAAGGAGGAGTTAATGTTCAGGACGGGTCTACTTCCTCGTTAGTGGTGGAGGTGAAGAAAAAGCAAGACCAAGACCCTGTCATCCTATAACTAAAGGAGGATGTCCACAATTAGAGGGTGATAGTCTTCTCCAAAGGGGGAGATGGAGTGTTAAGATATCAAAGTCGATTGTGTGTCCCAAATGTTGATGGCATACGAGATAGAATAATGGCAGAAGCTCATAACACTAGATATTCCATTCATCCTGGTTCCACCAAAATGTACCACGACTTAAGAGAAGTCTATTGGTGGAATGGGATGAACAGGGACATCGCGGAGTTCATTTCAAAATGTCCAAATTGCCAACAAGCGAAGGTTGAGCATCAAAGGCCATGTGGATTGGCTCAGAACTTTAAAATTCCATAATGGAAATGGGAGATGATTAACATGGACTTTATCACTGGCCTGCCGAGATCTCGAAAGCAACATGATTCGATATGGGTGATCGTGGATAGAATGACTAAGTCGGCCCACATTTTGGCAGTAAAAACAACGAACACTGCAGAGGAGTACGCCATATTGTACATCCAGGAGATTATGAGGTTGCATGGGGTCCCCTTGTCCATCATCTCGGACAGAGGAGCTCAATTTACCTCCCAGTTCTGGAGATCGTTTCAGAAAAGTTTGGGTACTAAGGTGAACCTGAGTACGACCTTCCATCCACAAACAGATGGTCAGGCAGAGCGTACAATTCAAACACTGGAGGACATGTTAAGAGCCTCTGTCCTTGACTTCAAAGGAAATTAGGATGATCATTTACCACTGGCTGAATTTGCATATAACAATAGTTATCATGCAAGCATTCAAATGGCTCCTTATGAAGCCTTGTACGAAAGGAGGTGTAGATCGCCTATTGGGTGGTTTGAGGTTGGAGAAGCAGAGCTCATTGGACCTGATCTTGTTCACCAGTCGATGGAGAAGGTCAAGGTCATTAGAGAGAGGTTAAAGACTGCCCAAAGTCGCCAAAATTCTTACACCGACGTGAGAAGGAGAGACTTAGAGTTCGAAGTGGACGATTGGGTGTACTTGAAAGTGTCACCTATGAAGGGTGTCCTAAGGTTTGGGAAGAAGGGAAAGTTGAGTCCACGTTATGTTGGACCCAATCAAAATACAAGGAGAATTGGGGAGGTGGCTTAAGAGTTAGAGTTGCCTCCCGAGTTAGATGGGGTGCACCCGGTGTTCCATGTGTCAATGCTAAAGAAATGCTTGGGAAATCCGGCCTTGGTGATCCCTTTTGATAGCATTGGGGTGAAAGATAACCTATCTTACAAAGAGGTCCCGGTTCAAATTCTTGATCGTCAGATTCGTAAACTAAGGAACAAAGAAATAGCCTCAGTCAAAGTCCTATGGAGGAATCAATTCGTTGAAAAAGCCACATGGGAAGTTGAGGAGGAGATGAAGGCAAAGTATCCCCACCTGTTCGTGCCAACTGATGGTGAAAGTACTGAAGGTAAAAATCCTTACTCTTCACTAAGCTAAGTGTTCTATTCTTTTTATGTGACTTACTATTGTTAAGTCGAGGAATGATTTATTGAATTGAGTGTGGAAATGAGTCTTGAGTCTATTCGTGCCTTAATCCCCATCTCTACTCCTCATTCGAGGACGAACGATCCCAAGGGGGAGATGATGTGACGCCCGATAAAATTACCAAAATGCCCCTAGAGTGAGGGTATGCGTGTAACGCATCTTCCGGGGCTCGTATGGCATATCCGAGACCGGATTCATGATCAGCATGAAAAATGGAGTGGGAAAATGGTCCGGGTCGAATTTTAAGACGACCCCATCGAAAGATAAATTTTTTAGCCAAGTCACAAAACAGTGACGGTCCGCGACAGAGGCGCGACGCGCACCTGTCGCGGAGGGACACTTGTCTGTTTTTCCAAATTTTCGACGGGATGGAGAAAACTCGTTCAAAAATACTTTTCCAAAAATACCCTAATCGCGATAGGTCCGCTTTGCGGACCGTGCATTTTCTGAACTGGAAATTTCTAATTTATTATGAGGGGCATTCCGGTCAATTCCTAAACCCTCTCAAACACTAGTACACAGCTAGTTAGGTCATTTCAACATGAAAAGAGCCCAAAACCCCTATTTTAAGTCCTATTTCAAAATCAAATAAGGCTAGGGCTTAAGAAGAGGAGAGAAGGGCTTGGGGTGAGACATTCGAGAAGAGATCCTCGACGTTACCCAGTTGAATAGCTGCATCACAGGTATGTAAGGCTAAACTAAAACATGGGATTGTTCTCTCATGTGCCCCATAGAGGTCATAGATGAATTGATGATTGAAGAATCTACATGCATGATTTCTTTGATGGATTTTTCTTGAAAACTATATTTGAAATTACATGTTTTCTATGTTGATGATCATCATACTATTCGTTTTCTCAAATTAAATACTTTCATGGAATTTGCACAACCCTACATGGCTAATTTGAAAAGCATGCATAATGCACTTGAGACTTGAGTCTAGAGCCTTGCATTGGGATTGTTGATTGTGATGATGAGTTGATGAAATCTTGATTGTTTTATGAGTCTCTATAAATGAACTCTACCGATGTATTATCCACTTGTTTCCTAATGGCGGATATACAATCTTGAGTCATTGAGGAGATATTGATGATAGGGTTAAAGTCCCTATGAGATGTTGATGATAGGGTGGAAGTCCCTATGAGATAATTGATGAAAGGGCCGAGGTCCTTATGAAATATCAGTCGTGGACGGCGAGTGAGTCCCTATGAAACTGGCAGTCGTTGACGGGGAGTGAATCCCTATGAGACTGGTTGAGGTTGATTTTATGAGCATCGAGTTGGGAAGAGTATCGAGCACCGAAATGAGTAGGAGTGAGTCCCACTCGAACTCATTAACTACGCCACCAAATGTAGGAGAGGCTTAAACCATCACATATATATGGTTTCCCTTGAGGTTTAACAGTCCTTGAAAGCAATAGAGGATTTGTTCGGTTTGATTCCATATCGGGTATATTGATATGGTATCCAGTGTTCCTTACCTGGCAAGTTTGGAACCACTGTGGCAACACCGGGGTAATTGTTGTATATTCACTGGCTCATAAGTGAGTGTTATCGGATAAGAGAAACTCCCGGAAAAATTCTTGCCTTACTCCGAGTCTAAATGAGATGAGATGAGCGGGGGTGGACACCCCTGAGATGATCCATGTGATGAGTTGAGACTATGGATGAGTTTGAAATAATGGTGTGTCACTTGTCCACTCTATACTCTTTCGTAGATGGGCAAGCTGGCGGTTGATGTGATTGTTATCTTTATTTTGACTTGATGTTACTTCCCGTATTTTCTACCGGTTTGTGTTTCATTCAGCTATTTTACATACTAGTACATTTCAAGTACTAACGTCCACTCTGGACTGCATCATTTTATGATGCAAAGGTAGGTACTAGAGATCATCAACAGGCGCTCCGTTGAAGATCAGATATTCGAAGCTGATTTGGTGAGCCTCCCCTACTCCGGAGAACCATTACTTTTATTTCATCATGCTTTAGAGTTAGGATTGGACTATTTCATTATTTTGCTTTAGGTAGCCATGGGTCTGTCATTGGCACCACATGATTAGTGACAGAGGCTTCATAGACAAGGGTTGAGCATTGATGTTGGGATTGTGAGCTAGTTCTTTCTACTAATCGTCAGTATTTTATCTATATCCCTTTGAGACTTTAGATGAGATGTGTGCATTATTTACATGTATTTTCCGTTGTTCATTAGAATTATGTGATTGAATGATGTGATGAGGCTAACTGGTTCTCTTGGGAACTAGCAATAGTCTCTGAGTGCCGGTCACGCCAAGAGTACCCTCCCGGGGCGTGACATACTTCAACAACAATCCTAGTTCTATACAATTCCTTGTCACTTTAGCTTATATTGAAAACATGAGACTATTTCATCTCCTTTCTTTGAGGGTGAGGTAGGAACAAATCCTAAGTCCCCACATATGTTAGATCTTGTGGAGGCATGTTGGATTGTATGGATTTTATACTTCCTTCTTTGACTATTGATGCTTTTGTTTATTGAACTATTTGAGATTTGGTTTATATTCTGCATATTGTAGATATGTATTAATGTTTTTATTTACCTGTGTATGCTTATCATATGCTAAGAGGTTTGATTGGGATTTCTTCGAGAGTCCTAATCACTAAGTCACACATATGGCCTAGCTTAGGTCATGACTCCTTCACGGGACATATACCTCATCACGATCTGTGAAGGTTCCTATGAAGATGAGAGAAATAGGGCTTCTCAGGGTTGGCTTCCACGGAAGCTAAGACGAGTCGCTAAAAGTTTCACAGGCCGTATAGGTGCCCGAAACCTTCTACAGTTGGTAGATCCTTTCAAGGGTTGTAAAATAGGTCGCGATAGGGCACCTAGAGAAGGTTTCTTAATCCAAGGTTCACGACACCCTCTATGGGCCATAGAATCTTATATAGTCTGCATACAGGTCTGTGGACCTTGCCTTCAAGGGGAGGCAATAAAGACAGGTCTTTCACGGAGCCTTCTATGACCCATAAAATCTGTTATGTGTTGTCGAGGCCTCCCATGGAAGCTACTTGGTGCCAATTTTCTAACTTTTCACTTGTCTCTTACAATATGTCTAGGGCAGAGTACTTGGGGGTGTTACAATGTCTTACTATAACCTGAAAATGCATTGACTCATACTAGAGGGAATTCGTATCCATTGTGGGTACAATATCTATATCTGATCTATATACGACCTGACATTTTTTTATGCAAAAAATGCACATCTATTCATTTTGGTCTTCATATTTGACTATTCTCTTTTTGTTGATATTGTGTTTTAGTTTTTTTTTTTTTGGGAAAGCCAAAGATCCATTATTTTGAACCTCCAATATTTTTTTACACCAAAATCTTTAATTTGATATTATAAATGTTTTAGAATTCAACTATACTTGATTCTCTTTAAAAAATGAAAATCTCCTAATCTCTTTCTCAAGTATCAAAAATACATCTAAAGTATCATGATATTTTGAATTGTGTACCTGAAATAGGCGTGTGAGTTTTATATCAAACTATCACCTAATGTTGGTGAAACATTCCTTAACTATCACTTGTTTACTTTTCCTATCTAACAGTGATAAAGTAGGTAATGAAAGTTAATAGCTGATAGTTGAGGTAATTTTTTCAATAATATTATGTGATAGTTAAGATAGAAACTCATATTTCTGATAATTTCCATAAAAACTGATTATTTTTAGTGTACTTTTTTTATCTTTCACTCATTTGCTTCTTCTTCACTAGTTGTTCTATCTGGAAAAAGATTTAGTGAATTTTTTTGGATTTGAGTAGATTTCGAAAAAAAATAATTATCTGTCACATCTATCAATATAATATCATATTCTTCTTCAAGTAATCATACTTTTATCACATATATGACTTTCATAAAATGGTAGTCTTATGTAATACAACTTTATCTATGCGCAGGATCTGAAGAAAGGCTCGATTACAAGAGTCTAATCTACATAGTCATACCTTACATTTTTATCAGAGTTTATTTACAAGTCTTAAACCTGTGACTTTTTGGTCATATGGAGGCAGCTTTACCAGTTACTCCAATGCTCTCGTTTACTTTTTTGGACTTTCATAATTAAAAAAAAATAAGAGAGAATTTTATTTGTCATTCGAATGCCTTCATTTTCTCAATGTGAATTGAATATAATTGTTATCCTTCCTATTGATTATATTCTTTGTTAAGTAATGTATCAATTCTTATGTTATATTCTATATGTCAAGAGTTGATAATGTCAATGGATATATATATATATTGGGACTATCTTTTGAAAATTATCCTTGAGTTGAATTTTTTTTATATTTGACTTTTTTTTAATGAAAAAAGAATGGGTAGTGAAGCAAGAAATAAAAAATTGTTTAAGAAAAAGGAAGATGAAAGAAAACGAGGAAAAACATAAAAGTATTGCTTCACCCCCATAGCTTATTAAGTAAAAGGACCAACTGTCTGTAGAAACACAATAATATCACAATGATGAAAAAACAGAGAATAATCAAAGTTATTTGATAACTATAATATTGATTAAAACTTGAACCCTCGTATATTTCGATTTGAAAATTAATTCTAAATTTCTAATCAAAAAATTTAAAACTCAATTCGTACTAATTTTATAAAATTTAGTTTGAGATTTGTCCTTTAGAAATACTTTTCCCGCGCCAAACAATTTCATAAAATTTAGTTTGAAATTTGTCCTTTAGAAATACTTTTCCATCTAGTCAATATGTTTATTTGATTATAGTAGACAAGATATGTCAGTTGACCCTAGAATGAGTTGTACAAGTGTCCTTTGATTAGAAATCTATGATAAAGAAGAAGATGAAAATAGCTTATTTTGCTATACAACAAGCCTAAGTTTTGGAAGCACGTTAGTGATTTGAAACCAAAAGATTGTTGATGTTGTGTGATTTGTAGAAATTATTGACTTGTCAATTCCATCCTTGATATGTATAGAATATGTTCAATGGTCTAGGCAAATATGGTCAGCAAAAGCATTCAAGTGTGTCTATTTTATACTATTGTTTTCCCTGGTCTTCTTTGATATGAAATTTATAGAAGACATGCATTCTCACGCAATACGTCTTCTCTAATTAAAATTTCTAAATTTTAAAACTCAATCTTTATCCAAAATTTCTAAAAATTATTTTGAATGAAGGGACATTTATTCAATTTGTATCACATATTGTCTAGTCGTAGCTTTGACTACATTAATTAAAGAGCAGTTAATCAGTTTGAAGAAGTTAATTGATATGTTCATGAATAAATCAGATCACCCATATAGAAAACCCAAAAACAAGATGTTCTTTTTATCTGCTCAAAATTAAACTTGTCAAGTGGGCCAGGTAACCCAGTCCTGGCCCGATAAGCATCTCCTTGATCGGGTTCATATGTTGGATGGGGTCTGGTGTCTAGGCATTGGAGTCTGGTAGACTGATCCCACTGGTGCACCGCTTGGCACATACAACCCCGTTTTAAAATATATATATATATATATATATATATTAATTCAAAATGAGGAATTTTCATAAACAACAATATAGTGAAACATAATAGGCTAAAATAGCTAATGTTTCTAAAATTACATTTTCTAACTTTGTCATGCCAAATCATACGTATAAATTCGTATATTTGGAATGTATAAAAAAAAAGTTTAAAGCCTTGGTCTTTAAATTACTGACTTTTCGGCTGTTAATTATGGAAACACTTCCATAAATGAAGGAAGTCAATAACAATCAGAATTTATTTCCTACTGTGACTCATTCGTCCAAAAAAAAAGTTTCATTTTAGTTTCTTGCGGACTAATTCAAAACGAAAAAATAGAATTATTTTCTGGGTTTTTATGAAAATTTTATGGTGAGTTTTTTTTTTTTTTTTTTTGTGTGTGACATGTGTTTCCGATGAAAAAGTGTATATTGTGCGAATTGATATTGATATTCTATACAATGGAGTCTGGCGCGCTGCAATTGTGTATATTGTCGACATCTATTTATGGATTTTAATTTGTGTAAAAATTTTATATTTTATTTTTTGTCTATATTTGTAGAAAAATCATTTTGCTTTATACACATGATAATACTGATTTTAGTAATTGTATATTATGTCTAGATCTCAAATTGCAGTATGAAAAAAGTGCTGGAAAAGATTCGTTAATGTATCTTTATGTTGCTATAACTTGTTCACATGTCATGCAATGTGTCTATTTTTTGTTTTTCGAAAAATATACATATTTTTTGTCTATATTTGTAGAAAAATCATTTTGCTTTATACACATGATAATACTGATTTTAGTAATTATATATTATGTCTAGATCTCAAATTGCAGTGGGAAAAAAGTGCTGGAAAAGATTTGTTAATGTATCTTTGTGTTGCTATAATCTGTTCACATGTCATGCAATGTGTCTATTTTTTATTTTTTTGTTTTTCGAAAAATATACATGTTATACCAAAGGAGATATGTGTGATGTTCGTCATCGTCCTATGTTCTGCTGTAGATGTATTTTCGCTGAATATGTTAATTACTGCAGTGGTGTATGATATGGCCATTTGTGTGTGTGTGTATAAATGTTGTGTAAGAATATTTTGTGAGGATTAAAGTAATATGTATCGTATATTTTGCTTAAAATAATTTTAGGCATAATTGTATAATATGATGTGTATATATGTGTGTATTAGTAGCTGCTATTTTCTGTATGATGGTTGTATGTTGTTAGTATAATTATTCAATTTTTGTATAAAATTTTGTCGTTAGTAGAGATGGCATCACTCGCGATCATGGCTATGCATTCCGGACGATGGGATGATGATAATAACTATGTTGATTATGTTTTGGAGGGGGTTGTTTTTAAAGATAACTCAACATTAATGTATAATAAATAAAATTATACATAAATATGATATTATTGTATATATACTAAGCATAACTACACATTTTGACTCTCTGTGTGTGTGTAACTGTAGATGTATAACTGATGTTATACATTGTTTATAAGTGATGGGTAAATGTGTTGTTTATACAATTATACCCATCATATACAATTACAGTTGTATGTGTGTATAAATGCGTGACAGATCAAAACACTCAGAAAAATTATACAAAAACATTGTTTGTGATTTTGGGTAATGTGGATGGCTACACTATGACTAGTTGTACCATAAATAAAATTATACATAAACATGAGATTATAATACAGAATTGGTATGAGATACATTCTCGAAAAAATAAAAATATACCTCATCTCCTTCAATTTCGTTTTCAACTGGTTTCCCGAAATCAGACCCATCTTTCTTTTTTGATTCGCCGCTGCTAGATACAATTTCGTCTGCTTTCCTCTTTTTTCTGGAGCTCGTACGCTGTAAAATTGAGTCATTTCGATTCTTGGATCTCACTTCTTCACTATCCCTAACTTTTGCAAGGGACCTTGCAATGGCCTCAACTTGTTGAGTTACACCCAACGAAAAGGATGACAAATCATCCATAGTATTATCATGCAAGTTTATACCTCTAGTTACCCTCTTAGTCGAATTCTTCAACCATTGTATGTGTGCATCTACTAACAAAAAATGGTTGTAAAAAAAGGAGGAAAAGTGATGTATAAGGAAGGCAAAACAAAAAATTTGAAACAAAAATTAAAAGCTGCCAAAAAACAAAATCTGAAATTGATTATATAGTATTTGGGAGGGAGAATGAAAAAAAATAAAATCTACCTGTTAATAAGAAGGGCGAATGCAGGAGAGAATTAAGGGTTTGTTTTGGAAAGAAGAATCAAAGTTTTTGTATAGGAGAGAGAATGTAAGAGAGGAAGAAGAAGGGTCTTATATAAAATGGTGTTTGAGTCCCACAAGATCTTATAGCCAACTTTATTAAACGTTAGTCCTTTTATGTAATATTAAAAACTATAGCTAATATTTGTTATTTATAAGTGAATGTTTGTTCAATTATGTAAATTTTCCATCTAAAATCTGAATGGGTCAAAAATCATCATTGGGCCTGTTGATATATTAGGCCCAAAACACCCTGAAACAAAAGCAATAAATATGAAGAAAAAACAATACATGCAAACACCATTTAAGAATCACTAAATATTTTAGCCTACTTTGTTAATTTATCATGATTTCTCCTGTCCTAGTTATAAAATTTGCTACCCATGTTTGCAAGAATAAATGAAAATTTGTTGCAGAAACTATGATTATAAACTTAGTAGATGAATAATTGAAATTCAAAATCTTAAATAATAAGAATAAAGTAAATAATCAAGAATCATTGTACTTTATTACTCATCAGTCATCAATGTACTTTATTGCTCAAAAATCAGAGAGTGTATATTTCCAAATTCCACGCAACATAAACTGTAATAACATGTTTAAAATGAAAATAAAAACCTAATAAAAGTATTTATAGGCAAAAACAAATTTTGTCCTAAATAAAGTCGGAAATTGTGATTTGAAACTACAACTCGTGATCAGAAGATCTGAACCAGTGGTTTGCCAAAAATCAGTATAACTGCTCTAGTTCCCATATGTCATTCCAGTATTTGTAGTCTAGCACAACAACTTGTGGCCATGATCTCTAGTTTTAGCACTTGCACCTATCCACCTACGAGTCAATATTCAATATACTACAACTCATTCTATCAGTCGCAGGTCTTAGAAGTCATAGTATGACTCCTTCTGTCTATACACGAGTAATTGTATAAGTAGTGATATCAATTTTTAGGCCAAACACACACATAGATTTTTGAATTTGTCCCTAAATTTAATTTTAACACTTCAACTCAATCTTGTTCCATTTCAATCCTTCAACTCTAATTTTCATGTTTCATTTTGACACTTTTGTCCAAAGAACAACAAATTAGGGAGAGTATGTTTCATATGTCATGACATGGCACAAAAGTCAATTAAAAATACATAAAGAATACCTCCAACTTGCCCTTATTTTTTACTATCTAACCTTTGTTTCATTTAACCATTCAATTCTAATTTTCATGTACCATTTAAATACAAATACTAATTTTGTAATTTTTTTATTTTTATTTATAATCTTTATTTTCACCTTTTCATTTTATAATCGACGTTTGTCCATTATTTTTTAAAATATTTTTTAAACAAATTAACGCTTAAATTTTTCAAAATTTTTTTCGAGTTTCTCTATATCTTGTTTTAAGAAATAACCAAAGAAATTGTGTCAATTTTTTTTTCTTAAACAATCAATTGAATTAAGTAAGACAATATTTTTTTTTCCATATTCAAGCTATTTGGGTTTAACTTTTATTTAAAAAAAAAAACTAAATTGAGCATGGTGCTCGTTTTATTAAAAAAAAAAAATTGAAAGTCCATGTCAACAACAAAATGAACTATCGAATAAAATTGGCCCAATCTACCTATTTCCACTGAATACTAGTTTTCTAATTTTTCATTTAACTCAATATAAATGAAAAAATCATCTTCAATTTAAGCCAAAAAAAAAATCTTGTATGTTGCTAATAACACTATTAAAGAAATGTTAAACTTGATAGACTTCATTCGATTGTTATTGTTTTTTTTTTCTTTAAAGAAAGAAAATTAATGCACTTTTGACGGTTATTTTTTACACAAAAATAAAGAGAAATTCTTAAAAGGAATTTTTTTTTTATAAAAAACCAATGTTCATCTGTCAATTTTTTTTTTTGATGAAAACTAACATACGAACGTCGATTTTCAAAATGTAAAATTTCAGTCGGAGAGCATATATATAAAAGTTTAAAAAATTAATACTTTTTAATTTAAATGATAAATTAAAAAATAGAGGTGAATGACTAAAATAGAACACAGCCAAAATAGAGTGTCAAAATAAACATTATGGGCAAGTTAGAGGGGTTATATATGTGTTTGGCCTCAATTAAATAACTGTTGTGTGAATTTTTAATCACTAAATAAAATTTTAAAATCTTTCAATAAGCAATTTTTTTTTACTCCAACATATCCTATCCCAGGAGTGAAGAGTGATGGTATTGTGGGTGACAAAAATCAAAGAAAAAGTAAAATTGAATTTAAAAAGAATAAATAAATACTTGTTTGGCTTTTACTCTCTTAGAGAAAGTGTGATGCATACACTCGCCACATCACTTATTTATGTTTAAATGATATACTTTTAATGACATTAAAGCGTCTACTTGGAATAAGTTATAGTTAAGGTGCCAGAATGAAAAAATATATCAAATTTAAGGCCCCTTTATATGTTTTACAAATTTTTATTTAGCAACTCGCTGATGATACGACTCATACAATAACATCACTAGAATTTTCACTATATTTCCCACTTGTTTCTTCTAGAATATATTTTTCAGCACAAACACACTCAAGGTAGGAAATTTATGAGAGTTTCTCTTATCCGACAACAATCACTTATGAGCTTGTGAATGTACAACAATCTCGCTGATGTCGCCACAACCGTTCCAAACTTGCCAGGTAGGGAACGATTGAAACCATATCAGTTCACCCAATATGGAGTCGGTACTCAACAGGTCCGCTATTGCTTTCAGGGACTATTACTCTTAAGGAAACCATAATATATGTGATGGTTCTACGCCTCACCTACGTTTGGCGACGTAGTTTGACGAGTTCGAGTCGGACTAACTCTCACTCTTTCGGTGCTCGATACTCCTCCCATGACTCAATGCTCATAAAACCTCCATCTTAACCAATCTCATAGGGACTCGAACCCCATCATCGATAGGTATTTGATAGGGACTTAAACCCTGTCATCACTCATCTCGTAAGGACTCTAACCCTTTCATCAATCAATCTCATAGGGACTCGAACCCTTTTATGAATCAAGCTCATAGGGACTTTAACCCTCTCATCAATCAATCTTATCAATGACTCAAGATTTGAACAATCATCAGGAATCAATCGACTAGACACATTAGTAGAGTTCATTTATAGAGACTCGTAAGGCAATAAAATTCGATCAACTTATCATCATTCTCTCATCAAAAATCAATAATCTCAACTCAAGGCTCTAGACTTAATTCTCAAGTACATCATACATGCTTTTCAAATTAGTCATGTAGGGTTATGCAAATTCTCATGAAAATGTTTAATTCAAGAAAACAAATAGTATGATGATCATCAACATAGAATAACATGTAATTTCAAATAAAATTTTAAGAAAAATCATCAAGTGTTCATGTATGTAAATTCTTGAACCATCAACTCATCTATGACCATCTATGGGGCACATGAGAGAACAATTCCATGCTTTTAGTTTAGCCTTACATACTTGGGATGAAGTTATCAATCAATCACGTCAAGGATTTCTTCTCAAATCTCTCAAGCTCAAGCTCTTCTCCTCTTTCCTCAAGCCCTAGCCTTGTTAGATTATGGAATAGGAATTTGGGGGGGAGGGGGGTTAGACCTTTTTTACATTAAAACGACCTTATTAGGTCGTGTATAGAGTTTAGGAGGGGTTGAGAATAGACCAGAATGCCCCTCATAAAATTTAGAAATTTTTAACTCGAAAAAGACCCAGTCCGCGGCAAGTCGTGGACTGGTCGCGCATTATGTATTTTCAGAAAAAGTTTCTAAATGAGTTTTCTCAATCCCGTCGAAAATTTTCAAAAAAATATAAGTATTGGTCCACGATGGAGGCACGACGCACTCCTGTCGCGCACCTATACTGTTTTGTGCTTCAGATCGAAAAATTATCTTTTGATCGGGTCGTTCTAAAAATTGACCGAGACCATTTTCCCACTCAATTTTTTGTGCTGATCACAAATCTAATCTCGGTTTTTCCATACGAGCATTGGAAGATGCGTTACGTGCATACCCTACCTCTAGAAGTATTTTGGTAATTTTACCGGGCATTACAGTAGCATGCAGAACTTGTAAGTAATGTTCACCTAATTCCCTGGGCCTGTAACTAGGCAAATTTCACCACACAACTTGGACCGTCTACGGGGTCGCATTACTAACCCTTACCTTGTCCCGGTATAACCATACCTTGGGCCGTTTAGGTTGATTACATGAATATGCTTACATCGAATCCTATTATTTTATCTCCTTTCTCATTCATTACCCCCTTGGGTCGACGAGTAAGAATAAGGCGAGTTCTAACTTTGTCCACTATTAAAAAGAATTCAAAATGAAGAGATAAATAATGCATTTATGCACACCTTCTAAGGATTACAAATTATTAGGTTTTTACATTGTTAGTTTTACATGGTTTCCACAGCCCTAACTATGGATTTAACTACTCATGTTCGTTGTGGATGGAAGAATCATGTTATAAATTTGCATAATTAAACACTTACAACAAAGAATTGATGAACAAGAAATCCAAAATCTCCACGTAAATCACAATAATGAAATTCAAAGATTAGAACAAAAGTTATCGTCTCAAAATCTCCAAGAACATGCTAATACAAAGTAATAATATAAAGTCTGTAGTTTTGTACGTCTAAAATTACCTAAAAAGCCTATATACTAAAAGAAATCCAAATCCTAAACTAATTATGAAAACTTGAATTGGGGCCTTCCGAGCTGACTTACGAACCATAGATGCATTTACAGCTCGTGGACTGGCTTCGTAAGTTGCATCCTCAAAATCTATCATCTTTATACGAACTGCTTCCCACGGACCCAGATTGACTTATGAACCATAAGTGCCTTTATCCTATTAACTTTCAGGAACTATGCATATTTCTAAGACTTCATTTCGCGAACTGGTCTACAGTTCGTGAAATAAACCACGATTTGTCCTGGTACTCGTAGTCTCAACTTCAGCAAAACAGGACCTCACAGGTTTAGCACTACAAAATTCATCTACGGGTCGTTGATCAAATCACAAACCATAGATGGTCTCGTAAAACCTCAAAAAGTTGCAACTTATACAAATCAGCAGAAAAACTCCTCGACTCTTATAATCCTCAAAATTAACACAAAAACACATCAATCTACTAACATGCTTAAAGAACACACAAAATTCTATGTTAAAGTTTGTTGAGCTTAAATGTTTCATTTTTTGAGGAGAGACGAACTAGATCTATTCATTTTTAATGGTTTAGCTTGAATTTAATTATTGGAATTGTTGCCAAAAGATTTTATATCATATTTAAAATTATTTGAACCAATTGTGACGCAAAAATATGTTTCTGAATTTCTATATAGCACGTTATGATGTTTACTATTTGATCATAAATTTTGATAGATCAACAAAAGTCATTTCCTATGATTTTTTCTTTTATTGATTTCAAAATTTAAATAATAACATCAAAAGGTCTTATTTGTCCTAATAATAATTACACTTTTTATGGTAATCTCCATTTCAGTAATGTCCAGTAATAAAATTGTCCAGTTAAACGATGTCCAGTAATGTTCAATGGCATTACTGATAATTGTCATCTGTCCGCCTAAATTTTCAATGCCTGAGATTTAGTTTTGTTTTATACAATTAAAAATATTAAAACTATTATGAACAAATACAACAAAAATAGCTTAAAGTTAACGGCGTCTGATTTTTTATTATAATGTGTTTAATTTGTCATTTTTAAGTGGCAGTATTTAAATAATTTTAAATTTTCATCCAAAAATAAATTATAATACGTATTTATGTAATAGTAAATCGCCTCATTTTTTCTATGTAAATTTAATGCGAAAAGAAATAATTAGTCTTATAAAAATTAGTAATAATCCTTTCTTGATAGAGTAAAGTGAAATTCTGAAAAGATATAAAAATAATTTATAATTAATTCTATTACAATAATTTTTTATAAGTGTTATCACATTCCACGAAACACTATAAGAACAATTATATTATTAACAGATATAAATTTAAAAAAAAAATAAAATTCCTAGTACTTTTTAAACTTTTTTCTTGAAAGGAGCGGGGAGGGCAAAAAATTATTATTTTAATAAATACGAAACGATGACACAACCTTTTTTTTCTTTTGATACCTTATGCATAGGGCCAAGTTACAATTATTCCGAATATGAAATGATGTAACTTTCTTACATAACTATTTAAAAACTTACCTTCTTTTACGTACTTATTTTACTAACTTTAAGAACTTACGTGATAAAAGAAATCAAATTCAATTATACATTGATAGGCTATTGTGCTTACTTATTGTAACTTTTTAAGATACTATAAGTTTCAATCAGGTATAATAATTCTCAAAGAAAATAATAGAATAAATGTTTGATTGAAAATCTAACGCTCATAATTATTTTTATTAAAAAAATTAAAATTTAAAATACTCAAAATATGTAATTTCATAATCTTCGATATAGGTTTCTGCCCAAGGCTTTGGTAACTAATAGTTTATCCCCAATTTTAGATTGGAGGGCAAAATTGTCATATTACAAATAATTCAAAGACAAAAATGACCTTTATTCTCTTCTTTTTTTCCTTTTTTGAGCAACCGTTAGTATAAACTATGAAGGGTACTCTAGCTATTAATTGACTACTTGGGAGGGAATATTCAGTTAGACCTTGAATTACTACAAGCGCATTTTCAGTCAAATATTCTCCCCTTTTAAAAAAGAATGGTATAATTTGATTTAATATTAAATTTAAAAATAAAGAAAATTTTTTAATCTTGTAATTTTAAATTTTGTGCACTTAAACATGCTACTTGGAAAGATGAAATTAAAATATTATCAAAAAAAAAGTTTTTATTTATTTTAAAGTAGACTAAAAAAAGTATGACATTCTTTTAAAAACGAAGAAAGTATATAACAAATGATAAAATTAACCTGTTTCGACATGGTAATTGTATCCATTTTCCTGTCATCGCTTAAAACTACTATTTTCATGAGATGCGTTCCTAGCCCCAAGGTCTCACAGATACTTGGCTAGAGCATTATTATTTCATGAGATGTACAATTTTCTTCTTTGATTTCAGGTATTAATGTTTGTTATCTCTTGTATAAGCAAGAACGTTGTTGTCGCAATAAGTGATGCCAAGAATAACATGACATGTAATATACAATGTCACTGGTAACCAAAGTGTAACCAGAAACGGCTTTCGGTGAAAAAAAGGGAAGAGTTTCCGCAACTAGAATTTTCTTGGCAATCGAAAACTTAATTGATCGATAAATCGAATAGAAAAAAAAATATTATTAATTTTACTATTGGTTATCAAGTTATAGGATTTTTAATGTTTAATTTGATAATTTTGGTTTTTAATATTGGAGTATTGGATAAATCGATAACCCGTTGAGACTATAGTAATTTATTATTTTATCCCTTCACAAATATTAAATATTAATAACTCTATACTACTAGACACTAGCAGTACTCTTAAGTCATTTATTTTTTGTTTATAATGTATAAGCCTTCTATCAAGAAAATAAATTAGAATATGAGACTAAATATGATATATTGTTAAGCTTAGCTACTCAAAAATAATTTGTTAACTTCCTATTGATTTAATCATTATATTATAGAGTTCTTGTTGGACTGCTTGATTCTAGTTATAGTTTGTAATTGTAGCTTTTGTAAGTTTGTAGACATGTGCAAATTGACTAACATAAAAAATTTCATATTATGTTTTGGTTGTAAGACTAAGTGTAGCCTTTGTACTGATCTGCTCATTGTGATGCACTTTCTCATTATCTTTCATGTTTCACTTTATCAAAACATTTATAGTTGATTTGCTTGTTTCATTGCATTGCATTGTTTTTATGATATTGTGCCAAAAAATGTTAGAGAAGTCATATATTCTTTCAGTTTAAAAAGAAATGACCTACTTTACTTATTTAGTTCGTTTAAAGAAGAATGACTTATTTTCTTTTTGGCAACACTTTAGTTTTAACTTTCTACATGACATGCTTAAAGCCACAAGATTAAAGAAAATTTTGGTACGTGTGACATAACTTTAGTTTAGGATCACAAAATTAAAAAGTCTTTTTTATTTTTTTAAACTCCGTACTAAGTCAAATGAAGAGAGTATTATTATTTTATAAATATTTTCTTATTGAATTAACCCGCGATATAGGTGTAATTTCATTAATTCAGTACTTAAGGTCTTTCCTCGTCAAACGAATAAAAAAAAG
The DNA here is from genome assembly GCA_029948455.1 of Solanum rostratum. NCBI lineage: Eukaryota > Viridiplantae > Streptophyta > Magnoliopsida > Solanales > Solanaceae > Solanum > Solanum rostratum. The sequence goes on from CM057048.1 coordinate 57,427,309, forward strand.
AAGGTTGGCTTTTAATTAGTATAAAATATCTTACTGATTAAATATATTTAAAAAATAAAAATCAATAAATCGAATAGAATTCATCCATCTCCACTCCTAATCTCAAGGTCTTTGAGAATAAATCAATCAAATTCATAGGTTGGGACACCTAAAAGACACCACGATCATATACTTATATTTTGTTGACAAGGGCCACGAGAAGGGAAATTGTGTACAAATTCGTAGCTACCTAAATATAATCGTCACCATGATTTTTATTCTCTAGGTTTCGATGTACATGATATATATATATAATCTTTTTAAAAATAACATGTTTTCTTATTTAATAAATATTTAATTTTACATTAATATTGTATCCACATTGGATTCCACTAATTTGATAAAAGGTCCACAAAAATATACTCTTCTAAGACAGTTATAAAACATTATAATTTTTTTTATATTTACAATTTTTTTACTGAATCAAATTAGATCGTATGAATTAAGCCAATGTTTTCCTTGGTGATTAACAACTATATGGATTAATGTCACTAAAACTAGAGCTTTCTGCTGTAGATTCTTTAGACAGGAAATTGTTTAACTTTTGCGGAGACCACTAGTATTGCAACGAAAAGCTGTCATTACACGAGGTCTGCCTCTGTCCTACCTGAGATTTTGAATACAACATGCCAACAATTCATAAGGACAATATTTCATTGATCCAGTGAGATGGCAAAATTGATTGAGCTAGGTCTTTCAAATGGGTGTTTCAAATTTAACATCTACAATATTCTTTTTGGATCGAGTTCATCACATGGAATTTGACTAGTGTGGATTGTTTTATCTGTGCTGCTTGCACGTTTATGATATTGAAACCGAATTTTTCTTGTGCACACTTTGAAAGTAGCAAATGCAGATTTCTTGTCATAAAGAAGAAAGAGTACTCCCTCTATGTCACTTTAACACTTTTTTTTATAGTCCGTTTAATAAAATGTCATCACGAACAATTTAATTATATAAAATTCTCTTTTATTTTTTGAAAAAATGATTTATTGGCATAAAAATATCTAAAGATTTTTTTTGATACCACAAATTTTAAAAGTTTTTTTTTTAAAAAATATTATGTTAAATCAAACAGTTTCATATAGATGGAGGGACTACAATATTTCATCAAATTGTCCGTTGGATATGTAACCAAACTTCTTTCATTAACATTTTTCCAGACTTAGGTAAGAAAGAAAGGCAAACACCCCTTGCTTTCTTTTCGCTACATGACACATTCGTCCACCACTATCAAATTGCTAGCATAAGCCCCGGCAGTGAGCGTTTCACGAGGTCTCGAGGGTGGCTCTGCCACAGTGTGGTGGAACGTACACAACCCATAGGCCTCAACTCTGTCACAGTAAGCCAGGTATTGAAATACTCCCTAAACTGAGTAATAACTCCATCTTTAAATGTCCAAACATGTACCCAGTAAGCTTTTGCACCTTCCCATCCTTCAACAATCACACGATCATCAATAGCATCTACACTTCTTGGCTCAAACTTGAAAGAATTTTTATTAGACAGTTCTCCAGTGAGAAGTTTCATCATATAGTGACAATTCTGTGGTCCATGAAACCACCATTCTAAGTCATCAGCAATAAGACAGGTGACTTTTTTAGTGTCACCACATGCACATGCTAATGCCTTGTAAAGAGTTTTCACTATGGCCTTGTTCTTGTTTTCTGTTTCTGAATTCATGTTTCTTTTGGAATCTATATAAATGGAATTAAGGAGCAAATTATTAAAAGGCAAAAGGAAAGGAGACGTTATACCCAAAAACTTTGGGAAATTGAAAAGTTTAGTGGAGATACATTGTTTGGCTATAGGAAGATCCTTATATAGAAGAATTATTTGAGTATATTTAGTGTCCATAGCAAGGTTGGTGGTCATTCTCTTTCTATTTAATGACAATAGGGACATGAACATCCCAAAAAAATTCATTTAATAATGCAATTGGTCTATAGGAAAAGGTTCAGTGGCACTGTATGGTTTTGATCTCCAAGTTATTTATCAACTAAATTATATGTTGAGAATTATTACTGATGAATCAAAACTTTCAAATTAATATCAGTCGTTTCTAATAGAGAGAAAAAAAGCACATTTTGTATACAAGCGAAAACGGGAAATTCTAATTTTGCAAAGGAGACAGTGTAACTTTTTTTTTTTTTTTTTTGGTTATTATAAGATTATTTAAAGGATTTTTACAAATAAACCTTCATCAGGTTGGAATTAACTTATTATGTCCTAGTTGTAGTAGTACTTTACTCTTGTACTTGTCTTTTATGTAGATATATGTTGAAACTTCCCTTATATATAATGGAATACAGAACGAGCAAGGCTCATGGTTTACCCTTCACTTTATCTATTTCATCTTGATATTAGAGCCTAAATGGATTGTTTCGATGGATCCACAAAATTCCTCATCTCAACCACTTCCTCTGCTCAAACCTCCTTGAATCATCTTCTCTTTGTCTTCCAACTCCCCCTCTGACAATTTTCAATATCAAAGGTTTTGTCCTTATTGAATTGACATACGTCAACTATCTTACCTGGAAGACAGTTTTTCTCACAATCCTTAAAAGTCACAACCTTCTTTCCCTAGTAGATGGAACCATTCTATGTCCTCCACCCGAGCACACTGATTTTAGGTTATGGATTCAATGTGATACTATTGAAGAAAACCTCAGATCTATGGATCCATGGTTATGGATTCAGCTAAGAATGTTGAAGGAGGAAGAGAGAGCAGTGAAGAGAGTAGTGAAGAGAGAGAACTATTTCATTTCTCATTCAATTGAATTTACTGTACACATGCAAAGTGTGTATTTATACATGATTAGTTCCATTAACTAACTAATTAATATCCTAACAATATTAGTTATTCTTCTAACTGAATTTGTTGCTAATTAACCACAATTACAAATTGTAACTAACTGTCACATGGTCCTGTATCTAAGTGACTAACTTCTTTGTTATCTTCAATACTCCTCCTCAAACTAGGTGTTATGAAGACATTCATGGCACCAAGTTTGGATAATAAAAAATCATGCTGTACTTGCCCCAAACCCTTGGTCAGTATGTCAGCTTGTTGAAGACTGGTAGGAATGTAAATGGTCTTGATCAATCCTTGTTGTATCTTCTCTCTAATGAAGTGGCAGTCTATTTCTATGTGCTTAGTCCTCTCATGGTAGACAGGATTAGCAGCTATTTGGATGGCTGCTTTGCTATCACAGTAGATGTTGATTGGCATCTCAACTTGTATCTTCAACTCCTTGACTTATGTTGGTTACCCAAACTACTTCAGCTGTGAGGCATGCAAGACTTCTATATTCTGCCTCTGCAGAACTCCTTGAAACTGTAGCTTGTTTTTTTGATTTCCATGAGATGAGAGAGTCACCCAACTTCAGCAAGTATCCTGTCACTGATCTTCTAGTGTTAGGACATGATGCCCAATCTGCATCACAATATCCAGTCAAGTGCATCTTCTTTTGTGAGGACATAAGCAGCCCTAATCCTGGCTGATTCTTTATGTATCTGAGTATTCTGAGAGCTGCCTGCCAGTGTTGTGTTTTGGGTCTTTATAGAAATTGACTCAATGTTTGAACTGCATAGGCAATATTAGGTCTTGTAATGGTCAGGTATAACAGCTTACCAATCAATCTTTGGTACTTAGCCACATCATCAAACAACTCCTCCTCACTACTGCAATCAGTAGTGAATTTCACATTACATTCTAATGGAGTAATGGCTGGTTTCCCTGCAGTCACACCAGCTTCTGTCAATAACTCCAATGCATATTTCCTTTGGCTCATGAGGATCCCATCTTTGGATCTACTGAACTCTATCCCTAGGAAAAATCTCAACTCACCAAGATCCTTAATCTTGAACCACTGATGTAAGACATCTTTGGTGTCTTGGATAAGAGTAGCATCATTTCCTGTAATCAGGAGATCATCAACATAGACTAGAATTATGACTATCTTAGTCCCATGTCTTTTGGTAAATAGGGAGTAATCTAAGTGACTTTGATTATAGCCAGATTTCAGCAAAGCCTCTGTGAGTTTGGAATTCCATTGTCTTGAAGCCTGTTTGAGACCATAAAGGGATTTGATTATCTTGCATAACATGGGTTGATCAGTGGTCATCTGCAGTCCTTTTGGTACTTCCATGTACACCTCTTCAGTGAGGTCTCCTTGCAAAAAGGCATTGTATACATCCATCTGGTATATGCACCACTTTTCAGCAGCTGCCATGGCAATGACAGTTCTTACTGTCACCATCTTCACCACTGGTGAAAATGTTTCCTGATAATCTATTCCAGCAGTCTGATTGTATCCTTTAGCAACTAACCTGGCCTTATATCTTTCAACTTCACCATTTACCTTATATTTCACCTTGAAAACCCATTTGCACCCTATTACAGGCTTGTCCTGTGGCCAAGGAACAAGATGCCAAGTTCCATTGTCTTCAAGTGCTTTTATTTCTTGTTGCATAGCATCAATCCACTTGTCATCCATTAGAGCTTCCTCATATGATCTAGGTTCATAGGTGGCTGAAAATTTGCTCAAATAGGCCCTGTATGCTGGAGATAGTTTCTGATAGGAGATGAAATTTGTTAGTGAATGAGGTACTTGCCTTTTTTTTGTTGTAGTATCATAATCTTGGTGCCACAGTGGTTTAATCACTGTTCTGTTGGATCTCCTTATAGTAGGAACACCATCCACTGATATGATTGGAGCAATATCTCTGACTTCAGCATTAGGAGTCCCATTGTTATTGATAATATCTGTAAGTGTAGATTGCTCAATAGGATCAGCTGCAACATGCTCAGTGTCATTACCATTCCTGATTACATGTTCTTCAGGTTGCTCAAGTGACTCAAACTGTCTCAGATGTGAGGTGCTTGGAAATATAGGAGTTAGACTATCTTGTCTCCTTTTGAAAAGGAATATATCTTCTTTGAATATCACATCTCTGCTTACAAATAACTTCTTGCTGTCAATTGCATAGAGTAAGTATCCTTTTTGGGTACTGGAATATCCCATTAGGATACAACTATCAGCTCTAGGAGAAAACTTATCCTTCCTAGGAAGTGTTGTTGCAAAGCATAGGCATCCAATAGTTCTAAGATGACTCAGATTAGGCTTCCTTTTGTAGAATACCTCATAAGGAGACTTATCCTGTAGTGTAGGAGTAGGCAATCTGTTTATCAAGTAAACAGCAGATAGAATACACTCTCCCCAAAATCTAATAGGAATATTTCCCTGGAATCTAATGGCCCTTGCTACTTCAAGTATATGTCTATGTTTTCTTTCAACTACTCCATTTTGTTGTGGAGTGTGTGAACAGCTACTTTGATGTACAATTCCCAGTGAGTCAAGTAATCTTCCACATTCAGTGTTAAAGAATTCTCCTCCATTATCTGATCTAATTGTTTTTACACAACAATTAAATTGTGTCTTAACCATTCTAAAGAAGGACTGCAAGATTGTTATCACATCAGATTTCAATTTAAGTAAGAATACCCAAGTTACTCTTGAATAGTCATCAACTATGGTAAAAAAAAACTTGTATCCAGCATGAGTTTGAACTCTATATGGCCCCCAAACATCAACATGTAGCAAATCAAATATGCAATCACTTCTAGTTATTGATAAAGGAAAAGGTAATCTAGTTTGCTTAGCTAGTGGACAGATGAGACATTCATCAAGGCATTTGTTGATAGTTGGAATCAACTTCTTCATTATCTTGTAAGAAGGATGACCAAGTCTTCTATGCCACACTTAACAGTTTTCTCCATCAGCTTCCACATGCATCATATTTGCAGCTGCTTCTTGTTTGCTTTTATTCAAGTATGACTTGTTTTCAGTCCCTTTGTTTAGTAGGAAATAAAGGCCCCCTGATTCTTTACCAATCCCCCTGACCTTCCCAGTTGACAGGTCCTGAAATACACAAAACTCAGGGAAAAATTTTACTGAGCAATGTAATTGTCTGGTTAATTGGGAGACTGAAAGTAAATCATATTTGAACTCAGGGACCACCAGAATATTGGTCAATACATCATCCTTTCTCCATTTATAACTGCCAACATGAGACACTGTAGTAGTTCCTCCATCAGGTAATTGTACAGAATTTTGACAATTATATTCAAGTGCAACTATGTCAAATAAGTCATTTAATGTGGTAGTGACATGCTTTGATGCTCCTGAATCTATAATCCACTGCTTTACATTACTTCCTTCTGATAAGCAAGTATTCATACCTGCTTGATTGACATGTGAGGAGGCAGCTTCTGTACCTTCTTTGTTCAGTAACTTGAGTATTTGACTATATTGCTCATGTGTGAACATGGGAGCATCAAATGGGTCTGCTTCTACAGCATTTACTGCAGCCATCTTATTTGAATTGTTTCCATATCCATACTTTCCAGGTGTCCCTAGTTTCTTCCTGAATTTGTAGTCTGGTGGATATCCAACTACCTTATAACATGTTTCCTTGGTGTGGCCCCTTAATTTGCACACCTCACATTGCAAAGAGTAATCTCTTTTCTGACTGTAATTTGGTTGTCCCTTTCCTGTGTATAGAGCTGTGGAGTTAGATACATCCTTATCCCCTCCTCCTGAATATTTACCTGTAGGCTGTTGTCTTTGATTCATTAATTGATCTCTTCCTGTATACAATGCAGTAGACAAGACATTTTCTCCTCCTGAATATGAACCTGCTGTAGCCTTTTGACTCTCATCCGCAATTATCATCGAATAGGCCTTGTTTATTGATGGTAATGGAATCATCATGAGGATTTGGCTGCGTGCTTGACTATACGACTCATTAAGACCCATCAAAAACGCAAACAACTTCATATACTGTAAGTGACTGACATACTCTTTAGATTTATCACATCCACATGTCGGAGGGGCTACAAGTGCATCAAATTCATCCCAAAGTAGTCTCAATCGAGTGAAATATTCAGAAACAGAGGAAGTACCTTGTGTGATTGTACAGATTTCCCGATGTAACTGATATCCACGCGATCCATCCACCTTGTCGAATCGCTCTTTAAAATCATCCCAAACTGAGGCAGCATCAGTTGCATAGATAATTCCGCTCATTAGCTCCTTCGAAACCGAGTTCAAAATCCACGACAACACATAAGCGTTGCACCTTTCCCACTGTTCTTCCAATTCATCACTGTAATCACTCTTCCTACAGGTTCCGAAGACGAATCCAGCTTTACTCTTAGCTCGGAGTGTTAGGAGCATCGATCGGCTCCTCAATGCATAGTTCTCCACGCCGGTGAGCTGAATTGTTGTCAACAATGTCCCTGGAGAGTCGGATTGCATTAGATACAGTGGATGATTTCTATTTTTTTCAACTTCGTTCAAGGTCGCCATTTTCAATTGGCTGTGTTCTTCTTCGAAGTCAGTGTGGAAGTCGATGATAGCTACGGATCTGTCCTAATTGACGCACCGTGGCTCTGATACCATGAAGAAAACCTCAGATCTATGGATCCATGGTTATGGATTCAACTAAGAATGTTGAAGGAGGAAGAAAGAGCAGTGAAGAGAGTAGTGAAGAGAGAGAACTATTTCATTTCTCATTCAATTGAATTTACTGTACACATGCAAAGTGTGTATTTATACATGATTAGTTCCACTAACTAACTAATTAATATCCTAACAATATTAGTTATTCTTCTAACTGAATTTGTTGCTAATTAACCACAATTACAAATTGTAACTAACTGTCACATGGTCCTGTATCTAAGTGACTAACTTCTTTGTTATCTTCAATAACTATTGCATTAAGTTGGATTAATGCCACCCTTCCCCCGTTGTTCTTGACACACTTTTAAAATATGCTTGTGAGACATCTAAACAGGCTTGGGACACTTTACCCTCCCTATATTTAGATCAAGTGTCTTCCTCTGTCATTCATCTCAAGTCCAAATTTCAAAATCTCAAAAAGAGTTCTCTTTCTATGGAAGATTATCTTTAGCAACTTCACTCCATTGTCTGCTCTCTTAGGGAAATTGGTAAACCTGTAATCAATGATGATTTAATCACTCAAGCTTTGCAAGGATTACCTCCATCCAATAAGACTTTTGTGTCTGGATTAAATGCTATTCAACACGCTTCCTTCATTGCAATACGACCACTTCTTCTCACTGAAAAGCTCACATTAATGCACATACTTTTGAAGAGTCAAATTCGTAAACTGTTTTGTTGGCGTCCACTCTAGAGAAGAGCACTTCTAATTTATCGCCATCTATTAGCGGAAATCAATTCGCAAAAGGACACTCCATTGGACGAGGCCATGATAGAAATAACAAGTGTCAATATGGTAGAGATGGAGGATATCAAAACTCTTTCGGGTCTGGTTTCCAACATTATTCTTGGCCTCCTCACCCTAGTAACGGTATTTTGGGTTTGCTCCTGCTAAACAGAGTCGTTGTTTTCACTATAATCACACTACGTTGGAGTGTAGAAACAGGTTCAATCATTCCTCTGTGGCTAATAACATTCCTCAATCATTTGGTGCCATGAATTTTGATGAGGTTCAACCAACAATTTGGTACCCAGACTCTGGGGCATCTGCGCACATGACGTATGATCCTTTAACTCTTACTGCTCACACTCCTTATTCTGGTTCTTCTTAAGTTATAGTTGGAGATTGTACTCTTCTTCCTATTAAATCTATTGGTTCATCTACCCCTCCAACAACTTTTAAGCCTCTTCTCTTAAAGAACATTTTATATGTCCCTTCCTTTGCTAAAAATCTACTTTCTATTCAATTCTTATATGCCAATAATAATTGCTTTATTCACTTTATTGATTTGTTTGTAAGAGTCTTAGGGATAAGTTTCGTGATCAATTCTCAAGGCTAAAGTAGGGCATCTTGACTGTATCCGATATGAGGCCAAATTTCACGAATGCACCAGGTATGCTTCTATGATATTACCCACTGAGGAGGAGAGGATTAGATGCCTTTTTAGGGGATTGAGGACGAAATTGTGGATTGAGACACAATCGTTGGTTACAGCAGGTTGCCTTTTTCTAGATATTGTTAATTGTGCTCGTATCATTAAGCATCTTTATCATAAGGCCCATAGGGGCAGCAACAAAAGGTCTTCCATAAGGGCAGTTATAGTGGGACTCAGTACAGACCCAGGGAGCATTATTATAGATCCGAGTAGAGATGATAGTAGGCTAGTCCAGTTGCCCCATTTAGGCTTCACTTTAGGCTTCAAAGGGTAGACGAAAGTATCAGGATGCCTCCTGTCAGGGCATTCCTCCTTATGTTACCGAGCCGAGGGTGAGAGATACAAGTGTGGGAACTTCAAGATTGTGAGTCTTCATATTCAGCCAGCCAGGGGTCCATGGCCTAAGAGATTGGTACCATAGGCCATAGTGGTAGACATTTTGCTGACCAACCTTCCCTGGGTGTTATGATTGTAAATAGTTATATCAATAGTCAAAAGATTGCCCTCAGTGGAGGGCGATGTATCTTGCTTCACAAGTAAACCAGTCAGCCCCGACGCAACACTTGTAGCCAGAGATAGGGGTCAAGATCAAGATCATAACAATGATCAGTGAAGTTCCCGAGGTGATCAACAAAGTTTCAAGGGTGATCAATAGGGTTTCAAAGGTAGTTCTAGCGATGATAGGTTAGGTGGTAGAGGTGACACTTGAGAGAGAGATCGTCAGGGCTATTTCTATGTATCCCCGATAAGGTCAAAGATTGAGGCATTAGATGATGTCATTGTAGGTACGATTCTCTATGCCAGCTGTTAGTTTCAGCTTTATTTGATCCAGGGTCCATATATTCTGATGTATCTAGTTATATTTCTCCCCATTTGAGGGTGAGCCTTGAGCCTTTTCTAGTACCCGTTTGTGTTTGACTCCCGTAAGGGATTCTTTAGTTTTGGATCAGGTGTGTAGATCGTGTATGGTCACTTTTTTAGGGCAGGATATCCAAATAGATTTGATATTGGTTGACGTGCTTGATTTCAACACTATTCTGTTCATGGATTGGTTGGCACTACATCATGTGCTTTCAGATTTTTATGCTAAGACTATCACCTTAGTCATGCCTGAATATCCCCAATGGTGTGGCAGGGATCAGTTATCCGCACACCGGTTGATATTATCTCTCATACTCAGTCTTGGAGGTTGGTAGCTACTGGGTGCCTAACATACTTGGCTTATGTTCCTGATGTATCGAGCGAGACCCATTCTGTTGGTTAAGTTATAGTGATTTGTGAGTTTCCTAATGTATTTCATGTTGACTTTCCTAGATTACCACTAGAGAGGGATATTGACTTTGTTATAGATCTGGAATCAGGCACTAAGCCCATTTTTATTCTTTCTTATTGGATAGCCTCCGCAGAGTTTAAAAAGCTCAATATTCAACTTTAGGGTCTTGTACATCAGAGATTTCATATGGCTGATTTTTACCCTTGAAGTGCTCCTGTTTTGTTTGTTAAGAAGGATGGGACTCTTCAGATATGTATAGATTACAAGCAGTTTAATTAGGTGACAGTGAAGAACTATTACCCCTATCTCACATTGATGACTTGTTTGACCAGCTATATGGGGTTGTAGTGTTTTCTATAGCAGATCTAAGGTTCAGTTATCATCAGTTGAGGATTAGGCAGCAAACATCCCTAAGACTGCCTTTTGGACTATTATGGCTACTATGAATTCCTAATCATGTCATTTGGGTTAACTAATGTTCCCACCGCCTTCATGGATCTGATGACTCAAGTGTTTAGGCTCTATCTTCACTCCTTTGTGATTATATTCATTGATGACATTTTGGTATACTCATAGAGTTGGGAGCTGTATGCACAACATTTAAGGATCATGTTTCAAAATTTGAGGGATCGTCGGATTTATGCCATGTTTTTAAGTACGAGTTTTGGTGTGAAGTTCATGACATTTCTAGGAACGTAGTATCCAAGTATGCTATTATGGTAGATTTTGCTAAGATTGAGGCTATTCATGGTTGGGCCCAACCCATCTTTGTTATTAAGCTTCGGAGTTTCATTGGTCTGGTCAGGTATTATAGGTAGTTTATTGAGGAATTCTCCATTATTGTTGCACCATTAACTCATTTGACTCGCCAAGGTGTTCCTTTTGTGTGGTTTAAGGAGTGTGAGTTGAGCTTTCGGAGGCTTAAGGAGTTGCTTACTACCACTTCTATTTTAACTCTTCCAGTTGAGAACGAGGGAGTTACCATATATTGTGATACATCTGGTGTTGTCTTAGGGTGTGTTCTAATACAACAAGGTCAAGTTGTTGCTTATGTATCCAAACAATTGAGAGTTCACAAGTGCAACTACCCCACTCATGACCCAAAGTTGGCAATAGTAGTTTTCGCACTCATGATATGGAGGCACTACTTATATGGGGTTCATTATGAGGTATACACAGATCTTGCAACCTAAGTATATCATGAGTCAAAGGGACCTATATTCTCTATAGAGTCACTTGGTTGAGTTATTAGCAGATTCTGAACTTTCCATCCTCTACTATCAAGGAAAAGGTAATGTTGTTGCGGACACCTTGATGTAGACGGAGGTGAGTATGGGTAGTTTGGCCTACATGCCTCAGTGAAGCAACCCCTAGCCTGTTCATTTAGTCCTTAGCTAAGAGGATAGTTATATTGGATATCTTAGACTCCAAATGGATATGAGCTTTTGTACAGGCTCATTCTTCATTATTTTATTAGATCTGTGCTAGGCAGTATGAGGATAAGTCATTGGAAGCCCTCAAAGACTGGGTCTTATGGGGTAATAGTGGCTCGGCTACTATAGGCTAAGATGGGGTTCTTAAATTTGATGATTATTTGTGCGTCCGTAAAGATAGGGGTTTGGTATGGTTGATTCTTCATGAGGCCCATGATTCTAGATATTCTATTCATCTAGGCAAGATAAAGATGTATCAAGATTCGAGGCAGCACTACTGGTGAGATGATATAAGGAGAGACATAATCGAGTATGTGTCTTGTTGCCTTAGATGTCAACAGGTGAAGGCTGAACACCAGAGGCCTAGTGGAGAGCTTCAGAGTTTACTCATTTTCGAATAGAAATGAGAGCATATTATTATGGATTTCGTCATGGGATTACCTCAGACTTCCAGGGGTATTGATAGTATTTTCTCATCAGGGATTAATTGACCAAGTTCGCTTACTTCCCTCTGTTTGGTCCACATTTAGTGCTGAGCGGCTAGCCTGAGTCTATATTCAAAAAGTGGTCTATCTTCATGAGGTACCGATGTCTATCATATTACATCGAGGGTCTCAGTTTACCTCCAGTTTCTGGAGAGGTTTTTAGAAAGGTTTAGGCACCCGAGTTGATCTTAGTACTTCATTTCACCTACAAATTGATGGTCAGTCATAGTGTTCTATCCAGGTTCTATAGGATAGATTGTGGGATTATGTATTAGAGTTTGGTGGCCATGGGGATCAGATTTTTCCTCCAGCAGAGTTTGCATACAAAAATGGTTACCACTTTAGTATTCAAATGGCCTTATATGAAGTAATATATGGTAGGCATTGTCGCACTCTTGTTGGATAGTTTGAGTCCTTAAAGCCTATATCGTACAACACAAATCTACTTCAAGAGGCCTTATCTAGGGTTCGAGTGATTCAAGATAGGTTAAGGATAGCTCAGAGCCAACACCAGATTTATGTCAATCCTTTTATATTTTGGTGTTGGTAACTGGGTGTTTCTTTTACGAGTATTGCCACTGAAGGGCATGATAAGGTTTGTTAGGCGGGGTAAGCTTAGCCCTCGGTAAATTAGGCCATTTGAGATTTTGAGAAAGATTGGTGCAGTTTCATATGAGTTAGCTTTCCCTCCAGCATTTTTAGCTATACACCTAATTTTTCACGTCTTAATTCTACACTAATATTGTGCCAGATGAGTCTTACGTGCTGCAGTATGATTCAGTTGAGTTGGATGACCCTTTGACCTTTAGCCATTTTAGCTAGAGACATCAGGAAGCTTAGCTCCAGAGCCATGACTGTGGTTAATGTTCAGTGGAGGCATCAACTAGTTGAGGAGGCTACCTGGGAGACCGGACGAGACATGCAGGAGTAATATTCCAGCCTATTTAAGACTTCAGTATGCCCTAATCCATAATTTTTCGAATGAAAGTTCTTTTAGTATTGGATGTTGTAATGACCCTCCAGGTCATTTTTCATGTACGACACCCTATTTTCTGTTTAGAACATTCTTGTAGGGACCCCAACTTATTTTTGACTTGTTGGCAATAGTAGCTCAATCGTCTGGTCATTCATTTGGATGTTGGGCAATTTTGCATGATTGAATGCCTTTATAACTTGAAAATTTAATTTGGGACAAAAATACAAGTAAACAACTTTAGAATGGAATTCTAATAGTTCTACCAGCTTCAAAATGGCCAAATTAGGCTAGAAGCATGGTCGGCTCGAGTTTTGAGACTTTTGGTGCGAGTTTAAACTATATTTAGCGTGTTAGCCTTGAAAATTGGCCAAAAGTTGATTTTGGTCAACATTCTTGGAAAATGTGCCCCAAAATATTCTAATAATGCAGTTAGCTCCAAAATGTTGAGTTTGGTCTAAAATGACTTTTCATTCAATTTTCAAGGCTTTTTGACTCATTTCGAGCCCCTTGATGAAATTTAGGTAAAAATGGCCTTCGAAGTGATACTCATATTTAGTCCTAAAAAAATTCTTTATGAGATTTTGACTGTCTCATTAAGTCCAACATGTCGAATTTTGTGGGATAACATATTCCATTTGCACGCACAGACATCAAAATTTTAAAGAGGGAAAAAATTAGCTTTTTAGCTGATATCTAATGCAGAACAAACTGATCATCATGTTTGCGGGCCCAAATAGTTGTATTTAAGGAGGTATGTCCTTAGAACTTTGCGTTCATGGAGGCCTAGCCATGTTTGGGCCGCAATCACATGCCTGGGGATGCACTCGCGACGGTCACTCCGGTGGCCTTTATATTTCATTTCAAGGTCGCAATCTGTCATTTCTCCAACATTCTAAGAATGAGTACCTGGTCATTTTGTACTCAAGTTTGGTGATTCAAAATGCTAGATTATGAGGATTTTTAAGAGAAACACATTGGTAAGCTTGGAAAGTGATATGGAAGCTCCGTTTGAGGTGAGTTTCGCATTTTAGTTGATGTCCTAAGCTTATTTTGAATTGTGTTTTTGGAAAATTTTGGAAATGGTCTTTGCCAATATATTTCTGAATTGGGTGATTCAAGAATCTAAATTGCAGGATTTGTTTTTGTGAGGAACATCGTGGTGTGCTTGGTTTTAGTTGTGTTGGCTTCGTTTTTGATATATCTTCTTAAATAATTGATGTCATATTTTGATCTAAATTTGGTTTTTCATGTTTGTTGACGTTGAGGTGTTTATGGGCCCCGAATCGTGTCCTATTTTGAGACATGAGCTCGGGGAGCTAGTTAAGACTAATATTTGGAATTAATTTGGAATCCAGATGTGGGTCAAACTTTTCCCACTTTTTGACCTCGAAATTAGTCCATTTTCATTTCTATAATTTTAGTGTTACAATGTTATAGCATTGTGGCTCTATTTTTATTGTAGATTGGTAGCGTTAAGAGGTTATCCAAAAGGGAAAGGCTCTGATAGAATAGGTTAGAGCGCACGTGTTCAGCCTACAAGTAGATTACGACTTTACTTATTTTACATTGAGATCAGATGTGTAGATGCAGGTGGATTTTTGCATGAATATTTGATGAGGAGTTAGTTGTATATGTCATGTGTGTTAGAATTCCCATTTTCGTTGATATTTGGGTGCGGTGGGTACTTATATTGTATTTTCAGTTTCATTGATGCTTTATTGATACTTCAGCTGAGATTGTGGTATATTGGAGCATGCTAGACTCAGTCTGGACTTAGGTTAGTGATGCCATAGACCCGCTTATTTTCAGAGCCGGTAAAATAATTACACCCATCTAGTATGACTCGAGAGGCATAGGTCGATCTAGGTTGGCATAGTAGACTTGAGTCTGACAGATTGAGCCTTAGATAGCTAGTAACACCATCGAAAGGCTGACTTTCCATAAGCCCTATTATATCGCACTAGAGTGTCTTTATTGCATCTCAAAATTCGTGGGCTTCAAAGATGGTCACTAACTACAGTGGAGCTCTGGAAGAGCTCATTCGCAATAAGAGGCCATATGCACTTTGAAGGATTAGAGCTCCATGCTACATTCGCGATTAGAGGTCCCTTGCACTTTCAGGA
Organism: Solanum rostratum; assembly: GCA_029948455.1. Classification (NCBI taxonomy): domain Eukaryota; kingdom Viridiplantae; phylum Streptophyta; class Magnoliopsida; order Solanales; family Solanaceae; genus Solanum; species Solanum rostratum. The sequence continues at coordinate 57,442,600 of CM057048.1, forward strand.
ATTAGAGGAACAGGCTATATCCGCAGTTTGAAGCCATTTGCATTTTCAAGATTAGAGGTTCAGATTTTGTACTGCCCTTGTCGGAATATGAAAGTGCTTGTATTCAAGTTGCACCTTGGGTCTATCAAAGAATTCACCATTCCTAGACAGTATTTCTGTCATTTCTACTTTAGCATAGTGTGTGGGTGTACTTTCTAGGCTTATGGGGGCCTAGTTGGCATATAGATTTTATGTTTTGCTTGTATTTCTACACCCACGTACGTATCTTTACTACTCATGTTTGGAACTACAATAAATTTAATTATCAATGACGATTTATTTTGTCATTTAAAAGTGATAATACTTTGTGACCAAAAGAAATCGTCAACTACTCATCTCTAAATGTGGGTCACTAAAAGTATTTAAGGACTACTTAGTTTTTTGTCACCAAATGAAGTTATATGGTTATGAATTATTTTTTCGTCCCCGAATGAATATTATCTGTGACGAACTCGTTCATAAAAAAAAGATACACAAAATTATGGTTGATAGTATACTTTTATCACTAAAAAGGTAATTAATATCGACGATACAATTTCATCACTGATTATTACTTTAAATAGTGACGACCATAATTGTCATTAAAGTTATGTAAATTTATAGTTGTAAAAACTATAATTTAGTCTCTAATAATCATCTATTACATACAAAAAAATATTTCGTCATTCCAATAAAAATATACTCGGTGGAATTTCACAAGTGGGGTCTGGGGAGGGTAAAATGTACGCAGACCTTATCACTGTCTCGTAGAGATAGAGAGGTTGTTTTCGAAAGACTCTCATCTCAAAAATATCATCCCCAAAAGCAGAAAATACTAGATATAAAAAAACAACTAGAGTGAGAAGCAAATGATAATTCATAAAGATACTAAAAAATAATAAAATAAATGACGGACAATAACAACACAATATATAAAGACCCGATTACCTCTACTAACCTACTATATCCCAAGGCTAGACATCATCCTACCCCTACTAGATGTCTAACCTTCTACCTAAATACGCAACCTCCACTGTTTTTTATCTAAGGTCATATCCTCGGTGATATGGAAATGCGCCATATCCTATCTAATCACCTCCTCCCAATACTTTTTCGATCTACCTCTATCCCTCCGCGTAACCTCTAAATCCAATGTAACGCCCCAACTTTTTTTTAACTAAGATTAAGTCATCCTTCATATGACATACGATTTTAATTGATAATTCTTAATTGAGCATAAATTCTAAATTTAATTCCTTAGAGTGGGAGTAAAATTAGAGATGATAAAAGGATTGTTTTTCATCAAGTCAAGTCTAAAGAATCGCTACCGACTAAGTTTTCGTATGAGTTGATAGAAGGGTCAACTTCAAATGACCATATCTCCTAAAGTATAATGAGTTAGGTGACCCATAATATATCAAATTAAAGATATTTGAATTAGATTTTCAACACATCTTATTTTGCCTTAATCAGAGTTCAGAGTAGAGAGTTATGACCATTTTACTGAAGACCTGCAAAGCTTTCTGAATACCCGCGACGGCTCCACGTCGCAGACATATCACAGAACCTTTCTGGATAAGCTAAACGATGTTCTTTTATTTTATTTTGAGGGTACTTTTATCCTAAAACCTTTGGGGGTCTATTTAAGGTCCCAAAACGCATAAAATGTCAGTTTTCATAATTAAAACCCTCTCTTTCACTCCTAAACATAAACACTCAAGAATCATCAAGATAATCAGTAAGTTAAGGATAACTTCCACGATTCATCATCAAGGTAAGCTATTCTTCATGAATTTCAATCTACCTAACCTGAATTTCTTCTATTTATGAATCTCTAATAGAGTCTTAAATCATAACCTAGGGTTTTAAGAAAATGAATTCAAGAATTCTAAGTCAAGTATTCAAGAATCAAAGATGAGTCATTCAAACAATATCTTCTCAAGTTCTTCCACTCTAAAAGAACTACCGAGATCAAGGATTTTCTCTAAGAAGGCTAGTAATTCATCAAATTTTGATTGTAATATCAACTTTCCAAGTATGTAAGGCTAAACTAAAAACATGGGATTGTTCTCTTATGTGCTCCATAGAGGTTATAGATGACTTGATGATTGAATAGCCTACATGCATGAATATTTGATGGTCTTTCTTGAAAATTGATTTAAAATTACATGTTTTCACTGTTGATGATCATTATAAAAATGATTTTCTTAAATTGAATACTTTCATGAGAATTTGCATAACCCTACATGACTAATTTGAAAAACATGCATTTGAACTTGAGAATTGAGTCTAGAGCCTTGAGTTGAGATTGTTGATTGTGATGATGAGTTGATGGAATCTTGATGACTAATTTGAAAAGCATGCATAATGCACTTGAGAATTGAGTCTAGAGCCTTGAGTTGAGATTGTTGATTGTGATGATGAGTTGATGAAATTTTGATCATTTTATGAGTCTCTATAAATGAACTCTACCGATGTGTCTATTCACTTGTTTCTTAATGATTGTTACGTAATCTTGAGTCATTGATGAGATGTTTGATGATAGGATTAAAGTCCCTATGAGATGTTTGATGATAGGGCTAAAGTCCCTATGAGATAACAGTCGTTGACGGGGAGTGAGTCCCTATGAGATTGGTTGAGATAGAGGTTTTATAAGCATTGAGTCGGGAGGAGTATCGAGCACTGAAATGGGAAAGAGTTGAGTCCCACTCGAACTCATTAACTACGTCGCCAAACGTAGATGAGGCTTAAAACCATCACATATATATGCTTCCCTCGAGAGTAGCAGTCCCTGAAAGTAATAGCGGGTCTGTTGAGTTTTGACTCCATATTAGGTGAGCTGATATGGTTTTTGTGCGTTCCTTTCTTGGCAAGTTTGAAACCATTATGGGAACATTAGGGTGATTGTTGTACATTCACTGGCTCATAAGTGAGTGTTGTAGGATAAGAGAAACTCCCATAAATTTCCTACCTTACTCCGAGTCTAGATGAGATGAGAGGGGGTGGGCTCCTCTAAGATGAGTTTTGAGATGAGATAAGAGAAGGTGAGCTCCTCTGAGATGAGCTTTGAGATGAGTTTGAGACCATTGATGAGCTTGAGTTATTGATGTGTCACTTGTCTACTCTTCATTCTTTCATAGATGGACATTTGACTATTTGATGTGATTTGAAGTTTATTTTGAGTTGACGTTGTTTCCATATTTTCTACCGATTTCTGTTTCACTCAGCTATTTTACATACCAGTAGATTCCAAGTACTGATGTCCACTCTGGACTGCATCATTTTATGAAGTAGAGGCAGGTACAAGAGATCATCGATAGGCACTCCGTTGAAGATCTCAGATTCGAAGTTGATTTGGTGAGCCTCCCCTACTCTGGAGGATCCATTACTTTTATTTCATCATGCTTTACTGTTATATTGGATTATTTCTTTTACTTTGATTTGGGTAGCCATGGATCTGTCATTGGCACCACATGATTAGTGATAGAGGCTTCATAGATGATGATCGAGCATTGATGTTGAGATTGTGAGCTAGTTCTTTTTACTAGCCTTCATTATTTTATATATTCTTTTCAGACTTTAGATGAGATGTGGCTATAACTTACACTTTCTGCTGTTCAGTAGAGTTTATTCGATTGAATGATATGATGAGGCTAAGTGGTTCACTTGGGGACTAGCAATAGTCTCTGAGTGCCGGCCACGCCAAGGGTACCCTCCCGGGGCATGACAAACTTGGTATCAGAGCATAAAGTTCAAGTGTCCTAGGGAGTTTATGAAGTCGTGTCTAGTAGATTCTTGTTTATGGGTGTGTTGTGCACCACACTACATAAGTATGAGGCTATAGGACATTAGGAAAAGTTTCCCGTCTTTTAGATTCTAAATCGTGCGATAGAGCTATTTCCTTAGGAATTCATGATGATTCGTGCATCGCTCTAAACCTTTCGACCATTCCTTGTGTATGAGGCGACAGAGATGGCAATTTTCAAACTCATACAGAGCGAGATCCTCCGAGCTAAAGTAATAAGAATGGTAGAGAGACTGCACCAGACTAGAGGGAAGACGATTAGTTTGCGAAGTTGATTGACTAGAAGAAGTGCACTATTACTCATATAAATCGTGCATTTGGGTTAGTTCTACATGTACCCAGACCATCTTTTTTCAAATACTTGCTTCTGATGTAACCCATGAGAGAGGAAACTTATATCTCTAAAGAGTTAGTTGTTACCACCTAAGAGTGAGATGTGAGGTCTTATGAACCATGAGTAGAATCGAATCATCCTAGAGTTAGAAGGATAATGATGGAAAGAAAGGTACGAGATAGCAAGAAAGATGGCTGAGTTGAGGCTTGTAGTTAGAGATACGTATTTATTAAATAAGTAATGAAGTGGTGAGTCGATTGCCATAAGTTTGATGAAAGAGTCGTGAGTACCCTATGATTTTCATGATGAGGTATAGAGGAAGAGTTATTTTTAGAATGTGGTAGAGCATGCTCAAAATAGAAGGAAGTTATGTTGATGTGTTGTAGTATTCATATTATTGAGGGTGAAGTGTAGATGTTGAATAGGGTCAAAGAGTGCTTTCAATGTGATAGATCTAAATTAAGCTTATGATTTTAATTTAGAGTTCATGAGACTCATCGAGTTATGAGCTTAGTAGGATAAGAAGATATGATTGAATAGATGAGTGGTACTGAGTTATGAGGAAGGGATGTGTGATTGAATTCTCGCTATGAGATCTTAGTGGGCTTATGTTCCCTAAATATTTACTAGTTGTAATTTGGTATTAGAGAGGTGTGTGATAGATTCACATGTTAGTACCAGACCCTAAGCTTGAATTTTGAGGAGTAGTGGTAAAGAGGAGATATCATCGTGAGAGTGATAGTCTTGGTTAGAGATTTGCTCTAAGAGGCTTGCCATAGTGTATGTTCTAAGATGAAGACATTGATTTGTAAGGAAGTGACGCTATGGGCAGGGTACAAGTGCCCCTTAGGTAAGACGAGTGAGACGAGGATAGCTCAATAGATAAGAAGAGGCTTGAGATATGTATCTATGATTATGTAAAGATGTGCGAAGCTCTAAGTTATGACTGCAATAAGAATCTAGATAGTATATTTGAGTTGTCGATGTGGAGTAGGCTGATGTAAGTAATCTTAATCATCATGAGTAGCTAAATTCATTTGGGGCTTATCATTAGATGATGACAAGTTTTCCATGATAGACTAATTCTTGTGCAAGTTGAACGTTAGCAAGCAAAAGAAGAGGTTAGATTGTAAGAGTTGTGGGAAGTGGTTATGTATGCTATAAGAATAGAAAATATAGAGAGATTTTCATTGAGACTAGAAGGAGCTAAGAGTGATAGCGTTGAAAAGAGTCTGAGTGGCTAGTTAATATATGCGACTATATCATATTAGAAGAGTTTAAGATATTCTTGTGGATAGTGATTCTTTGACCGTGTGGAGGTATATGCTTATAGCCTAGTAGAGGAAATTGATTTAAAATTTTAGAGAGAGGACCTGGAGAGCTGAGGGGGAGATGATGTAACGTCCAGTAAAATTACCAAAATACCCCTAGAGGGAGGGTATGCGCGTAACACATCTTCCAAGGCTCCTATAGCAAATCCGAGGCCGGATTTGTGATCAGCACAATAAATTGAGTGGGAAATGGTCTCAGTCGATTTTTAGAGCGACCGAGTCAAAAGATAATTTTTCGTTCTGAAACGAAAAACAGTGGCGGTGCGCGACAGAGGCGTGTCGCGCACTTGTCGCAGAGAGACACTTATGTTTTTTTCAAAACTTTTCGATGGGATTGGGAAAACACATTCAAAAAGTTTTGCAGAAAATATGTTGTTCACGACTAGTCCGCGTCGCGGACTGAGTCACTTCGAGGCTGAAAATTTCTAAAATCTTTGAGGGGCATTTCGGTCCATTCCTAACACTTCCTAACCTCAGTACACGACCAATACAAGTCGTTTAACGTAAAAAGGGTCTAAGACCCCATTCTAAGTTCTTTTCTAAAAATTGAATAAAAGCTATGAGCTTGCATTGATGGAGTAGTGTGCCATGAAAAGGAGCACAACTGAGGTGGGGACTTGAGCATGAGAGTGTTCTCTGAGTCTTATTTATACGATAGTCCTATTCTCGATTAGAGTTGATGGCTTCTTTCCTGAGTTCAAAATACTGATTGTTGAGGTGTTCAAATGATTCAAATTGATTGAGTTCTGACGTTCCATTCGTGCCTGATGGTGAGAATGTCTAAAATAAAATCTCTACTCTTGATCTGAATCGGTTTGTCTATTTGAGTTGATGTGTCCATTCCTAAATCTGAATGTAGATGGTTTATGATTGATGAGGAGTCGAGAGTTTGATTGATTGAGTTTTGAGAAGAGTTCTGATTCTTATTTGTGCCTTGATGTCTACCTTTACTCATCATTCGAGGACGAATGATCCCAAGGGAGAGATAATATAACACCCCAACTTTTCTTTAACTAAGATTGAGTCAACCTTCATATGACATATTATTTTAATTGATAATTCTTAATTGAACATAGATGTTAAAGTTAATTCCTTAGAGTGGGAGTAAAATTGGATATGATAAAAGGATTTTTTTTTCATCAAGTCAAGTCCAAAGAATCGCTACTTGCTCCTCTGAGATGAATTCTGGGATGAGATGAGAGGAGGTGAGCTCCTCTGAGATGAGCTTTGAGATGAGTTTGAGAGCATTGATGAGCTTGAGTTGATGTGTCACTTGTCTACTCTTTATTCTTAGATGGTCATTTGACTATTTGATGTTTATTTAGAGTTAATGTTGTTTCCATATTTTCTATCGGTTTTTGTTTCACTCAGCTATTTTACATATCAGTACATTCCAAGTACTGATGTCCACTCTGGAATGCATCATTTTATGATGTAGAGACAGGTACTAGAGATCATCGACAGGCGCTCCGTTGAAGATCTGAGATTCGAAGCTGATTTGGTGAGCCTCCCCTACTCTGGAGGATCCATTACTTTTATTTCATCATGCTTTAGAGTTAGATTGCACTATTTCTTTTACTTTGATTTGGGTAGCCATGAATCTGTCATTGGCACCACATAATTAGTGATAGAGGCTTCATAGACGATGGTCGAGCATTAACGTTGAGATTGTGAGCTAGTTCTTTCTACTAGCCTTCATTATTTTATATATTCTTTTGAGACTTTAGATGAGATGTTTCCATTACTTACTTATACTTTCTGTTGTTCAGTAGAGTTTATTTGATTGAATGATGTGATGAGGCTAAGTGGTTCACTTGGGGACTAGCAATAGTCTCTGAGTGCCGGCCACGCCAAGGGTACCCTCCAGGGGTGTGACATCCAACCTCTCGTACCTCTTAATAGTGGCATCAACACCTTTTCTGTGTATATGCCCAAACTATTATAGTCTTACTTCTCTCATTTTGTCTACCATGGAGGCCACCCCTAACTTCCTCGAATGATCTCACTCCTAATCTAATACCCCTAGTATGTCCACAAATTTATCTCAACATCATCATCTCCGGGACTAGCATTCTAAACACGTGAATTTTTTATTGGCTATCACTCTACCCCATATAGCAAATATGGTATAGCTACCTTTATGTAAAACATACTTTCAAGTTTAGGTGGTATCGTCTTATCACACAACACTCTAGAGGCAAGCTTCCATATAGTCCATACTTCCCCAATACGATGTGTGACATCATCATCGATATCATCACTACTCTAATAGATCCAAGGTATTTAAAGTTCTCTCTTGGGAATAGATTAAGCGACAAGTGTCACTTCAATCTCTGTTTCATCTTAGGAACGCTGAATTTGTACTCCAAGTATTTTGTTTTGCTCCTATTCAGTTTGAACCCTTTAGATTCCAATGTATGTCTCCAAACCTCTAACCTATCATTGACTTTAGCTTGGATCTCATCAATCATTACTATGTCATCCGCAAATAGCATACACCATACAACCTCCACCTAAATAGACCATGTCAACTCATCCATTACTAAGGCAAAAATAAAAAGGCACAATACAGATCCTTGATGAAGTCCCACCTCAATAGGAAAATACTCCAAGTCTCCTCTCACCGTTCTTACTCGAGTTTTGGCTCCATCACACATGTCTTTTATCACCCTAATATATCTCATTAGAACACCTTTCTCCTCCAAGAACCTCCATAGGACATCCCTCGAAACTTTATCATAGGCCTTCTCGAGATCCATGAACACCATACAAAGGTCCCTTTTCTTTCCCTATATTTCTTTACTAATCTCCAAACAAGGCGAATCGCTTTAGTAGTCGACCGCCCTGGCATGAATCTGAATTGATTCTCTAAAATAGACACTTCTTTTCTCACCCTTATCTCGACCACTCTCTCTCGGACCTTCATAGTGTGGCTTAACAACTTGATATCCCTACAATTGTTACAATTTTGAATATCACCCTTGTTCTTGTACAATGGAACCATAATACTCCTCCTTCATTTATCGGGCATCTTAGAAGTCTTCATAATAGAATTGGACAACTTAATCAACCACTCAATACCATCTTGACCATGCTCTTCCAAATATCCATCGAAATCTCATCGGGTTCGATCGCTCTCTCTCTCTTCATCCTACTAATAGCACATCTAACCTTCTCAACTTTGAAACACCCATAATAACCAAAATCTTGATGACTACCAGATTGTGCTAACTTACCCAACTCAATATCTCTATCCCCTTTTTCGTTTAAGCGTTTGTGAAAGTAAGCTTGCCACCTTAGCTTAATGGAAGTCTCATCCACTAACACCTCACCTTCCTTATCCTTGATACACTTCACTTGGTCTAAGTTGCAAGCTTTTCTATCTCTCTCTATCGTTAGCGAGCCTATATAATCTCTTGTTCCCGCCTTTATCACTTAGCTCCATAAACAAGCAATCAAACACTGTTGTCTTGGCACTTGTCACCGCCGTCTTCACCATCTTATTGATATCCTTAAGTCTTTGCTTTTCATCCTCATTCCCACACTCCAATAATGTCGTGTAAGTAATCTTCTTAGCTTTCACTTTTTCTTGAACATTTTTTATTCCACAATTAATCACCCTAACGTCCACCAAAGGTCCCTTTCGAAACCCTTAGTACCTCGGTAGCGAAACCCCTAGTACCTTGGTGGATACTTTTCTAATGCAACCAATAATAGTGTCCCATATGTGTTTATGTCTCCGCTACTACTCCAAGCTTCTAAAATACTCAACTTTCCCCTATCTCAATTAAAGGGTAGGATACAGGCCTCCCCATCTAATCCTTAGTTCAACATAAATAATCTTCTTCTTCTTCTTCTTCTTTTTCTTCTTAATCTCTAAATCCATCACTAGAAGCCTACGTTGAGTGGAAATATTTTCACTGGGAATAACCTTTCTATTCTTACAAAGTCTTCTATCATCCTTTCGAAGGAGTAAGTAATCAATCTAAGTCTTAGCAACCGTATTACGAAAGGTAATCAAGTGATTTTTCCTCTTCGTGGAACATGAGTTAGCAATAACCAACTCAAAAGCTTTGGCAAAATCTAAGTGAGACGTCCCACCTTCATTCCTCTCCCCAAAACCAAAGCCTCCACGAACATAGTCAAAACCGATAGAAGTTGCACCAATATGCCCATTAAAATCTCCCCCAATGAAGATTTTTTATGTTTGGTTCACCTTTCACAACCTCATCCAAATCTTCCCAAAAGATCATTTTGACTTCCTCATCTAGGCGCACTTGAGGCGCATATGCACTAACTATATTCATTACATGACTACCGACCACAAGTTTAATAGGCATAATCTTATCATTAATGCTGCTGATCTCAATCACATACTCCCTAAGGAAATCATCTACTAATTTGTTATACTGTATTCTAGCTTCTTTGTTTATATTTACTATTCTTACTTAATTGGCCTATGATGCCTACTGAGTACCCCTTTTCTAGTACTCATACATACTCTGCATGTGCTTGTGATGCAGGTCCGAGCACGAGCCAGCAGTGCTAATCTATGCAGCTAGTAGCAGTAATTCCTGGAGACTAGGGTGAGCATTGAGCGTTCTTGGATCATTTCAGTTTCCATCTGCACTTGTGGCCTATCTTTTGCATTTCTTAGACTAGCCTTGTATTTGTGTGTGCGCGCGTGAATATATATATATTGCCCTAGTTAGGGGATGCATCTATTGTCCTAGTAGCTCTGTACATGTGACTTACAGGCATTGGGAGGATTCTTTTGTTGTATATATTATCTTTAGATGTTGGTTTCCTTGTTATTGTTGTTAGTTCCTTAAATTGTGATTTTAGCTAGTTTTTCTGCTCTCACACCTATTACTACCAGTTATGGGTTATGGGCTGGCTTACCTGCCGGTGGGATATGGTCATCATGACTCAAAAAATTAGGTCATGACAATTTTTGGAAAGTCAATTTTCAAAGTTAATAGTGATGTGAGACCAAAAAATACATATTTTTAATCATTATTTACCTCATATTTAATACTTTTATTTATCCTTTTTGAGCATAAATTTAATGAATTGTGCTAAAATATGTATTTTCTTTGTAGGATTAAATTAGCGCGAAAATAGAGAAATTTGGAGCTCAAATATATTTAAAAGGAGAGATTACACAAGAAAAATCAAGCAAATGATTTAATAAATTAAATTGAATATAATAATATATATTATTATATATGTTTTGCCCCTAACATATTGCAATTCAATTGCATTTTGAATGAAAGTTGATGGAGGTGCCACGTGGCAACTAATAAGTGGTCAGTAACAATTGTGAAGGCGCGTACAACAATATTTATGCGGAACAGTGTCGCAGCAGTCCAAGTTCCTCCGGATTTGGATCTCATAATTTGTTTTGGATTTAATTATTTTATTTTGAGATTTTTTTCCTACACTATAAATATTTCATATAATTAGGTTTTACATAACTTTTGACCTAAAGAGAAATAGAAGCCGCTGTGGAGGCTGGAGAATTTTGGTTTTATCTTTTCTTCTCCATTAATATTCATTTTTATATTTGTCTTTGAATGATTTGTGGTAATTTCTTTATGTCTATGTGGAGTTGAACTTCTCGTTCTACGATTATGGTAGCTAATAAGATGATTATTTAGTTATTATTAATTCGATATATTTGTTTATCATATTAGTTGTTCCTATGTTGCTTTTATCTATACTTCATAGTATGGCCAACTAGGGGGTAAACTAGTTGTTCATTCTGGATTCGAGAGATGTTGGAATGAATAGAACACAGTAATATAGGGAGCTTGTTCAACTAGGAAAATGGATTGATTCGTGTAAGGGAGACCCATGACAACTACCTTTACACCTTGCTTGGTTCAAAACACAGGAAGATAACATTAAAGCATTTTCATTGATGTGTCTATTCCAGCTCAACGATGTAGTTAGGCAGTCAACAAAGGTAGGCTGACAGAGGCGTACAACCTTGTATTGATAATTTAAACTCTGTGAATCAGCAACTAGATAATCAAATAATTTGATGAAATTGAAGCTAAACATGACTATAAGTTAAATCATAATCTTAGATCTATTCATTCATTAATTGTGTAAAAATATCTCTTTTGGTTAATTGTTCACCGCTTAAATAAATATTTACAATTCATATAATTTAGTAAATAATTCATCGACTAGTCCTTTGGGTTCGATATCCGGTTTCTGAAAAGAGTAACTATATTACTTTGGTTGACCATATACACTTGTTTGCTAGGAAAGCAACAAATAGCAGATTAAATTAATTTAATGTTTTAAAATAAAAAAAATTAGTTATTCAAAAACAATTATTATCAATTGTTTATGGTAATATAATTGAAAAAATATTAGTCAAAATTTATGTAATTTAATTTTAAAAATAAAAACTATGATTACTAAAATAAGATGGACAAAATATTATATAATATATTATTTAAGTAATTAAAAAAAAAACAAAAAGAAGAGGGTAGTGTAGTAACCTAAGAAGTTTAATTAGGAATATTTCATTGGTGCTAAACATAAACAGCAAGTCGTTAAAATGTCACAACCGTGCAAGTTGTCAAAATATGTCATTTTCAGGAACCCATCAACAATAGTTGCGGCTCATTCGATGCCAGTCTAGAACATTGTTGACTCGTGATTTTGGACTTATATAATTTTATTGCAAAGACAATTCTAACTAATAATGTTCATTTGCCTTCAAATAAGTGAAAGAATTTAGCATAGTTACAGGAGACAAATCAAGTGGCAAATGCACCAGCAAAGGAAGAAGCAAAATTAGTAAAGAAAATGTATTTTTATGGCTAGAAGTACCATCGACGTTTGTCACCAAGATATTAAAAGCAGACAAAACAGAAACTACTTTTGTCAGGCGAAAAAAATCAATTTTGGACTACTTTAATTTTGAGTATCCTATTATAAAATTCCCCTCCCCTACAAAGATAGCTAACTCTGTCACTTTATTATAATGATGCATATTATTATATAATATATTAAATCCTTTTATAAAAAAAAATGAAAGAGTTGCTTTTGTAGGTAGCTTGTAATTTGACTGTTTTTTTTTCTTAATGATCTTTTATCAGAGTTTTTATTTTTTTATTTTCATATATAAGAAGAGATTTCAATTTTAACACCTAAAAGATCTGCAAAAAGCTATTTATTTTATAAAAAGAAAAAAAATCTTAATTCGTCTGCATACCATGCATGATTGTCTGATACATACGTTTTTAATTTGTACTTTACCAGATTTCATGGACCACTCTCTCTCTTAAATCTTAACCATAGGTACTTATTGGGGTTGGCCAGCAGGAAAAAACTTACGCATGTTCATTATTTACATTAATTAAAACAATAAATAATACATGACTTTACATAAATCACTATCACTTAAATACAATTAATTAATATATATGCTCATTCAAATTCATAATTAACTATGATTACAAAAATACTATGTTTTAGTGTAGATATAAGGTCTCTTGATGCATTAGAGACGTTGTCCTCTGTGATAGTTTTGATTTATATTAAGGAATAATTTAATTTTAAAATATTTATTTTTGTATTTGAAATAATTTATATATACATATTTATGATTTATTTGAAATCATTAATTTTAAAATATTTTTAAATTTATATCAAATCATATTATATCATTTGAATTAAAACTAAGGGAGTGACTTTCATTAAATACCAATCCGATCGATTTTAGTTCTGTTGAGTTGCCAGTTGGATCCAACCAAGTGCACTCATGTTTACTGTTCACGACATTCTTTGGAATTGAGCCCGCATATCAATAACACTCCGGTTCCAAAAGAGATTTTTTCTATATTTGATAATATTTTCAATTTTAATATTTTACGTGTCAAGTTTAAAATTCTAAGATTTAAAAGATTATTTATATCTTTTATTTATAACTAGAAAACTGAGTACTCTCTCTTTTCAAACTAAAGTAGTTAAACTTAAAACGGTAAAAGTACTACACAGGTTATTAATTGAATGAGATATGCTATGAAGTAATGACTCCCTCATTCTTGGATGGGACTGCACAGCACAAAGGGATGGTCAACACTCAATAGGCCTTGATGACCCATCACTATTTGACGGGACATTTTGAATGATTTTGGTGTATAAGAATATTTGGAGGACTCCAGCTTTAAAATGGGACGTGCATTAATTACGTTATTGCAGGTAAGTATTCACTAATTTTCTTAGCTGTTTGTTATCCATGAAAAATTGCTTATGGGACTGTACTGAATTTGAATTGCTGGTTGTTGTACTTCATCAATTTTATTTTAGTTGATCGCTTTTCACTTTATATGATACTCAAAAGATCATTTAAAAGATAGTTAATTTTACTAATTTATCCATTATTGAATTTGATGTACCATCAAAATAATTTATGAAAAATATAATTAATAGCATAGGGAATATGAATATATATCATTGAAATAGATATAAATTAATTAGTGAACTCTTACGAAAAATTTTGAAATTTATAATTTGTGTAGGCTTCCAAAAAGTATTAATTTTAGGTATAAAATGAGAAAATTTTAATAATAAAGTGATAAATTAATATACTTTAAATAAAGTGATAAATTAATATTACACTGCGTGAGTATATGTATAGCTCGGGCTAGGTAATTGGCTTCACCATTCTCCCTCAATAGTAGTGATATTCGTGAAAATGGAAGAAGCTACGCTCAAGCCTATGTCGCCAAGGTGTAAAATGCACAGTTAGAAATACAGTAATAGGAATGTGTGGATTTCATACTGAAATACTTTAGAACCTATGACTAACTTAAATAGTTATTCTGTAATTGTTGAGAATTCAATGAACCAGGTTCATTAACAATAACTCAACGTGACTAAAAGTGGTAAACAACACGACATATTGGGGAAAACCATCTTGCTTAAGGAATTGAAAACTTTCAAACAATGGTATTTATGATTTTCAGGAGTAATTTGTAATTTGTAACCCTAATATATGTATTCCTTGTGACTTACCTCTTATTCTATCATTTTTAATGATTTACACCTTAATATGCTTTGTTGTTTAAAAAATCGAACAAAGTCTCCTTTTCTATTATTTACAAGGATAAAATAGAAAAATTGACAAGTTATTATAAGTATCTGCTAGGAATAATAATAATAATAATAATAATAATAATAATAATAATAATAATAATAATAATAATAATAATAATAATAATAATAATAATAATAATAATAATAATAATAATAATATAATTAAATTGTTTTTTTGCCTACAATATAATTGATTATTCTAGTCTCTTATTCTTAATGTAGATGTACAAAGTCAGAAAATTAAAGACCGATAAACATTCATCAACTTACAAACAGAAAAATTTCACCCCAACAAAAAAGAAAGAAGAGCACCAACATTGTCACACTCCGAGTCTATCCTCAAGACGTGATTGACACATAAAAATCATTTTAATCCCAAGCAAAATTTTGACATAGCTGTTTATTAAGCGAAAAACTAAATATACACATAGAAACTAAAATATATGAGCGTTTAAAATATTTAAATAAAACTCATGCACTGTCTAAAATATCTTAATATCATTAATAAAAATGTTTAGAAACATCTGAAAAATTGAAGATTGAACTAAGGGGGAATTCGGATAAGTTTTTTTAAGTGATTTATAAGTTAAAAATTAAAAGCCAAAAGTAGGTAGCCTACTTACTTTTGGCTTTTTGACTCATTATTTTTAAGCGTAAAGAAAGGTACTTAAAAGTATTTTGTGTCTTTGTCAAATATTTTTTAAAATTAAAAAGTGTTTAAAAATCAAAACCCCTTTAAAATAATCCTATCCAAACACCATCTAACTCACCAATTTGTCCATGAAGTATTCACTAACTGAAAATAGGTGTCGGAACAAGACCAAACGCTATCTAAAAAATGAGCTACTAATAATGAAAAGCACAACTAAAAGTAGTCCACTGAAAGCAAGAATGTGTCATCCAACCTTGACGAAAATATGATTTCAATGGAGCGCCTGTTGATAATCCTAAACATATATATCTGCAATATAAAATGATGCAATGTCGAAAGATGTCAATGATGTAATGTACAATGTGTTAGGGGGTGCAGTTCCCTGGACATAATCCTTTCAAGCAGTGATCGTTTAGTCTATAATTCATTGGATGGTCGGGGTGGTTGAAATGAAATAAGAAGCTAACTGAAAGCAACAATAGAACAACTGAATAGAGGAGCTTTAAATATTGAAAAGTAAAGTAATACATGAATAGCGAAATAGTAAAAGCTCTACAAGTAATCATATGTAGTGAAATAGTATGAAAATAATCTACTTCACTTTTTTTTGGAAGTTTCTCTAACCAATTATCATCAATATGAGGCTCATAGTGATACAATATCTAGTCCATGCTGGCAAAGACCTTCAATACCTTGCCGAAATAAGGGACAATAAAATTGAACTTATGGATCCATCTAAAAGTCATTATCAAGGACGAAATTGAGGAGCCATCTAAACTAATGATGTGATCCTATCTATGTTGGCGGCGCAGGTGATGGGGTTGGAATTATTTGAAATTATACCCAATCGATCCTATATTACTCTCAATATTCGCGTTTATGCTCAATAACAACAATAACATACTAGTGAAATCTCACAAGTGGAGTCTGGACGGGTAAAAAGTACGTAGATTTTACTACTACCTCATAGAGACAGAGAGACTATTTTCGGACATGCATTTATGCTCAATACTAAATAAAATTCTATTTTTAGGAAAATAATCCCTCTAGGAGAGAATAAAAAATTTGTTGCTTTGAGCCTATGCTCAATAATGCTTCTTTAAAACTAAACTAAGAACTTATTTCTAGAACTTTTTAATTACACTCTTATTATAAATATAGTACTTTTGGAATGCTTACTGTTCCATTAAAATACATGTCAAATAATAAATTGAAATACTTGTAAATCACTTTAATTTTGAAAATAATCCACAAAAGTAAATGTGCAAAAACATTCAATAGACAAGGTTCATGTGATAGAACAAGCATGAACAAGAATCAAGAATTCATCATACAAGAAGAATCAAAATTTAATAATATAAAAGAAATTCAATTTTAAATTTCTAAATCATGGGATAAAAACCTAGTTGTGAATCTTACTAACTGTATATAAGGTGCATGGATAAACTTTTATCATACCGAATAACCTTATATACTCCCGAAGAACAAGATACCTAAAGAATCTTATAAAAGATGCTTGAAACACTAGTTTTCTCTTCTTGAATTCTTTCTCTACAATGCAACCATTCCCGAGTAGGCTGTTTAGAAGCCTAACAGTGATAGTGTTTTTTTCTTGTTCATCAATCAGGAATCTCATGTCACGACCGGGGGTCGGAGCCTTGATGTGACACGGCGAATGGGGACCCGAGAGTCCCCAAACAAGCCTCAGAATTTCAGAAACTGCGAGGTTTGGTTCAAGAGCTTTTTAAAGACGATTAAATTAAGTAACGGAAATTTAAATCCAAGAGGGAAAAGAGCATATTTAGTAAATTAAACAGAATAGCAAGGTTTTTACAAAACACCAACATATGCCTCTAGGTAAGGAACAGGGGCTAGGACAAGCTCCGGGCTCACCCTCAACCAAATCTTATATATACAAAAGGGACATAAGAACAAAAGTTGCCCTCAGAAGATGGGGCTCATCGCAACAGTATCTTCAAGGAGGTCTATTCGTCCGACGGCTAGTACTCAAACTGCTCGGTACCTACATGGTAAAATCATGTAGGCATAGAGTATGCGTTAGTACGTTGGAATGTACTAAGTATGCGGGTATGCAATGCATATGACTTATCGGACCTGCATATCGATGTTAGATGACAAGGGCACATAATATACAAAGATCATATAAGCCAAGAAATTTAATATACAAGATGCCATGGAATGCGTGATGCATGCAAATATGATAATGCTCCTATATATATATAACGGGGATGGACTATAACCGACAAACCCAATCCATGCGAGCTATTATATGAATTGGACCGATTGGGACCTCTCACCGGTAGGGAGAGGATTACTTGCCAAAAATAATCTACATCACACATTACGGGCAACCCCATTTTGGTGGATGGCCACCTTCCTTACGGGCAACCCCATATCGTAAGAGTTTACAAGAATCATATCAAGACATGTCATATCATAAACAAGTAGACGAATAATATCTGTCCCTATGCTGGCACATAGTTCAAGGAAAGGGAGAGGGACCTTGGGGATATCCCTAACACCCCCAATCCATCAGTGCTAAGTCTTATACATTCCACAAGAATACTTATACATATATATACATATGCTTTCAAGGGGGTCAAGTGCAAGGCACATTTAGGCTCAACGCCAAATTACAAGATCATATTCAAGATGCCAATGCAAAAAATAGCTCATCTACAAGTACAAGATGGTGCAAGCACCGAAGATGCTCTAAGAGCCAAGATACGAGATGGTGTAAACACCCAAGATGCTCCAAGAGCCATAAATCATAGACATACCGGTGATCACCTTCTTGTCATATCCCATCTCTTACCAAAAATCACATCATAATTCCTTTTTAGGACAAAATTGGGCTTAATCCTATATTTCCAAATTTCCATGTATCAATGCCATGAGTGTGATGCAATGCATAATGTAGGGATGGCATGGGTAATGTAGAGTATATCCAAAATTAGCAATATAATGTGAAAACTAAGAAATCCATAATAAAATTCATATGAAATGTAGTATAGATCACCCATACATGGTAATATCTTTAAAAGACTTGCATGTTCATATTTTCATAATCCAAGTAGTTCATCATAATCAAACTTATCATAACTCAAAATTCGAAATATTATATAGCATATGCATGGTTCAAAGTTACCAAGAACAAGTAGTAAAAATTCACATTTCTAAGTAGACAATTTCATAAAGTAGTTTGGAAGGAACTTAAGTCTTCTTGGTTGAAAGAGACCAAGAATCAAGACCCACATACCTGATTTGGAGACAAACTTGAAGAGAAATGGACTCCAACTTGAGAGTTTAAGCTTGGCAAATCCTAGTGAGAAGTTGGAGAGCTTGGAGGAGTGAATTCTTAGAGAAAGGAGTGAAAATGAGAGAAATGCTGAAATTTGGTGAAGTTAAGCTTATATAGGGAGCTTAGGAGGGGTGGGAAATGACCAAATTTTCGTTGGGAATAACCAATATTTAAAAAATGCCATAAATGAAACAGAACTGAAATTGGTCCGTCTGGGGCACAAGGTCAGGTATACGGTCCGTGTAGTGTCATACGGACCGTTTACTGTGTCATGGCCCTGGACTTAAAATTTTTTGGAGGCAAGATTTTCTGGACTAATTATCACCTCACGGACCGATAAATGGACCACCTGGAGTCACACGGACCGTGACCCCATCTGTATATAGGTGATTCTCCACACTAAGGCTGGACGGAGGACCACACGGACTGTCTAAAGTCACACGGGCCGTGACTTGGTCTGTGTAAAAGTGGCCCTACACAGTCCACCATATGGGAGGCTACATGGTCCGTGTAGCCTTATACGGACCGTGTGGAGGCCCGTTTGCCCTCAATTCTCAGGCGGCACTCAACGGGAAGGCCACACGGGCCGTGTAGGCCCTTTCATGAGGCGATGCCTAGCAGATTTCTGGGCAAGTTTGTGGACCTCAAAGTGACGTCAAGATCCGGGGCCTTTCATCTCAGTAGAAGCAGGAGGGATAAAACTGTTATTAACTCTCATACCTGGAGCAACTATATCTCTTTCAAATACTCATTCCTTTTATGGAGAACCTTGAGACGTAAGCTTTCAACAAATGAAAAAATTACTATCTTTGGTCAAGAACCTGTCAGCTGCTCTCGTTGTCATGTTCCTAGATAGGATACTCTTGACCATATCTTTGTAGTTGGGTAGTTCGCTATTAACGTGTGGGCCTTATTTGATAATTATCTTGGTAAAAATAAGAGTTATGCTCTCTTGAGAAACCTGGTTATGAGATGGTGGTCCTCTAAAAGCAACAATAATGTGCATAAGCTCATCTGCCAAGCTATTCCTACTTTTACTTGCTAGAACCTGTGGAAACATGGATGTGCCAATAAATATGTTGGGAAATTTTCTAACATTACAATTTTTAAATATGCCATTTTCAAAAATATATACAACTTTCTCTCTACTACATTCCCTTATATCAATTGGCCATACAACGGGAAGGAGTTGTTCAAGATGGTTGAGGGGTTTGTTCATGATATGAAAATTTCTAGTGTGTTGGCAAACACCTTCAACTGATATGGTCAAACTGAATACTGATAGTAGTGCAATGGAAAATCCAGGCAACATTGGTGTTGGTGGAATCTGTAAGAATCACACGGGTGAATTACTATTTACATATTCTGCTTCTGTTGGGGTTGGTACCAATAACTAGGCTGAATTAGAAGCTGCAGTCTTTGGACTAACCTGCTCTTCTCATTTAGGCTACAAAAAAATGGTGTTGGAAATGGATTCTGAACTTTCTATGAAATGGATAAGGCAACAACTTCAGCCTCCTTGGCTTACTGTACAATCCTTACCAAGATCTATAATCTTACTAGCCATTTCAGTACTTCAGATGCATTCATACACACAGGGAGACTACTTTTGCTGTTGACAACCTATCTAAATATAGTCACAACATTACCTCTCTAAATCTCTTCTTTACAGTGTAGCCTGTCACGCTCCAGGAGGATACCCTTGGCGTGGCCGGCACTTAGAGACTATTGCTAGTCCCCGAGCTAACCACTTGGCCTCATCATCACCTCATACTCAATAACGGAAGGAAAATTCTCAAGGAAAAGACTGTAATGAAATTAAAGTAATCAAGTCTTTGTATAAAAAGTTAATTTCCAATAAAGAAGAGTTGGTAAAAGCAATACGCAACATCCTCTAGTCAATGTCTATGAAGCCTCTACCTCTAACATTTAGATGGTACCATGACAGGCCATGGTTACCCAAATCAAGGAAAATAAAGTACTAACTCAAGCTAGGTGATAATAATATGGAAATCCTCCAAAAACAATGAGATCTCACCGATCAGCTGAATGTAAATAGATCCTCAATGAAGCGCCTGTTGATGGTCTCTAATATCAGCCTCTGCATCATAAAACGATGCAGTCCTAGAAGGGGACATACATACGTAGAATGTACTGGTATGTAAATAATTGAATGAAACAGAAACAACTAGAATAATATAGGAATAACATCAACTCAATATCATACTCCATCAAAATGTCAAATGTCTATCTAAAGCAAGAATAAAGAGTAGACAAATGACCCATCAACATCTTATCTCAACATTATCAATACATCAGATTCATCTCAATGATACTCGACTCGACTCAACTCCAAGGACTAATGCCCGTCAAGGACAAGGATAAAGAGTAGACAGTAAATCATCAACATCCATCAAGACTCATACCATCACATCAACATCAGAGTTCTACTAGTGAGGAACCTAATTAGGAGTTTATCTAATCGACAACCATCACCTAGAAGCCGGTGATGATACAACGAGGAGATGTCATTGCCACATCCATTCAGTACCCTACTCGGGGTAAAGGACATCACCATTAGTGGATCCACAAGAAATAACATCAGTCCTCTTTTGGGACAAAGGAAATATCCGTATTATGATTCGATCCTCTCCTACGCAGTCCATGTAGTTAATGAGTTCGAGTGGGACTCACTCTGACCTATTTCGGTGCTCAATACTCCTCTCAGAACTTGACATGCTCATAAAACATCATCATCAAGATTTCTCATCATCGGTCCCAGAGAGACATAGTACATTAACATCAACTCATCTCATTGAAATCAACATCATGGACTCAAAACATTCTTTTAGAATTTACTTTCAAGTTTTTAAGACTCATGAACATCATTCTCATCAATATCATCATCCAGACTCTCAACAATTTGGATCACAATCACAACATCACAAACATCATCATCGTCAAGGCTCTAGACTCATCCCCTAGGTTCATTCTTCCATTCTTTAGTAAAATAGACATAGAATTTTGTAAAAATCATTTATGAAAACAACTTATGCAGTAAATCAAGTTTATGATGATCATCAATTTAAGAAAAATACATGAATTAAGAAGAATCTCAGTAGAATGCTCAAGGATTTTCACATATAATTCATCATCTTCTATTATAGACTCAATTTACTCAAAGGGGGCACATGGAAGAATAATCTCATGCTTTAGGTTAGCTTTATGTACCTGGAAAGTTGATATTACAATCGAAATTTGATGTATATTATCTTTTTTGAGAAAATCTTTGATCTCGGTAGTTCTTTTAGAGTGGAAGAACTTGGAAAGATATTGTTTGAAGGGTTTCTCTTTGATTTTTGAATTCTTGACTTAGAATCTTTAGAGTTCTTGATGAAGAACCCTAATACGTGAAAAGAAGAATCAAGAAATAAGAAGAATCAAGAAATCCTTTCTCGGGATTCTTGAATTCATTTTCTTCAAACCCTAGGTTATGATTTAAGATTTTATTAGGGATTCATGAATAGATAAAGAAATTCAGGTTGGGTAGCTTAACGTTTATGAAGAATAACTCACCTTGATGATGAATCTTGAAAGTTAATCCTAACTTGATGACTTTCTTGATGATTCTTGAGCGTTTATGTTTAGGAGTGAAGGAGAGGGTTTTACTTTTGAAAACTGACGTTTTATGTGTTTTAGGACCTTAAATAGACCCCCAAACATTTTAGGATAAAAGTACCCTCAAAATAAAATTAAAGGACATCATTTAGCTTATGCAGAAAGGGTTCACGATAGGTCAGCGACGAGAGCTATCTCATATCTTCAGACAGTTCTACAGGTCTTTAGTAAAATAGTCATAACTTTCTACTCCGAACTCTGATTAAGGTGAAATAAGATGTGTTGGAAAGCTAATTCAAAGATCTTTAACTTGATATATTGTGGGTCACCTAACTCATAATATTTTAGGAGATATGGTCATTTGAAGTTGGTCCTTCTGTCAACTCATACAAAAACTTAGTTGGTAGAAATTCTTTGGACTTGACTTGATGTAAAAGATCCTTTATAACTCTAAATCACATATTAATATACTTTAAATACTTAAAAATTAATCGTAGCATATATATACAACCTAAAAGTCATTGGTCCATCTAACTTTTATAAAATCCTATTTTAGAACTGCGACCTTTTATCATCTTCAATTCTATTCCCACACTAAGAAATTAATTTTAATATCTATGCTCAATTAAAAATTATCAATTAAAATTTTATATCATATGAAGGATGGATTAATCTTAGTTAAAAAAAGTTAGGGTATTACATTATCTCCCCCTTGGGATCATTCGTCCTCGAATGATGAGTAAAGGTATACATCAAGTCACGAATAAAAATCAGGACTCTTCTCATAACTCACTCAATCAATCAAACTCTCGACTCCTCATCAATCTTAAACCATCTCTATTCAGACTTAGGAATTGACACATTAACTCAAATAGACAAATCGGCTCAGATCAAGAGTAGAGATATTATCTTGGACATTCTCACTATCAGGAACGAATGGAACGTCGGAACTCAATCAATTTGAATCATTTGAACACCTCGACAATTAGTCTTTCGAACTCAGGAAGGAAGCCATCAACTCTAATCGAGAATACGAACATCATATAAACAAGACTTTGAGGACACTCTCATGCTCAAGTCCCTACCTCAATTGTGCTACTTTTCATGGCACTCTACTCCATCAATGCAAACTCATAGCTCTTATTCAAACCTCCACCTAACCACCTCTTCTTCTTCCATTTAAGCCTAGTTTTAAGCCTCAAAGTGCTATTCCTAAGATGATCATATTCATATAAAGCTAATCTCAATACTCAACTCTATGTTCGAAACCCTTATTATGAAGTCTTCAATAGTTTATCATCCATACTCGCACAATAAAAACTATGCAGTCAAGCCTATCACCCTAACAACTTTAACTATGTCTTAGAATTTTTCAAGCCTACTTGTCACTTCTATCTCCACCATTCAATGAGCTCTCACTTAAAATCACACTAACATACTCTTACCTATCTATTGCACATCATACAATCTCATCTCTTTCCTCCTCCCCATCACTATCCCTACATGACACAAGTTTAACATCAATATCACAATGAGGATACATTCACTCCTCCTCATCTACCCTCACTCTCAGTCTACTATTATCAGCATCACTATTTGGATGTGGAGGAACTCATCAACTCCCCCTTTGACGAAACCCCCAGACTACTACCTCTCCATGCAAAATAAACACGATTATTCCTCTAAAACTTTATATTCTACATCATACCATCAATAATAACATAACAAGCCGAAGGTCAGTGCACACGTAAGATGATATCAGAATCAAGAACTCTCACTCCATAGTAGCTTGTACTTAGAAAGTACTGCTCTTCCTCATCACTCTAATAAACCGCATAATAGCAACCGCACATTTAAGCCTACCATAGCACCTTACACCCTCGATCACATGAACTCTTACTATGGGAGATACTAATATGCTTTTACCTATCTATTAGACTCCTCACGATTTCTCTAACTCCTCTGCCTCAACTATAACCTTAAAAGGAAATGACATCATATCATCATCAAAATTAAGGACTCTCATTCTCTCTTGATTACTTCCATCTCAATCTCTCTCTCCTCTTCTCTCAAGCCTTAGTCTTATTCAATTGTTAGAAAAGGATTTACAATGGAGTTTTAGACCCTTTTTATGTTCAAACGACCCAATTTGATCGTGTATTGAGTTTAGGAGGGGTTGAAAATTAATCGGAATACCCCTCACAAAGCTCAGAAATACTACAGGTTCAGAATAACTCAGCCCGCGACACAGACTAATTGCACACCAATGTATTTTTCTCCGAAAAGTTTTTGAATAAGTTTTTCCAATCCTGTCAAAAAATTTGAAAAAACATATAAATGTCACTCCGCTACAAGTGTGTGACATG
Source organism: Solanum rostratum (assembly GCA_029948455.1). Lineage (NCBI taxonomy): Eukaryota > Viridiplantae > Streptophyta > Magnoliopsida > Solanales > Solanaceae > Solanum > Solanum rostratum. Next base: position 57,467,166 of record CM057048.1, read on the forward strand.
CCTTTGTAGCGCACCGGCACTGATTCGGTGTTCAGATTGAAAAATTATCTTTTGATTCGGTCGCTCTAAAAATTGACTGAGACCATTTTCCCACTCAATTTTTCATGTTGATCACGAATCTAGCCTCAGATTTTCCATACAAACATTGGAAGATGTGTCACGCGCATACCCCTCCTCTAGGGGTATTTTGGTAATTTTATCGGGCGTTACATCATCTCCCCCTTAGCTCTCAAGGTCATTACTCTAAGTTTGTAAATCGATTTCCTCTACTAGGCTATAAGTATACACCTCCACACGGTCAAGAAATCACTATCCACAAAAATATCTCAAACTCTGTTGTTATTCTATAGTCACATACAATAACTAGCCACTCAGACTCTTTTCAATGCTATCACTCTTAGCTCCTTCCAGTCTCTATGGAATTCTCTCTATATTTGTTATTCTTATGGCGTACATAACCACTTCCCACAATTCTCACAAGCTAACCTCTTCTTTTGCCTGCTAGCACTCAACTTCTTTTGCCTGCTAGCACTCAAGGTAGGAAATTTATGTGAGTTTCTCTTATCCGACAACAATCACTTATTAGCCAGTGAATGTACAACAATCATGCTGGTGTTGCCACAACCATTCCAAACTTTCCAGGTAGGGAACAAATCAAAACCATACCAGCTCACCCAATATGGAGTCAGTCTCCAATAAGTCAACTATTATTTCATGGACTTCTAATCAAGCGGGAACCATAATATATGTGATGGTTCTAAGCCTCACCTACGTTTGGCAACGTAGTTTGATGAGTTCAAGTCAGACTAACTCTCACTCTTTCAGTGGTCGATACTCCTCCCATGACTCAATGCTCATAAAACCATCATTCCAATCAAACCAATCAACTCATAGGGACATTGATCCTATCATCAATCAATGTCTCACAGGGGCTTTAACCCTTTCATCAATCAACATCTCATAGGGACTTTAGCCCTCTTATAGGGACATTGGCTCTATCATCAATCAATGTCCCGTAGGGGCTTTAGCCCTCTCATCAATCAACTTCTCAGATCAAGAAATTATCTTTTGATCGGGCCGCTCTAAAATTAACCGAGACCATTTTCCCACTCAATTTTTTGTGTTGATCATGAATCCAACCTCGAATTTTTCATACGAGCATTAGAAGGTGCATTATGCGCACTTCTCTCTCCTAGGGGTATTTTGATACTTTTGTCGGGTATTACATTTTAATAGCACAAAGGTCATATGTTACGTTTTGGAATCAAGAAAGTTGCAAGAGAAAGATTGGCCAAAGTTACCGTAAGCTACTTTTAGAAATCTCTCTTAAATTTGGGTCAAATGTATTAAACCATATCTCCCAAAATATAAAGAGTTAGAAGGTCTATGACCTATCAAATTGAAGATCTATGAGTGTAGTTTGTAATGCACAAAACCACATGTCAATATGACCTCAAAATAAAAAGTTATGACAATTTTACTGTGACTCCCAAGCAGGAAACCAGGTCATGGGCCGGGTCGGGTCTAGCCCAACTATAGGTCGGCAAATTCAACCTTTTAAAGCTCAAAACATAAAATTTTCATCCCAAAATATATAAGAAGCTGAAGATAAAGCTCTCACAAGGTTCCTATGTAATTTAGGTATGTTTTTTATATTTTTACCATTAAAATTTATCTCCGTGCCTAGAAATACGTGCCTTACAATTTGCAATTAATTTTCTCTCTTATTAGCTGTATTTGGGGCTGTTTTTGGACTGTAAAAAGTGGTGTTCTTGTTGGTAATTCTTGGTTTGAAGGTGTTGTGTTTAGATAATAATCTTGGGGCTCTTTTATGGTCAATCTTACGAAGTTCTACAGATGTTTCCTCCCGTAAATGTTATATGGAGAATCTGGTCATTAATGCTCAATTCTGGATTATTTATAGATGATTATGAATTGCGTATATATAGTGGTTGTGAAGCTTAGTACATAAGGAACAAATTTGGTGAAGAAACTTTGGGCAATTGGATATTCGTTGGAGAGGTATATCAAGGCTAAGCTCTGTTCCTTCTTTTAGCACGAAATCTAGAAAATTCCCACAATGTCAAATGTAATATTTTTCATTTTGTTGCCAGAAAGACCTTCTGTATATATCATTGGGATTGCAACTGAATCATTTTCATGATGATATAGTTGGCATTCCATTGGTTCGCTAAACTGGACATTCAATATCTATATATTAATTTATTAATTTTTCTGACTACCTATCCATATGTTTTAAGTGTTTCTCTTCTTGGTGTAGTGTCACTAAAATAAAGGTAGATTATGAGGGGACCATAAGATTTATAATCAGTCTTTTTTCATACCAATAACAATATTTGAAGCACTTAACAAGTAACATGTTGATTTTTAATGATCTCCACTATAATGCTCCTACTTAAAATACTAAGGCACTTGATTCTTCTTAAATACTTTCTTTTACTAATTGACATAGAATCAAGTATAAGCATTATATGATATACCTTTAAGAACCTTTTCTGAGTTAAGGTTACATTATAAATATTAGGTTAAGTTCCCAAACTTGTTAAAAAGACATATAAGATCCCACGAGTCATGTATATATGCTATGAAAACAATTATGATGTTTTGAGAATAAGTGTACCAATAAGCTAAGATTGGCTAAATGACAATAATTATGATACTATGAGAATAAGTGTACCAATGAGCCAAGATTGGCTAAGTTCTTGCTATGGCCTACTATGCGCATTCAATATTCATATCATATATTGACGTTATGCATGGACTTCGAGCTATAATCGGAGGTATGGAGCCTATTTGCCTAAATGATTATATGTATATGGTACAGATGGCCACGGGTTGGCAAATATGATGCCCGTTAGCTACTGGAAAGGACCACCATTGCTAGCATTTGGTTGAGTATGTCATGTATTTACATCTATATATATGTATTCACGACATATGATTTCTTGAGCATACCATGCATATTTGATCACTAAGAGGCTGAGTGTTGGACATGAAGGTAATCTTAGTTTTGCTTACAGGTGGTATTTCTATAACTCCCTTTTTACTACATTTATCTATAATTTTACTTCCTAACTTACATACCAGTACATGTTTATTTTTACCGACGTCCCTTAGCCTGGGAATGTTGTATTTTATTTCTTGCGAGCAGGTTCAAGTAGGGATTCTGATTTACCCCTCCACTAGGAGCCCAGTTCAGCTGTGAGTTGGTAAGCTCCACCTCTTTCTGGAACTTTCAAATGATTCTTACGTTTTGTTATACAGTTAAGTATAGGCGGGGCCCTGTCCCGGCAATGTTAATGAAACTCTTCGAGGCTATTATGGACATGTTATTTTGGGTTAGCTCTTCACCACCTTTCAATCTCCAGTCATAGGATTGAAATGTATATATAGTGTATGCCTGTACCTCTATTATTGCAGCCTTGTTGGCTAGCTGGTAATTTACCTTTTTTGTTTACGTATCTTGGTGTACATGATTTACAATTGACCTGGTCATGACCTAAACGATCCAAACTTAGTTTTTCAGGCATCATGCTGCTTGATCTTTTGGGCCCTAGTTGAGTTAACTAGCATGTTCAGTGGCTTACTCGGTCAATAACTATATCGAATGCCTGTGGCGCGTCCCCTCTTTTTGAGGCGTGACATAACCCACCCAAAATTATATGGGTTACGCTCAAAATAATTTGAGTTGGGTTCAATCTCAATCCATTCAAACCTTAACCCTTTTTAAAAAAATCTTAAATTGAGCTCAATTTAATCTTTAATCTCAACCCATTTTAAGACTAGCTCTTTTGCATTTATATAATGTATGTTCTCATATTAAAGGTATAAATTACTATCTATTTTATAGCTTCTAGTCTATATGTAACTTTTTATTTTTATGTGCTTGAGTTGAAATTCAAATTGTGGTTAGAAAAGATAAATAATAATATATTAAAATTGTTGAGATTGAGCGGTTCATGACCCAACTCAAATTTTAGTCCATTTGAGCCCAAAGTAAATTGGGGCAGGTTATGCCCCAATCCCAATTTCAATCTCAACCCATATTAACATTCTCAATTTCAATCCAGCTCGCCCATTTGACAGCCCTACTTACAACTATGGCAAGGCAAACTAGTTCCAGCGTTGTTGTGGTCGATGAGGTCAACCTTCTTCCTTTAATGACTACTACTTCTAAGCAGGGGCAGAGCTCTCCCTTTGTTAGGGGGTTTACCCAAACCCCTTCGACTAGTTTGTATCACTATTTTTAAGATTTTGAACCTCTTTAGTGACAATTCTTGCTCCATCACTGCTTATAAGTGATGAAGTCTCCAAGTACGCAATAGGTAGGGGCGGATCTATATTGTGTGAAGGGGTGTCACGTGACACGGCTTCATCGAAAATTTTTATTATATATATATATATATATATATATATATATATATATATATATAATAAAATATTATATCATGAAAAACTTAGAAGGACATTAATTAAGTTGAAATGTTCGCAACTTGTTTGGTTGAGGCGTCGTTTGGCCCGGTAAGCGTCCCGGGTTCGAATCCCATTAACATCCTTTTTTTTAAAATTCAAAACTAACCTACTCCCTTTTATTTTTAGAAATAAAATTGAAATAAAACTTAAAATCTTTGAGTCCTTTATCAATTAGAATTCTATTTAATAAAAATAGAAATATTGCTGACTCCTTATATTTATATATTTGTGACTTGTGAGTTTCTTCAAACAATATTTAATGTTTGTTCGTCAATCATTGTTATTTGGCATCTCCAATCTCCATATTATATTAATATTTTTGTTTTATTCTGTTTTTTAATTATATGTTTGAAGCTTTTATTTTTATTTGTTCAAAATAATAACATTATTTTTTTTTAATATTTGCTTGTTACAATGAAATAATTTAGAATTCATTAAATTGATATTTATATTTATATTTTTTTGTATTTGCATATCACTAATTGACTATAAATTATTAATGATATTATCTACAGTCCTCTGTTATTTGATATTATTTTAAAAAAGATTCCAAAAGTAGAAAGTCAAGTTTAACAACTCAATCTTCAGTTTCAAGTGACTTGAAAGAACGAGCTGATGAATTTAAAAAATGTTGACTAATGAAGGAATTAATCTAAATTCCTTACCAAGTGATCATCCTAGGGAAAGATTACCTATTCAAAAATATCATCCAAATGATGATGATACAATGAGAAGGTCGATTCCTTTCAACCTCTAAATCATGAGTTCCTAAGAGATCTTTGTATAGTAAATTTGAGTATATGATTGGTTGAAATATAATATAACAAAAAATGCAGCTTTTTGCTTCTATTGTTATTTGTTTGAAGATGAGGATATTAATCAAGGTGGAGATCATGTATTTTCAAGTATTTTTTTTTCCCTAAAATTCTCTATTAGTGGGGTCTCAAAATTTTAGAGGCTAAAGCAAAAACTTCATCAATCTTCTTCTTGAAATATTCTTGTCCTTTAAATGATGACACCTCTTAAAAAAGATCTTGCGTACGCTGCTGGTGATAGGTATGGCTCACAGTGTGCTTTACGCACATACACATTGCAAGAAATCAAGTGGTGAATTGGGTTCACTTTGAAAATTAACAAAACTCTATGCATGTTCTCCTGTTTCACAACATATACTCAACTCAATGATACTTTCGTTACACCAAGTTTTTCTAAGAAAAATGAGCAAATCTCTTTGATACTCCTATTTATAAAAAAATAACCTACTTTCTTTTTTTAGTCCGTTTAAAAAAATGATCCTTTTTGTTAACTCTTTAATTTCAATTTTCTACGTAGCAAGTTTAAAGCTATAAGATTAAAGGATATTTTGATACGTTTGACATAACTTTAATTTAGAACCATAAAATTAAAAAGTCTTTTTTGTTCTCTTAAATTCTATATCAAGTCAAACTATGTCTTTTATTTTAAAAGGGAAGATTATTATGCTTCTAATAACTGATATTCCCCGAGACTATAAAAAATAAATTACATTATGAGGTCACCAAAATATTTACGGGAAACCCTATAAAATGGAATTTTATAATCTTTTGTCGTATCGAATACGCTAATAATGTACATTCATAGTAATTTTGCATGATCACCATGATTTTAGTGGAACTCATTATCCACGAACTATATTGTATAATATTAATAATGAGACTAAGAAATTGATGGACACCATCTATATATTATTGATTGGTAGGTATGTGAAATATGTGGGAGATGAATCAAGGACACTTCTAGCAGTAGGACGTGCTCTCTTCAATGCAGTCCTTCCCTACCTTATAAATTAAAGAAGTAGTAATGATCCAAGAAATTGAAATTTCATCTAACATGCATGCTGTGAACGACAACGGTCTAGTCTTTCATCATCTATAAATAACCATAGAAAGCCTAAAGAAAACCTTCGTAAAGTCCCTTTCAACATTTCGTAATAAATCTAATCAATTATAAAATAACATGGGCTCAAGAATAAAGAGTTAGGTAAGAAATGCCAAATCATGATTCGAAGAAATCTAATGCACTTTGCCACCCAAGTATATGTATCTCATAATTGGGGGTTGTTATCAAAGATGATTCTAATGCATGTTCTTTGGAGTTTCCAACAAATTTTGCTAATGATTAAGAGGATAAAAAATACAAGGCTCTAACCCAACTTCGGTGCAAGGATGGTCCGATGTGATCAACTATCACACTTTGTGGTAGGCGTAGCTATATTGAATACTAGTAAAATTATATGTGCTTTGCACACATTTAATAAGAAAGCTATTTTATAAATATGTGCATTGCACGTATATTTTATACTAATATACATATATATATATATATATCCAGTGCAAAGCATGATGCTATTGAAATAATTACAAAGTGAAGTTAGAAGGATATCCTTTCATTTTTCAAGGTACGTAGAAAGAATTTTTTCTCTATAAGAGTTTTTTCCTATACATAACTTGAATTTTTAATTATACACCATCGACAAACTTATTCTTATGTACTTTTTCTAATATCTTAAAATTTTAATTTTGCAATTTTCTTGTTTTAAACATATAAAAGTCATATATGAATATGAATAATATTGGTAATAGTTGTACATGCTTAGGTTTTACAGTCTGCATTGTCTTTTTGAAATTGTAATCTCCTCCATTTTATATAATACTTCTATATATACTAAGTCGTTGTATACAATAAAAAAAATATTTTTAGAATTTTTGTGTTTTAAAGAGTATAAAGAAATTAATCAACATTTCTTCATAAGGATCACTTCTAAATCATTGTAAATTCTATATTGTATTTTTCAATAAAATAATTTACTTTGTATACACAGCGTGTGAACGACATGGATCTGCACTTCAAATAATTTAATATTTTCTACAATTTAATTTATTTATCTTACTTTCTTTGTAATTCATTATATGTATTTAAATGTTACGTTAATAGTATTAAAATAACAATAATTAATAATTTAAAATTTTCTATTATAAATTTAAAAATCATATATAAAGTACTATAAATCACAATAATCAATAATAAGAACATAAATAATTTTATATTATCTAATCGGAGACTACGAGCACACAACTATCATGACCCCAATCCGCCGTTATTGGCACACACATTAACCTACCGGTGGGAGAACCATTACTATAACTCAATCAAGAAAACTAGCCAAGGATAAGCATTTAAAGGTGTGGAAATATGGTTAAATAAAAATCAAAATTGAGTTCCCATAAACCCAAACAGAATAATCTAAAATAATGTGCAAATAACCCTCCCTAGAACTTGAAAATCATTATACCAAAACTCCAACTAATAGTTCAAGCTTGGGGATGCAACCCCGAAAAACATAAATGGTGTGTCACGGACCATAGAGCCTCCCTTGAAGTGACGACGTTCAATTTTTTAACTCATTTCATTAATGGCGTTTTCATAATTATGATTTATTCTAAAGGTCTTTTGGGACTTCCTATGCTACCTAAAGACTTCCCAATGACCTAAACTCTATTCCTAAAATTCAAATTCATTCATCACATTAGAAATTCTCTCAAGTAACTCTTAAGTATCTTTCAAAGAACTCTTGTAGATTTTAAGCTTGGAAATCAAGGAAGGGCTTTTGTCACGCCCCATTTTTCTCGGGAACCTGAACGATGTCGTGGCAACGACTACTTTGGGATTGAGAAATTGAAGAGTCGCCACCTAATGTTTTTAAGGTGCATTAGGACATCCTTCTAACCTACTAACTAATGTAAGGGTTAAGTCACCATAGAACAGGTAAGGGTTCAAATTACCTCGATGAAAAGGTGTTAGGCACTCTTCGAGGTCCGCAAAGGCGGGTCCTCACCGTATCTCGCATTTATGTGGGGGTGAAAAATTATAAGCAAGGTCAATGGAATAATTGAATTTTTAGGCTAAATATAAAGTATTAAACACATAAAATTTTCTACTTATAATTAGAACAATAAAAATAGACACATGATTAGCATAAAAAGCTCATTCTTATAACATTCTAAATTGCAAAGTTACATGTAACATAATAAGATAAATACAAGAAAGGTAATAACTAAGTGAATTAAATAAAGCAAAAGGAAATATGAAAGAAAATATTTTGTTCTACACTTAAAAATAAATCACAATATCTTATTTACTACCATAGTTGAAAATATATATCATTTAAAACTTAGAAATTTATTAATCATCAAATCTATATTTCAAACAAATAACATTTAAAGACAAGATCAGGTATGATATTTCTAACATGTATTACAATAAGTAAGATATAAAATACTCAAGTAACAATAATTTATTGATTCAACCATGCAAAACATATTTTCAACTTGTCTAATAAGAAAAATTAATAATATTAACGACAAAAGAAGAGGAGACTAACTTGATTGCTCTCCATAGAATACTTAAAATATTTGAATAATATGAACAAAAAAAGAAAGCTAATCCATAAAATAAAATAAATAAACTAAAATAAGGACAAGGAGAATAGAAGAACTAACCTGATCGTTTCCAAATCATATGTCTAAAGGGTCTAGCGATATAAAAATATAAAGAAGAGACTAATATAGTGATCAAGAGACTGACATAGGTAAAAATGTCAAAGTACAAAAACTTTCGTAAAAATAACTTATGTCGAGTTACGAACAATGAAAGATAGTCCATAAATTAGAAGTCATCTAAGATTTTGAAAGACCCACCAATATATAACATTCTAGACACTTTTCATGAATTATAACATCTCACATAACAAAATAAATTATTAGTAAAACACGTGCCGCCTTAATTAATTTGGTGATGATTATAATATGAAAGACTAAAATAAGTAATAATTTAATCATACACAAGTTAAGGTTAAAAGAATGGGATCAGGATACGACAAGGCTAGGAATGGGCCCAATGCGATGTTACTCCCTCAATTCTATTTTTATAAATCGGCCCTTTTAGATGTCTTAAAAAAGATTAAAAGAAATTATTCAAGAGTACCAAATAAAATTATTCCATATTTTTAAAAAACATGTAAAAACTTAAGAGTATTTATATTTTGATGTTTAGATTTAAAGAAAGTATATCAACAAATTACATAATAGTAAGAGTTGTCAAGTTTTTGAGACATTTAAAAGAGTGACAAATAAAATTAGAACAGGAGGGAGTAACGAGTTGCTTTAATTTGATAAAGCTCTACGTGCGCTTCATACAAGAAGTCAACTATAGCCTATTTATCTGTCATTATTTCCCATTACATACCTGGATTCCTCTTGAGGAGGCGACTCGAATTGACCTTTGTTTCTTGTATTGACCCACCACTCATTGCGATTGAACGGCTTCCTTGGGGATGGCGATTCCACCTAAGCTCTATTTCATGCTTTGACTCTTTC